>OY282559.1:232319758-232919758 GCA_958295665.1 Tipula vernalis | reverse complement strand
ATGAAAGGATGAATTAAATTTGAAAGAAATGGTTGTTGCGTCGATTAACAATCGACACGACTTTACCTTGTCGTGTCGATTTTAATTTGGCATTGCCTAAGGACGTCGAAACCACTCAGAAATATTGTCACATTAATAAGTGTACTGCTTTTGTCTTAAAATTAATGGTTAAAAAATATTAACCAAATTTTTATTTATAATTCCTGCCACAAGAGTTGACGTTTTAAAAATTGTGTTTGTCAAAGTTGGCAATCCTGCTGCTATTTGAGATTTTCTCGCGTCTATCAAAAGTGCATTTGAATAAAATAAACAAATGATTTAATAATAAAAGTGAATCGTGAGCCTTATTAAAAAAATTGAAAGAAAAATGGAATCGCCTGATGAAAAATTTGTCATTAAGGTACATACGTATCTAAATCAATTTGCTAACTTTGTTGCTCAGCTGATACGTAAATTAGTATTATCTTAAAAACTTCGAATTAATGTTGACTTTGTGGTAATTCATTGTTGTTTTAGACTATTCTGGAGAACATGGCAGAAGCCTCGGATGAAAGCACCAGTTCAAGTGACCCGTCCTCAGAATCCATCGAATCCTCAAGCAGTAGTCAACAACCTAATACAACCCAAACGAGCAAGAATATCGAATTTTATGAAAGTTGTTGATGAATATAATAATAAAGAATTCAAGAAGAACTTTCGGTTATCACGTAAAAGTTTAGCTTCTTTAACGTTCTCTCTGTGTATTGGGGTCAAATTGACCCAGTCGATTTTAAAGTTAAAAAAAATACGTTTCTTATTATTTAAATGGCCCATGCCCTATTAGATAGCCTCAACTAATATCTTATACACGCAATACAATGAAAATCAGGCCCAAATTACTTGTAAATTTTATATTTACCATAGTCTGAAATTAACCAAGCGCATTTCTGTGTACTGGGGTCAAAATGATCCCAAGTTACTTCCATGCATTATTTTCTATATAAATCAAAATATTATTTACTTTTTATATCTATGAATGTATTGTATATGTCTGTGATGTGTTGTGCAATTTTTCTGCTAATTAGAAAGTGAGACTGAGAGAGAAACTGCTTTGTTATTCACTTTTTGTATGTGTATTATACATAAAAACGCTAAAAAATCTGAGTTTTCGAAAATTTGGTCAAAACTGGGTGAAAAACCTTAAATTATGGCCAAAAACTGTCGAAAAATGTCAGCAATTGTCAAAAACTGTCGGAAAGTGTCAAAAGCTGTGCGTGTGATATTGGAAAAAAGAGAAAATAAAATATTCTTATTGTTTCGTGAGTACAATATTGAAATATACCGGTTAATTTAGAAACTGTTCTAACTGGTTGAAACAGTTCAGAACGTTAATGAAGCAAGATTGTACATTTTTCAGTTTTTTTCGCTGTCAAAAAGAACTGTCAATAAATGTCGAAAACAAAGGTTTTAAAAGACTGTCAAGAACTCGTGTCAAAACGTAACATAAACTGTGCCACAAATACTAGTTTTTGGCACTACCCGTCTCTGGCATATACATATGTATATATCTACGTATTCCTAATATTTTTTCTCATTTTACTTTTGTATTATTTTACCGTTACCGATATTTCGAATGATCGTTGAACGATATTTCTGGTTCAGTTTTTGTTTGTAGTTTCCGATGGTGATGAGCGTGAACAAGTTGTTGAACCGATATGTTGAACCGATAAATTTTGATAACGATTAACATTTTCAACTTGTCGCTGACGATCGAGGAAATGAATAAGAAAATGCTGAAAATGCGACTGTTGAAGATAAAGAAACAAACACTGGTATGTGGTACTATGTATATACCCAAAATAAAAAACTATCGGAAAGTGGAGCTTAAAACATCCGATTGTAACCAAAACACGCAACTTTCTCCTACTGCGAGAAAGAGAAGGTTTGACGGTTCAAACAGCAATAAATCAAACCAACCAGTTATTATAACTGTCTAAGACAGGAGCGGCTAAAAATCGATATATTGGCAGTATTTCAATATACATATATGGAATATGTCCCTGGCAAACATTCGAGGACCTCATAAACCATCATGAAATTTAATCATTGATCAACAATTGGCACTAGGTCGAGGGAGATATTCTTTCCGACAGTATTACCTTCGAAGCCAGAGAAGTTTAGAATTAAAATATTCTGGCTATGCGACGCAAAGAATTCTTACCCATTGAACGCAGAAGTATTATATTGGTAGGCAACCAAGGGAGCATAGTTCGGTTATAAATTCAAAATCAAATTCATTTCAATATTCTGTTTTGATATCAACCTAACACTTGTGAGTTTTATTCCTAAACCAAATAAAAACGTTTGCTATTATCAACTTTACACAACTATAACGGAGTAGACCGTGAGTCTAATATAACTAATTAAATTTTGGATTATTACGCAACAAAATGAGGGCTGGAGACACCTTCTTTAAAATAGTGAGAACCTGTACATGCAAACGGAAAACTCAACGATGGCCGATGGTGTTATTTTTTAACCTTACTGACCTTTCTGATGTTGCAGCCTTTACGCTTTGTATAAAAGCGCCAACCGCCCCTTTGTATGAAACTCGGAAAGCATCCGAAAGAAAATCATTTCTAAAAGAATTGGCTTTGCAATTGGTGCAGGCCAATGTATTGGAGCTGCACTCAAACACTCGAAAGTTAAATAAAAATAAGGACAGCAATCGACTTAATAGGTTATAAAGCATTACCAATTAGGCGGGAATCAACAGGCGAAGAAGTGACGGTTAAGACTGTTAGCAAACAACGAAGATCTTACTTGAGCCATCAATCATCTGATATGAAAACAGAACAAGATGTCATTTTTGTAATGAGCCATTTTGTCCAAACCACACCAAAATCATATGTATAGATTGCATTAAAAAACGGGAAATGGTTTCGGATGAAGAGGAAGTGGCATCAGATTATTCATCTGATTAAAACATAAATTTGACTAATTAAAATGTGATTTTCAGCGAATTGAACTGTTAATTTTTTTTTTATGATATTTGTAGAAAATAAAGAATTTTTATTTACTTTCCCTATGAAATACATGAAGATATCTATGGGGTCAGATTGACCCCTATACACAGACAACGTGATAGTAAAGCTATACACAGAGTGAAGGTTAATTGGTACGTTCCAATTTTAATTTTAATTTACAATTTTAACCATTTCAGAATCAATTTCGCTTTCAATTCTGCATCCGTATTATGTTACTCACATGAAATTTAATTTCGACTTTTTTCAGCCGTTTTCGTGCAAATTAGTTTCGCCATATCACAAATCCGGTTTTCAATTGAAAACACAATCGAAATCCAACAAATATTTGATAGAATCGAAATCAAACATCATATTTAATGACTAGCATATGGTAAAAAATTTTGGTTGTTAAATATTTCCATTCGTAAATATTTTCGTGCGAATAGGATAATAAGGCCATTGGGAACTTATTCTTGAAATCAGTGGAAATTTAGCAATGGGGATCTATCAAAACTCCCTTACTAATTCCTTTACAAATCTCCATGCAATTTCCACATACAACCAAATACCGTATTCTTGAAACCAATCGGAATATTTATCCGAATATGGGGAATTTTCACCGAATTCAAAAATAGGGTTCCTGGAAACTCAAATTTAATTTAATTTCTTGTTCCAGATTTATATAAATCTTCAGAAGTATGTTCAAAAAATCATGAAGGTCGTGAAAAGGTTGGAGCCCATAAGTGGCGAATACCATCACTTATAGACAGATTGGTAATCTCTTTGGCATTAACGAGGTAACCACATGGAAGATTGTGAACAGAGTAGCATCATGGACGGTGACCATTTCAAATAGGTACCTTATAGGGCCACAATCGACTCAAAAGGTCGCACAAACAACAGCCTCGTTTGAAATGCTATCAGGCATATCCGGCGTCCTCGGGACAAAAGACGGAAGCCACATAAACGTTAAAAGGCCGACCGTTAACCCAGTAACATATTATAATCGCAAAGGTTATTATAGTATATTACTACAAGCAGTCGTGGATTCCAAAAAGCGATTCATCGACATTTACTGCGGTGAACTTGGATCGATGCATGACGCTCGTGTTTTGAGAAGATCGCCATTATTTCGACATGCCCATCAAACTCATGGCTCGTCCCACCTTATAAGGATAATGGAAATTTGACCGAACGCGAAAAAAAATTAAATTTTATTCACTCTTCAACGAGAATTGTGGTAGAAAATGTCTTTGGTATATTGAAAGGGCGGTTTCGTCGAATTTTACATTTCACGGAACATTTGGATTTGGGGACTGTGAAGAACATTGTTGTTGCGTTCTGTGTGCTGCATAATATATGCGTTAATGAAAGTGATGTGGGATATGAAGCCAGCAATGAGGAGCCAGACAGTGCGAACTGTCGAAAATGTGCATAACGTTCTAGTGGAGCGTCGCCCTAATGTAGTGAATCAGCTTCTTCAAAACCTTGTATTACAGTTTTAAAAGAAAAATACATTGAGTATAGATATAAAATAAAAATGAAAAGTTGTTTTATTTAATTCATTTATTTTATATAGGTATTTCATTGTATCACCTTATTTATTTCAAGTACATATTTCGTTATTTTACATTATTTTGATTTTAGGTAATTTAATAAATTCTCGTTCCATTTTCTCCTTTCCTCGTGCCGGTTTTCAGCCGCCAACTCCTTCTCCGTATGCCTTTTCAGTCTCGCTTCTCCCCTTAGCTTAGCATTTTCCTCGTTTTCTCTTACAAACTTCAATTTCCTTTCATTGTAGTTGTCGACAGTTGATCTGCGCTTTCAAGCCGACTGTTGTCTAAAATTTGCTAAGGTATCAGCTTTGTGTGGCACACTTATCTCGATTACATTCTCGAAAGTAGGGGCTAAGGTACTAAATGTTTCAGGCTTCAAAGAACTGTAACTTTGGCTAATCATGCTTTATTCAGTGGCAGTAGCATTTAGGAGTGGAGTTTCTTGTTTTTTTTTCTCGGTATTACGACCAGCAATGGGAATCGAAGGAACACCAAACCCAGAAGTAACTGTTTTGTGTTCGGGAAGTTCAACGGAAGTTTCCTCGTTAAACAACTGCCCCAACCAATCTTTATATGTGCTGCTCCAGGGTGAGTTCCAGTCATGGAATTATTATCAAGATATGATTGGTATGCTATTTTGACGCTCCTTATTTTGTTTCTAATTTTTTCTTCAGTAAATGTATCCTAAAAAATAGGCAAATTAATAATAATACGTTTTAAATTAGCCAAAATAAATTTCTATATTAATAATAATAAGTCACATACCGCTACACCTGAAGATGTCATATCTTCTAATAAATTGCTAGGGTTTCATATATAAATTTCGCTAGTTTAGAGGGTACGTTTTTTGTGTATCATTCAATTAAAATATAATTGTGTAAAGTAACGTAATTTACGTGTCCTGAAATGTTTATAAATTTAAAACCTTTTATTGTTCATTTAAGAAAAAACTGACGTGTACTCGAAAAAAATTTTATTATAAATTTTAAATATAAATTAACTTGTAATATTTTGGATATAGAAAAATTATTAAATAATTAAATAAATGGTTATTTTACTTAAAAATTGAAACGGTGTTTTTATTAAATTATTTGTTAAATTTGGCCAATAAAATGTCTTGTCGTGAACTAAAATATGACGTTTTAACGACAAACATCGTTTGATATCAACAATCGCAATCCCAAATTTTGCAGTCGATGTAATATTGCCATCGAAACGACAACCACAATAAGGGTGATTATAAAAAGGCTTTGTCTTATTTCTGTAAGTTTGTTACGACTGGCATACGTCTCCACTTCATACAGAGGAAAAAGAAGTTTTTTTGCGAAGATTCCAAACGCTCAAATAATTTGAATTTTTTTTATCGTTATAAAATACCCTGACCACCATGGTGTTTATACCTATGCTAGCTTTTATGATTTCCAAATTTAAATTTAATATTCCCTCCGATTGCTATGTAAACATATTTTAAATTTTTTTTTGCATTTACTTGTTTTCTATATTGTCATGTACAAGCATGCATATCTCTTGCGAGTTGGTGTGTGTACATGTATTGTGTAGTATGAGATGGAATGTTTGCGTTATTAAAATGTTCAATCTGGAATATTCCATTTTTCTTTCTGGTATCATTGGCTTAAATTAACGCGTGATATTTGCTCTGTGTGGGGAACAAGCCGATCGGTGTATTCAACATGAATCCGATGCGGCCGTACAGATAAGTATGTACATATGTTCGTCGTCGTTGTTCGTCTTATTCTTTGGATTTGTGTACATAAAAAAAAACATAAATACGAATAAAGATTTTACAATAACAAAAATAAAAAAATAAAAAAATGATGAAGATGTGCACAGTGCACAAATACAACGAATGAGACAAACAGCGATGCGAAGTGGAAAATAGGAGGGGGAAAAAAATTTCTGATTTTTTCTGATTGATTTAAAATATTTTTTTAGATTTTTTAGTCTAGTTTTTGTATTTGATTGAAAGAGTCTAGTTTTGGATTTTAAATAAAGCAGTCTAGTTAGTTTGGTTTTTGATGAACCAAGTTTAAAACTTTTATGCCCGGATTCACAAAAAAATATTTAATCCCTAGTTAAATAGTATTTTCTCCCTTTCTTCTTTTATAAAATTACGTTTTGTTTCATAATACAAATTCTATGCAAGTTGATAATATTTTTTTTTTACATAGAAGTATTTAGCATTCAGCTAAATATTAAGCTCGATGAAATTGGGCAGTTAAATATTTAACTCTCTAGTTAAAATGTTGATGTAAAAAAAGAAATAAAATTAGCAAGCGCTGAATTTGTATTATGAAATAAATCGCAATTTAATAAAAGAAGAAAGGGAGGAAATATTATTTAACTAGAGATTGCTATTATATTGTGAAACCGGGCATAAGAGTGTCGGTAGTAAATAAATTTTGTTTGGTTGATGTGACTAAATAACAAAAGGAAAATAAAAGAAGATAGAAAATAAAATTATACATAATTTATATGAACAGTTTTGTGAATGTATATGATGAAAAATACCTACCGATAAGCCCACATGATGGGATGTTATTCAAGATCATAATAACATACTATATATGTATTAAATAAGTTTTTTTGTAACAAAACAGTTTGAATAAAAATAAAAAAAATTAAAATTTATATTGATAAATAAATACATATGTGAATAATAAACAATTATGTAATTTAATTACCTAAATTAATAAAAGTTTTTATTGATCATATAAGTTAATAATAATATAAATTAATACCAATTTTACTATTTTTTTGATTAAATTAAGTTTCTTTGGATATTTGTATAATAGTAGTGGTTAAGATTATTACATATTAATTATAAATAGTTAATAATAATTAATTGCTTGAATATTGATTGTGAATTAATAAATACAAAATATTTTCGTACATTTGAGTTTAATTTATAATTTACCTTGTGTCCCTGTGTGTAGTGAGATTTGGCTATTCAGGGTATAAAAGTGTGTGTAGATTAATCTAATCGAAATTAAGTGTTTAATTCACCTGTGAATTTACTACGAGCTAAGAAGTTATACCCGGAATAAAAGCTCGGGGTTTTTATACAATAATCAAACGTATATAAGAACGTTTTGTGATCGCTTTTACATTAACCGTTTGGTAACTGTGTGCAGTATTGTGTCCATTGTTGGATTTTTGTGATCTGTTCCAGACCTGAGTGACCAAAAGCCTGTATTAATTCGTACAGGAGGTATTCCCGCCCGTGGGGCAGGGCAACCATTTGTGTGAGGGGGATCCTGCGTCGGCGCTGTTTGCGGTGTGGTCGGACGGGCCATAAAAAAAAGGTACGCTATTAAGGGAAAAAACAACCTGTAAATTTTAAATTGTAACAGTTGTTTTTCCTCCGCTTATTTTTCTTTTTATTATATATTTGTTTGGCGGTTATATTCTTGATTCGTGGTGGTGCACCGATTTGGTGGAAACCCCACGCAGAGCAATCCTCTAGCCAATTTTTTTTTTGTGGTTCAAATTTGAGTGGTTACGTTTGGAGTTTCCGTTTTTTTCATTTTCGCTTCGGCTCGGTTGTCCGTTTATGGGTGTGGTTCGACCCCATAGCGGTTCATTTTCTTTTCAGGTACTTTTGTGTTATTTTCTTGATTTTTTAAACAGTGAACAGTGAAAGTAAAATTTAACATAACGTAGAATCAGTTTTAACGTAATTTATCTTACCTAATTTTCAAATTTTTTTTACTTTTACCGTAACAAAATTTTTTCTTTGAATTCCTTACTGTAGTGTGCTACGCCGCACCATGTGCGCGTAGGCAAATAATTGATCGATTGATGTGAGGTGGGGTCATGTGAAGGGTCGGCCTTTTTCCACCCTTTTCCGTGCGTGCCGTTCGTTCCTCCAGGACAGGCTGTGCTGGAGGGCAGCACGCCATATGAGTTGATCGCGTCGGGGTGACGGTCTCCGTTCCGGGGGATTGTCGCTGGGATTGTCATGCGGGCGTCCTTCCCTCATAGTGGCATCGGTGGCCGTCGCGACTGGGAAACAGCATCCCAGTAGGCGGGCCGATGAGGGGAGGCCCGTGTGGCAGTCACGGCGGTAGTCGCCTGGGATTGAGACGGTCACTCCGGATCGATCACTCCCAGCTTATCATTTTCTTTTTGCCGCTGAGGCCGTGGCAATTTAATTTTAATTTCCATTTGCCCCTCTAATTTTGTTCTTCATGCGGTTATTCAAGCATGAGAAATATGTCTGAGAACCCCCACGCCGCACCGTGAGCTCTAGCCAGCTACTATACCGCATCAGACCGCTATTCTCATGTCTGTTAACGTAATCCCTTGTGGGATTGCGTTACAAGTTTACATAATAAATAAATAAATAAATAAAATTTTAGTAAGTAAAGTTATATGGTAACGACGTTGCAATGCGCTTAAAAATGAAAGAAATTTTATTTGGCATGAGAATGAAAAGAAATATTGGTTTCCTTTAAAAAAAACGCGAAAAGTAGGCTTTTTGTCCCTCTGTAACGTATGACTTGGGTCGTTCAGCATCAGCTCTGGCGGAACGCTTTCTTACCGGGTGTAGCAGTCAGCGTTTTTCTAGGGTGGGTTAAGACGACTAACGCCATCGCTGATCCGTCATAGTACAAACAAAAATTGCGTTCAGTAATCTAACAAACAACAAAAAAAAATGAGTACCCATTGAAATAATTGATACATGAAGCTTTGACTACGCCATATGCACCTAACTAGTTCCCTCCCATTGTGACACTATTCAACCTTACTTCATCTTCTTTACTTTCTATTACCTTTTAATAAAATAAATAGAGATGATGATAACGATATCAATGCTTGCACTGTATCGTAGGAAATTATCTGACCATTATCACGCAAAGTTGAAATAATATTAGTACAACACCAAAAGAAATTTAAGAAGAACAGATTCATGCAACTTAGAACTATTAACTTATATATAAAGGTATACAAATTCACAAATATTAATAATATTTAATTATACTTCATCAAGTAATTAAGTTGATGGTTTCCAAGGTTGCTCGTCTCTTCAATGGCTTGTTTTTGTGTACCGTTTACCGCCGAAGAAAATACATCCGCTCCATAAGAGTAGATGACTCCCAGCAATGATGGCTCCCAGCGAAAGATTCTGGTTCAATTCCAACTAACTAACGCAACATTCTATGTGGCGAGTTACGTGTCTTTTATTTGATTTTTCTTTGCTTAGAGGAATGGCAAAGAGACAACAGTTTTCATTGATGTATATTTATATAGGCATATACACTTATATACTGTTCACTTATCACAAACGTCGAGTTAAGGGTATCACCAATGTAGCGTAGCCTGTGTACTAACATATAACATGGCATATAGATCGCCTTCACTTTGGATATGTTATCACTTGATTAACTTAAATTTTTATTTTTATTTTAGTCCGTTTAATTTTCTTTTCTGTTAGAATAATTTGAACTCGGGAGAAGTAATTGGCTTACGACAGATAAAATACACTGAGTTTTACATAGATTGTACTATTTATAATGATTTTAATTTGCACATAATAATCCGTTCACTCATAATACATTTTCAGTCGATTATATATTATTTATTTTTTTTTACAATGGTACATATACACTGTCTCAAAAAATTGTCCGTACACCCCTCGGTTAAAGAAAAATTAATGAAAAAAACAATTACAAATCAAACAAAAAATTCAGTTTTTATTTTTTTTTAACTCCAATTACATTTAACAATCTGAAAATAATAATTATCATGAAGCAAATTAATTTACTTTTACGTTTCGTATGATTTACTATTTAAACATCCTAAAACGATCTCAAATAATTGTCCGTACACTTGCACTTTTGTGAAAATTAACACTAGCACATTAACAATTTATTATTTGTTGTACTCCTATTTTCAACTAACCGTAAATTACGAAATTTTTTTTTGCGTAAAAATTAATTAGTCGTACTTTTTTCATGGCGAATGAAATATTGTTCAGTTAATTAAAAATGTGTTATTCTCGTACCAAAAATAGTGTAGAAATTAAAAAATTGATCATTAAATTGACGAATGAAGGTAAAAGTTTACAGAAAATTTCCAAAATAACTAATCGCCCACGATCTTCGATTCAATATATCATCCTGAACTCCCAAAAAACCAAATCACTAGAGATGGTTGTTGGGTGTGGTCGCAACCGAAAGCTGACCACACCTCAAATACATCTAATAGAGAAGGCAATAAAACAGAATCGAAAGCTAAGTGCTCCAACGATCGCTGCCAAAGTTTATCAACGCAAAAAAGGAGCGATAGAACCTCAGACAATACGTAATATTTTGCATAAACAAGAGTATCTTCGATGTGCGCCACGCAAGAAATGTATTTGTCGACAAAAAAAATGTTTAAAGCGCTTGGAATATGCATTGGGATATGTGAGTGAGCCCGAAGAGTTCTGGGAAAATGTTATTTCCTCAGATGGAAGAAAATCTAACATTTTTGGTTCAGATGGGCGAGTTATGGTGTGGCGAAAATCCAACAATGACTTGAGTTAAATATGGTGGCGGAAGTATAATGGTTTGAAGAGCTTTTAGCTGAAGGGGTGTAGGTCATTTGACCTTCATAATGAAGCGGTTTAATTATTTGGATATTTTGAAGGGTAATTTGTTAATAAGTGCTGAGAAAATGGGACATGAGCAAGATTTTCGCTCCGTACATGACAATGACCTGAAGCATTCGTCAAAGCTGATAAAGGAATGATTATTGTACAATGTAAAGTAAATACTTCCTCATCCTCCCCAGCCACCAGATCTCAACCCCATTGATAATTTATGCCATTATTTGGAGCGAAAGATCCGTGAACACCAAGATAGCGGCAAGGAACAATTAAAACGGGTCATTGTGGAGGAATGGGCCAAAAATTTCCCACGAAATAACTCGGAAGATGGCTTTCTCAATGAAAAGAAGGTTGCAAAGTGTCATTTCATGAATAGGTTACAACACGAAATATTAAACCTAACTTTTATACCAAATTCCCTCAACTTCTTTGTGTGTACGGACAATTATTTGAGATCGTTTTAGGCGGTTTAAATAGTAAATCTTATCAAACGTGAAAGTAACATAATTTATATCATGATTATTATTATTTTCAGGTTCTTAAATGTAATTTGAGTTTTAAAAAAATTAAAACTGAATTTTTTGTTTGATTTGTAATTGTTTCTTTTATCAATGTATTATTAAACGAGTGCTGTACGGACAATTTTTTGATACAGTGTAGTTCTTAGATAACAAGTATGGGACAACCATGTTGCCTTACACAAGATCAAGTGTAATAAATGTTCACTATTTGTGTTTATATTTTTGATTAATATTAAACTTTTGAATAACTTTATAATTTTATTGGTATTTACTTATTACTTATATTTACTTTAGTAATATAATTTCAACTTTTTTTACCGACCGAAACTAAAAATGATCGGTACGTCTTTTAATAATTTTGTACCGCACTCACAAGTTATAATCATTCAATGATTTTCGACCGACCGACCTCCAATCCTCTTCTCTACCCTTTTTATGCCTTTGGTTTTTATTTTTATTTTGCGCTAAAATGCATAATTGCTCACACGCACCCACCCAAATATAAAAATAATAGATCAACGGAACATGATTTCTCGAAGTTTCGATTTATTCACAAGCTCATTGTAACCAACACATTTACCGCATTAACCATCAATCGCTGAGGGTAAGCACCAAATGGTATAATTATGGATTTGCGGTGATAAAGGAAGTTTTGGTGGAATTATGATCATACTGAATACAATATTTTTATAAAAGCGGAATAGTTTACGAATTTCCAGTCATTACACCTCTTTTTAATACGGAAAACCCCCGTTTTTTGTTGTTGAATAATTGGTTGGAGCTATCCCGTAGCAACCTATAGTGGTTAACTTTTACGATTGAATACAAATACCAACAACATTTTTGTTTTTCCGAGCAGCAGTTTTTAAGGGTCGACAGATTAAAATAGAAGAGAACCGCTAGCTAACATTTGAGGTGATTACTTGTTAAAACGAATATCGAAGAAATAATAAATGAGTCACATAATTACAATTAGGCGCAATAAAAAGAAAATACGCTATAGCCGAATCTAATAACTAGCAAAACTCTAAAATTATTGAATGCACTATAAATTTATCAAAGAAACTGTTGTGGAAACTAACAAACAATTTTCTTACATAAATTTTAGATTTTCCTTTTTTAGTTTGTATTTTCCTTTAGTTTCCATTGCGTTTTCCCGTAGTCAATATCGAATACAAGCGCCGCGGGTTACATTTGTATTAAAAATATTTGTATTTACGTATCTATAGTGTTGTTTACTATTACTACACTACTACAACTATTGTTCAAATTTTTTTTTTTTTTTATTGAATAGTAATTAATTTTTTTGTACTACTATTTGTGTATTGTCGTGGTGAAAAATTTAATTAATCGATATTAAAAATTAAACCAGTTAAAATAAACAAATAGAAGTTGCAGTGATAAATTGTGCTTTGGATAAAATTATTTAACATTTTAAATCTCTCAGGTAATATAAACTTTTGCCTTCAGTGATTATATTTCAAAAACCTTAAAATCAATAAAATGCGAAAACTAAAAGTTAAAAATGTCAACATGGGTTCCGTTTTATATTTTACCATAAATAATAATAATAAGCTTCCAAGAATTTCCACATTGTTGTTGTTGGATTAATTTGTTATTATTATCATCATTATTGTTTAAATACCAAACAAACGCAAGCTATATTCACGTCAAGGAAAATGTTGCATGTTGTTTTTTATTTGGCTTTGAATTAAATTAATTTAATTTTCCGAATTTTGTTGTAAATTAGGTTTTGTAATATGTATGTATGTGTATCATAATGAATAAAAACCGAAAAACTAAGCGATAATGGGAAAATATTAAATTGTTGATACTTTGTTTACAACAGAAATTTACACTAAAGTTCATCAATGTTAGTTTTTGTTTTTTTTTGTTTGTTTTACAAATATTTGTGTGCCAAATGAGCATTTATTTTATTTTCATTGTCAACTTATTGTTTTGGCAATTTGCTAATCTGCCATCGACCTATTGATTGGAATATTAATTTTCCATTGATTTATAAACCATACCGGTTTTATATTCACGTATTTTAGACGACTCTAATAATCAGTTAAATATAAGTGATTTACTTAACTCTAAAATAGAATCTACCTAATATCAAACTGTTTGTAATAATCCTAAGGCACATTGTATCTTTCTTAATCAACTCTCTGCGAATTAAGTTTTTCAGTTACCGTAGGGACATAATCGCATAATCATAAAATTAAAAATGATCAAAAAGTATTTGGAGTGATTTTTCTTTTTAACTATTTTTGGCAATCATGGGGGTGGATTACAAATTTGTGAGCTTAGTGATTTGTCAATTTAACAGACACAGATAAATTTATTTTTATATTTTTATTACACATAACATTACAACAGATTAACAAAATCATATAGTAACTTATCTTTCATGTAATATTCACATTTAAGGATGTAACCCATTAGTTAGTGCCATTATATGATGACCTGCTGAGTTGCCAGGTCCATTAACTTCGTTTTGTCTACCATGTAACGTATCTCACTGTTTTCATGTTCCTGAAGACGTAATGCATGTTTCAAAGCACACTTTGCACAGGCGCATCAACAATACTCCGTAGAACGTTGTTTGGGAATGACTGAATTTTTTTGACGTTCATCTTCTTAGTACAGTCTCAGAACAGAAAACCGTACGTCCAACTACATAGATTTCGTAATTTGCCGATAAATGAGCAATTTATTGTGGATAGTTAGCTCTGAGTTTCGCCAAATAAGCCAATACATCTTTTTGATTCTAATCAAATTTTTCCTTTTTTTTGGTCCGTGTTCTTTGCAATTTAACTCCGCGTCAAGAGTCCTACCTAAATATTTGACGGTATTGACATACAGAACCTGTTTTGATTTATTTTCTATTGTACTCTCACTTGCAATAGTGATTTTCTTTAGTTTACTGGTTGGTGATTTTCTTTAGTTTACTGGACTTGGACATATTTTTTTTATTTTCTAATTTGTCAAATTTCTAACAAACACTAACTAAATTTATATTACAAAATTGCTTTTATGTCCTATCGAATACTGCTTTTGTTATAAAGAAATCTATATGATCTGATCTTGTTCGCGTCGGTGAGCTAGAATGTTGGTGGTCCGCCGGTGTCTTAGTTCGGGAACCCAAGTATGTATTTTTTGCATTAAAATCATCTGGTGATTTAAGGAATTTAGCTTAATCCTCCGACTTCAAGTTACGTCGCGGAAGGTAATATACTGCTGACACATTAAAGTGCCTATTCATAGCTTACACATTTACAGTTGTAACTTGCATTATATCTTCAACGATGTGCTTTCTTCTTTCACAAAGTTTGATATGTTCTTGAATTAGTATAGCTAAATCACCTTTTGCCTTTTCAGCTACATTAATTTCACGACACAAATGATAATCCCTTATTTTGAAATAAGAAGATCTGGTAAAATGGCTTTCCGAAAATGTAATACGTCGATTTTTCTGAATTTAAAAATATTTCTGTCACTGAAATTCGTTTGAGTAATCCATTTGTATCCCAGATTGTTGCTTTATTTGACCAAATATTAATTTGTTCATGTTGTTTATATACGCGTCATTCCTACTCTCATCTGAAGAGACACTTAGGTTAGGTTTGTTGCCTCCCTATGCCTCCCTATGAGACAGTGCCCCGTAATCACTCCAACAACCACACTGATCTGACTTCGCTGAAGTGAGATCAGCTGTTTAAATTTCGCCAAGTCCAACTTTACTCAGACCTGGAGAGTTATTACGCAAGAAGTGATATTTGACCATCTGTCATTCGTCAGCTTGCTAGCTTCTTCCTGAAGCAGCAGTTTGCTTACCGCAAGAGGCATTTCCTTTCTGCTTTCTGCGAAGTGGTCTGTTGTACCACGTCAAGCCAATTCAACGGCGTTTATATTCTCCTGTCCTGGTACCTATAAAATGTGGATGTTGAACTGATCTACCATTTCGTTAAGAGATGAGAGACAGTTCTGGACTACTTTCGACGTGAGGAGGTGTGATTGAAGCGCTTTAATGGCAGCCTGACTGTCCGTATATATGCGAATATCACAACCTGATATTACATTATACCTCAACCAGTCTACGACTTCCTTTATTGCAGTTACTTCAGCCTGAAAAATGCTACAGTGGTCGGGGAGACGGAAGGAGAGATTTAACAGAAGTTCCTCGCAGACCACTCCAGCTCCGACTTTCCCGTCCCGTTTTGAACCATCAGTGAAGAAGTTTATAACTCGTGGTTCCAAAACTGCACCCA
Organism: Tipula vernalis; assembly: GCA_958295665.1. Lineage (NCBI taxonomy): Eukaryota > Metazoa > Arthropoda > Insecta > Diptera > Tipulidae > Tipula > Tipula vernalis. The sequence goes on along the minus strand of OY282559.1, from coordinate 232,903,792 downwards.
TCATCCAGTCTTCCCTGGATGGGATCCTAGTCCGGAACTTTGTGCCAAAAGATAGTGACGGGAGAGTATAGTCGGTGGCCTTGGGAATTTGTTTGTTGCACAAAATAGATGAGTAGTTGTTGCAGGTCCACAATAGTTGTTGCAGGTCCACAATAGTTGTTGCAGGTCCACATTAAGATGGATTTCAGCCGTATGGCAGTACAAGCTGCCAACTGTTTCCCCAAGATATCTAGAGGAGTCAAAAATAGCAGAGTCTCTGGTGCCTGAGTGGATGTGATCCTCTGGGTTCCAAAACTGCACCCATCATCCAGTCTTCCCTGGATGGGATCCTAGTCCGGAACTTTGTGCCAAAAGATAGTGACGGGAGAGTATAGTCGGTGGCCTTGGGAATTTGTTTGTTGCACAAAATAGATGAGTAGTTGTTGCAGGTCCAAAATAGTTGTTGCAGGTCCACATTAAGATGGATTTCAGCCGTATGGCAGTACAAGCTGCCAACTGTTTCCCCAAGATATCTAGAGGAGTCAAAAATAGCAGAGTCTCTAGTGCCTGAGTGGATGTGATCCTCAGTGCACCACTGATCCACAGAGAGATTGTTTTCTGAACTTTTGTCAACAGCTTGTGGGTGACAGTTTTGTCCAGAGCAGGCCACCAGACTATTACCCCATACAAGAGTATGGATCTGGCTACTGCGGTATAAAGCCAATGTACGATGCGGGGCTCCAGCCCCATCCTTTCCCAATGGCATTTTTGCAAGAGTATAGCGCTACCGTACCTTTCTTTACCCTTTCCAGAATATTGGGTTTCCAATATAATTTGCTATTCAAAACGAGACCGAAAAACTTCGCTTCAACTGTAAAAGTCAAGCTGAACCCATTTAAAGTGGGAGGATCGATGTGAGGAAGTTTGTATTTCCTAGAGAAGAGAACCAATTCGGTTTTGTGTGGGTTCACATTCAACACACATCCATTGACCCATAATGAAAGAGTGCCCAGGGCATTTTGCATAAGCTCATTAAGGGTGCCGGAACATTTACCGTGGACACCAATAGCAACATCATCCGCATAGGCAACCACCTTGAAGCCACCGTCCTCCAGTCTCAGCAACAGGTCATTTATGACTAAGTTCCAAAGTAGGGGGACAGTATGCCACCCTGTGGCGTACCTCTGCTTGCAAATCTTCTGACAGAGGATTCCCCAAAACTATCTGATCTATCCAGTCCTTCAGTGATTCATCCACTCCCACAACTGAAAGTGCCCGAGTTATAGCCCCCGGAAGCACATTGTTAAAGGCCCCCTCAATATCCAAGAAGGTTACCATTGTGTAGTCTCTATATTCGAAAGATTTCTCAATGAAAAATACAAGAGAATGAAGAGCAGTCTCTACAGATCTTCCCTTGCAATAGGCATGTTGAGATTTAGACAGCTTTTCCGACACAATCGTGCCTCTAATATGAGCTTCTATTTGTCTTTCCAGTGTTTTAAAAAGGAAGGAAGACAAGCTAATCGATCTAAGGTCTTTGGGATTGTAGTGTGAGCGTTTTCCCGCCTTAATTACGAAAACAACCTTCACTTCTGTCCATTTACTAGGAATGTGACATAGTTCTAGGCTGCCTTTGAAAACTACCTCTAACCAGGAAATTGTTAGATCCGTAGTTTGTTGAATATCCGCAGGGAATCTTGGTCTGCAGGGGATCTCTTCCCTATCAATCACAGCAAGGCTGGCTCCGAGCCATACCTCGCCAAGTCCCCCCACCGCCTTCTTATAGAGCAGCAGGAACCTCTGATCTGCACAAGCAGTTAGTTTCACCTGATTCATGTGCCAGCCCGCGTCCCACAAGTCGTAGCAGGTCCTGGATTTTCCGACAGGACTTTCAGGTAGGTGGTGGCTAAGGCCTCTTTCACCTTCCCCCAATTGGCGGGCGTGATACTGCCATCCTCTTGGGGTTTGTCAATAACTGCCACAACCAGCTGATCCTTAAGGACCTTGTTAAAAGGCCTCATAGCGGAAGCATGAAGTTTTGTTCGCTTTGCGAGCTTAGGACTTTCCTCCTGAGATCTATTTCTTTTAAGCTGTGAGCCAGCTTAAGGGCCTTCCGACTTTTTCTCGGTGAATGTTTTTGCCCACGCAAGCGTGGCTTTGTCTTCTGGAGAGATGTTATTTATCTTATCCAGAGCACTCCAGGCCTTCCTCCTAGTATTATAGGTTGGTTTTGAGGAACCAGCTTCGTTCGTGATTTGGTTCTGCTTTGTATTTGTATACTCAGATTTGGTGACCCGAATGGAGGGACCAGCCTCGCTTGAGCTTATGTCCCGTTGTTTATTTGTAGACTTAGAGTCAGGCCTATAGACCCGAGTCTCGTTGTCCACATTTTCCGGATTTTTTAGAGAGCCGGACTCTTTTTATTGTTTTTTGTTCTTATCAAGATCCATAATTGTTCCTACGAGTAGCGGATAAAGAGATGTCCATCTGTGCAGAGATCCGCAGGACACAGAGAAGGCTACTTAATCCGGAGGGCGCCAAGTATCCGGATCCACCGTTAGCGACTGAGCTAATTTTAAAGCTGGTCCCCAGTCTGGTCGATTATCGGCACGGTACGATTAACACCTTAACCCCGCCCAGCGATTTGTTTAAGGTTGACTCCTTTAGCGCCGTATTTTAGCCTAGAATCCAAAGAATCAGCAATCTAGTTACCAGCGGTCACCACGTGGAGGTAACACGAGCACTTGTGGAAGTTGCAAGTTACGGAGTTGACCGCAAGTGCCAACTTGAATGCCCCGAGCAACTTCACACCTGACCACCGAAGAGACATTTACGCATAGACTAACTGTTCGTGCAATCAAAATACTTTTTATCAGCAGCTTATAAGTTAAATGAAGTAAAATCCTTCAACAGAACCTGCTTCAATTATGTTTAAAAAAAATAGCTACCTTAATAGAGCCTTGCTTTTATCCAACTCGATCACCTTCCCAAAAATATTACAGTTTTGCTTAAAAACTCGCCAGTTCTCAGCCACATTTCCATACACAACCAAACCACCATTTAACTTCGGTCCAAGAGGACCAAAGTTTTTGAAATCCTGCCAAAAATGACCAAACATTTTGTGGGTTCAAAACCACTTGGCCGAGGTTTTGAAAGTCCCTTAGTCCGAAAAAGCAACAATCTATCTTGAAGTCTGTTTGTACTCCATCTATCTGGAAGTCTATGTGTACTCATGGTATCTCGAGAACGACTTTTTTTCGCCAATCTGTTACGGTTAAGGCAGAGAACGAAAACCTTTTGGAAACTGAACGTCAAGAGTATCTGATAACTGCCAGGCCCAAAGCCACTTAGTGATATTACCAAGTTCACCAATTTTTTATAAACGCTTCTTTGAGGATTAGGTTGATTGTTGAGTTTGTTGTTGAGTTGGGAGTTGAGTAGGACCACATTTTCGAGTTGATTTGGGGTTGAGTTGGAGTTAAGTATGAGTTGGATTAGGATTTAGTTAGCAGTAGAGCCATTTTTTATATATGCTAGTTTAAGGATTGAGTTGGGCGTTGAGTTTGTGGTTGAGCTGAGAATTGTGTTGGGTTCCATTTGCTGGTTGAGTTAGAGTTAAGTGGGAGTTGAATTGGGCTTGGGTTAGGGTTTAGTGAGTAGTTTAGCTGGGGCTCTTATTTATGTGCTGAATTGACGGTTGAATTAATGTTAGCTTGAGTTAAGTTCTCATATGCCTGTAGTTTTTAGGGACATTTTGATTTGGAAGTTAAATTGGGTGTGAGTTAACAGTTGATTTAAGGGTTGGGTTGCAAGTCGAGTTAAGGTTTATTTGGGGTTGGGGTAGGGGTGAGTTGGAGTTGAGTTGGGATTGAGTTGAGCAGGAGTCAGCGGTTAAGTAAGGAATTTATTTGGGGTTGTATATAGTGTTAAGTGGGAAGTTAGCTTGAGCTGTTTTGAGTTGAGTTCATGTACGAATGTTGTTTTCCGAATCGCGTTGACTTGATAATTGAGTTGGTCGTTGAGTTTGGGTTTGTGTTGAGAACAACATTATCATTGCTTCGAATCATATTGACTTGGCGATTGAGTAGGGCGTTGCTGGGCTGGGCCATTCAGTTCGGGATTTATTTAGAGGTTGAATTGAGATTTGAGTTGGTTAGATTGGACCGTGTTGATTTGAGGGTTGAGTTGGATGTTTAGTTGACTGTTGCGTTGAGGGTTGAGTTGTTGTCGAATAGGGTTTTGAGTTGGGGTTTTGTTGGGGGTTGAGTCGGAGGTTGAGGTGGAGATAAGATTAAGTTGAGTTGATGTACGTATATAGTTTTCGAAGTGTGTTGATTTAGGGTTTGAGTTGAACGTTAAGTTGGGGTTGTGTTGAGTGTTGAGTTGAGGTCGAGCTAGGGTTAAATAGGGTTTGAGTTGACGTTACGGATTTAATGGGAGATTAGATTGGGTTGAGTTCATACACGCATGCAGCTTTCCAATCGAGTTGATTTCAGGTTTGGGTTGGCCGAGGAGTGTGGAGTTCAGTAGAGAGTTGAGATTTGGTTCGAGTATGTTGAGTTGAAGTTCATTTGTGGTTGAGCTAGCTTGGGTTGAGGTTGAGTGATGTGTTCGGCTGCTGAATTATTTGGAGGTTAATTCGTGGATTGAGTTAGGAATTGTTTTTGGGGTTAGATTAGGGTGATGTTCTGATCATCTCGTGGTGTTATTATTCTTTATGTTTTTTTATTGAAATCTCTCTCTTGTAGAGAAACCCAGAAGTTCTAAATAATTTTATTTTCAAATAGTTCAGTCTATTGTCTTTCTGTACTTATGGCAAGAAACTAACAAGCATACATCTGGTCATGTTACAGGGCCACCAAATTACGTTTTTTAATCCCTTTGTCTACAAAGAATACCTATGTGGCATGAAGAAACTACGCCTTCGCCAAACATTATACATAGGCGTGGGATTCGGATAATTTTTTCTCCTTGATTTATGATAATGGTTTTGTGTTTTCTTTCCTTTTATTTTCATATAACGCCCCTTTTAATCTAATACCTAAGCATTAAGAAAAATTCACTAAAAATGTATATAAAATCTGAGTATACTATAATTATGATTTGTGATTCCAAGAAATGGGTCAAGTAAAAAATAAAAAACTTTGTATAGATTACAATTTTACTATCATTTCTCGTAAGCCAAAAAAGTTTTGTTTTCGAACTAAATTTATTTTTGCCGAAATCTACGTCGAATCTTCCTAATAAGTAAATGTACAAATTTCTATGCATCAATATCAATTTAATGCTCCAATTTTAATTATCGGAACAGCATTTCCAAATTAATTGAAGAAAACTCGCTAAGTGTAATTAATTTTTATTTCTGTTCATCGAGAATGCTTATTGCATCTGTTAAGTAAAAGTATATTTATTAGTGGAACTGCAATGGAACGCCTAAGCATTGTAATCAAATTATACGCCTACCAGACGTACTATTTGCAAACAACGCCTAGAAATTACGTTCGAGGCACGGCATAGTCAGATTGTACTGATATTTTTCTATAATATATTCGAATAGTTTTACGGAATCAAACACTCTTCTCACGGGATAGGATTTTTATTAAGAATATGCCTATTACTCGATTCGTTTTCTGGACAGGTTTATTTCGGATTTTTATGTTTTTCGATAGCGGTTCATTGATAATCTTGAACCATATTTTCATATTTGTGTAATTTAACCCATATTTTCTCAAGCCGTAATATTATCCTACGTAATCTTAACAGCAATTGACCTTATAGGGTAGAGTGGTCTTTTCTTAATACTCAATAAAAACTCGATCCAAACAATTTCTCTTATTTCAAAGGTCAATAATGGATAATGAAATGGTTTAAAAGCTTTTGAGTAAGGGCATAGTTTGAAAAAAGAGGACTTAAAAAACACAGGCCTTCAAATTTGTATGAAGGTTAGCCCACAACCGATGATTTTTTAAGCGTTTGTTACCATCAATAAATGGATTAATCCTCGATTGTGGATTAATCTTCGTACAAATTTAAACGGGCCATATATTGGGCCACGTTGCCACGCATTGATTTGACGATTCTTTCTAAAATCAAAACTAAAAACTGCTACTTAGGTTATTTAACAACGATTTTTTTTTACAAAGATGCTTTAATGAATTAATTAATGCTTAGATGCTTGGATTAAATAAATCTTGGAGAACCTTTCGAATTTATGGTGCAAAGACAACAAAATCCAATAGTTCTAAATGACGACCAAATAAATTTCGCGATTCAAAATATTCTATAAAAATAAATAAATTATTATAACGTCTACATAAAGCCAGCCTTAAAGACATACAAAAAATATTCATCATTTATTATTGATATCTCTCCACATTTTATTATCATATTTTTAGCAATAATTTATCATTGTGGTTTAGTTTTATGCAATTTATATGTAGTTTCAACAAGACACGCAAAATTAGAATACAACAAGGTTTATGATAAATGTTTGACGAACGATATAAAGGGAGAACTATCAACAAATATGTGTAAGTATGTGATACGAATCAAAAATTCAAATTTTTCAGGTGAACTTTTAAAAACTATAAGGACTAATCAGCAGATCAGAAAGAAGGCTAAAAGAAGTTCACGAAATTATTTCCTTAACACTTTCGCTACTACTGAAGCACTGGCGCATCATGTTTTTTCTACTTAGATACCACTGTCCCTCACAACATTAAGTAAGTTATAAATTAACTATATACGTGTTTTTAACTGGAGTTTGTAAACAAACTTTATTTCTTAATTGTTAACAAACATGGTAAACAAACATTTTGAATGAGGTTCTCATAAATTTATCTAATTTCCGGCAGAAATATTGGGGTAAGATGTCTGGATGTCCGATTTGGAATTTTTTTCACCAATATATTTCTATGGCATAGGCGTTAAATTGAAAAGCTATAGCAAAGTGTACGTCAAGAGGGTCTGGTTCCTGCCACAAGAATTGACCCAAAACCACTTGGTAATATTACCATGTGGTTTTTCGATCCATATTGATCAATTTTTTATATTATGCTAGTTTGTGGATTGAGTTGGGTTCAATTTACGGGTTGAGTTGGGGTTGGCAGCTGTGTTAAAGAAAATTGTATAATTACAATGTGGGCTATGTTAATAAATATTAATTAAAGCTGTACATTTTTAAATTCAAAAACATTATCGAATTAATCTTCAATTAATAAACTATGAAAATGATCGGAAATCACGTCCTTGACGGACTCTGATTCTTCTCGCGATTCTGATGCATTCTTAAAGCAGTAACATTACTTAACCGTAAACTTGTTACTAATTTCCAATCAGTTTCAAAAATGTATTAAATGCCAAAAAGTAGAAATACATATCCAAATGAAATACCCACACAACCATCTAAAAACTATTTCACTTTGTAAAAATTAAAACGGGATATTGGTCGATAGCAAGACTCAGCTTTCTAACCAGAGCTAATATTTCAAAACAGTTTTGTTTTTCGTTTGCATGGACGACCGGGTATTGCATTATCAACAACTTAAACATTCAAATCACTCGGTATTGAGTTCCGTGCTGCTCCTTAACCGACAAATCACTAAAATAACTAAAAAATTGTGATTTGAGTATTTGAGTGATTTAGAAGCTCGGCAAAAAATTCCCCAGGGTAAAAATCCGATCTCGATTGTCTAGTATAGAGCATTCCACCAACCAAATGATGGTTGTATCTCACCGTTAATACTTTCAATACCGGTTTATAAAGTTTGAATTATTTGCGGTTTTATGATGATATTCTGCAGACTTGTCGAAGAGGGTAGGACAGAAGAACTAAACTATGTATTTTGACTAGTTTGACTAAAGTTTAACCCCACTGGAATCGAATATTCCAACAAATAGAATTTTATTTATATTTTGGTAAACCAGTTTCCCAAACCATTGCATATTTTTATTTAAACACTCAAATAAATTTAAAGGACCTAGTTTTAGACAAATTGAATTAAACATAATTAGCAATAAACAGGCATATAAAATAGACATTAGGCATTTATAATTTATTATTGATATACTGTATATCTTTCCATATATTTTACCTTTTATATGTATATGAAAAAAATCGTTATGTTTATGTTTCATGCAAATTAGGTATTTGCACACGAACACGCAAAATTAGAACAACAAAATGTTGTTTAATGAATTTATCGATGTCTTAAAGCAGAAATTTAAGTTCAGAAGTAGTTTTAAAAGATGTAGCTCAATAAACGTTGATGGACAAACACGCCATATCAACAATATGCACAACCGATCGATTCAATTATTTGATACAAAAACCAAAATGGTTTCTCTCATCTTATATTCTGAAAAGTTGCTATTAAAAATAATGTGATCAAAATGTATTTTTATAAATTGCAACACATTGAGGAATTTCAACTTTGTTATACTATACTCTGCAGAAATCAGTAAGAGACATAGAATTTCTCCAGAAATTGAGAAAACATAAATTTAATTAATGTCAAAAATTAAGTCAAAGTATGTTAGTGCAAGTAACTCAAAAATATTTGTGGCCACAAATCAAAGGGGCATAAGTCGTAAAATCGAATTTTTCAGGAGAACAATTTGAAACTTTTAATAGAGAGCTGTGAAAAAAACGAAACATTAAATTTATTATTCCAACGGCTCTCGGTACGTACTTTAGATACAAATACATATATTGTCATCTGAACATTAGCCAATTTTTATTTTGTAGCCGGAAAATTTCAGAATTTGCATTTTGTGCCCTTTTGAAAAATTTAACATTATTGCATTTTAATTTTGACTTTTAAATAAAGGGCATATGTGTATATCATAAATTATGCCATAAAAAACATTTTGATTAACTCAACTTAAATCTTTTATTAAAAATTCATTTTATTATAATTATCACTTGTGCCTTTCATTTCATGTTTTATTAATTGCACAGTAACATCGTGTTCAAGCTTCAAGAACACATTTTATTCTGCATAGCTGGGACCGACATCAGGATCGTAGTTAGGTTCCTTGTTAGTAGGCAAATTTTTATAAAATTCATGAAAATGTGTATCCAACAACGGTAATAAATCAAGAAGAACTTTCTTCTTCTCGTGATTTATTGGCAAAGTGTTAGTTTAGCATTTGCTAAGGCTGTTTAAATTAAAAGAATTAATTCCTCGGCAAGAAATTTTCAGAACTCTAAATGGGTCCTCCAAGTCGAGTAACGTTTTAAATTTAATCAGACCAAATTTTTTTTCGAATCGCATCCATCGAATCAGTTTCGAAGAAAACGGATTCCCATCAGTGTCAGTTTTTCGAAAATTCAGAGAAAATTCCCTTTGTAAAATTCTTCTTGGGTTATTTCAATGACACTGAATGTATTTTTGTTCCCGAAACCGCGAACAAAACTGTACCAACTGTACCATCCAATCTCTTGGATGGTGAATTTTCATTGTTGTTTTTTGCGCTTTCTTTCCCGTGCATATGCCCTACAGTTAAGAATTTATGATCAATACATGATTTCCAAAAATAAAGTAAACATAGTTGCTGCAGAAGAATTTTTGTTCTCGCCTAGAGAATCGCTGTAGAAAACTACGTTTGTTGTACATATTTTGTTTAATAGAATTCAAAAAGGCAAATAAGTAGGACGCTATGTCATTTTCGCCTCGTTTTGCAATGGTTTCAACCCACATATAGCAATATGGACTATTCGAAATACAATCGTGTACTGTCCATAGTTGTCTTTTGTAAAACGAAAACGACGTTTTCATATATGGTGTTGAAAGACACTGTTCAACGTTCCACAGTTTTAGGCGGTTTAAATTCTGAATTCATTTCTTTAAATACCGATGAATATTTTGATAAAGAAACCGGTTTGTTGTGGGATTCCGTGTAAAGTTTTTACAGATTGGTTGAGAATTATTGAAAGCAAAAATGAAAGAATGTGAATTTTTTAATGAAATTAGTTTTTTATTCAATATAATCTCCCTCAACTTCAATACACTTATTCCAATGATCCTCCAATAATTTTATACCACCTCTGTAATGATTTTCCGGAAGCTCTGCAAAATATTGTTCCACGGCTGTGAATTGTTGCGAATTGTTTCAGGTTTCTGAAGAGATAGTAATCGCTGGGACCCAAATCTGGTGAATACGGTGGATGTTCAAGCAATTCGTACTTTAATTCGTTCAATTTAGCCATCGTCAAATGACTCGTGTGAACACGTGCATTGTCCTGATGAAAATTTTTTTTTTCTTCTGTAAAGCGGGTCTTTTTTCACGAATTATTTTATCCAACTGGTCCAAAAAGTTGCCATAATATTCAGAATTAATTGTTTTACTTTTTTAAAGATCAAATCAAATCAATAAAATCCCTTTTTGCATCCCGAAAAACTGATGTCATGATCTTTGTTGACGATCGTTCTGACTTCACCTATTCTGGAGCTGAACAACCAGCTTCAGTCCACTGTAAACGTTCTTGTTTCAGTTTAGGATCATGGTGGTAGATCCAAGTCTCATCCATAGTTATAAATCTCTGGACAAAATCGGTTTTATTCTGCTTAAAACGCTTCAAATTACGCTGAGAAATTTGTTTTCGATTCAGTTTTTGTTGAATTGTTAACGAATGCGGCACCAGTATTCCAAACAGTATTTTCATACGTAATTCTTCATGTAAAATATGGAGTACTCGTTCGTCCGAGATGCCTATGATATCAACAATTTTTAGTCAAATTTGGATCTTCGCAAACAATATGTATTATACACTTGCTCAATGATTTCTGGTATTGTTGCACTTTTTGAACGTTCACTACGTGGTTCATCTTCAACGCTTGAACGACCACGTTTAAATTCTAAAACCCATCGATGCACAGTTGGAAATGAAGGAGCAGATTCCTTAAACACTTTTACCATTTTTGTATGAATTTCTGTTGCTGATAAACCTACCAAAACAAAGAATTTTATCACTGCAAATGAAAGCTGCGTTTTTTTATTCGCTCCCGATAGCTGCTATCGAGAGCCGTCATTTTTCTACGCCTAAATTTAAATTTGACGCGCTATTTATTGGTAAACTATACTTATTTAACATCAAACTATCAATTTTAATTCAATTGTTTAGCAAAAACTTCATATAAAAAATATTTGGCTCGACCTATTTATACGGAGCGCTATCGGGAGCCACTTTTGATATGACAGCTCTCGATAGCAGCTATCCGAAGCGAATAAAAAAACGCAGCTTATGTGTTCAAATGAAAGATGAAATATTAAAATGGCATATAAATTTTGATTCCTCTACTGGTTAATAGGTGTCACTTTCAATACTTTTCAACCAACCTGTACATCAGTGTTAAAGTTAAGTTAGCATTTAAATAATTTTTTGAACTATCTCGCCGCATGTAGTGACTTTCACATGCTGGAAACTGATTTATGTGGTTTTTAATTTCATTAATCACTTCTTCGGAACATGTACGAGTATTCAAATGCCTCCCGCGTAGATCTGCGTTAATTATTGCTCCATCAATGAAGAGTTTATTGGTAATATTTCGAATAAATTTTGGCTTCTCCCCCAATGTTGCAATTAAACAGGACTTACAAATCGTCGGTTTAGTTCTTTTTTGTTCTATGTTAATAAATGTTTTTTTTTTTTTTTTTGAGATAATGCAAGACAAAATTTTCTTGAGAAACTTTGAGTAATATTTTCTTGCGTTCGTTTTAACTTTTCATAAAATAAGAAGTATTTACTTTAATTCCCAATTTTGAAAATTTTTCTACGACCCTTAAATTTTTTTTCATATAAAACCCCAAAATTGAGGTTTTTTTTCGATAGAATAAAAAAAAAATAAGGAGACGAAATACTGATGTCGTGCCCATTAATTTTGATGAAGTTTTACATGAAAACCGACGATTTTTTTTCTGACGTACAATCCAGTTTCATTGTTTTTTTTTGGGATTATTTGAATAAAACCAGCAACAAATGCCACTCTTTTATTATAGTCACCCAGAGCCCAATATTTCGTGAACAGGTCTGTCTGCCGATCTATATTTATTCTTGATTAGCACTTGTTTCGGCAGGAAGTTAATTCAATGAAGCGTCGATCTGGCACTGGCACTCCTTTCGAGCTTATATAAGCTTTCCCAATATTTTTATTGTGTTTTTGAATTTTTCGAGAGTTAGATGGTTGTTTGGATGTTACATTTTCTAGATTGTTTAAATTAGCCTCTAGCTGCTCTGCCATAACCTCTAGGTCGGACTCACTACTCTCGGATCAGTCAAAATCAGTTTCCAAGATTTGATCTTCATTAGAATGTTCTGCAGATTTTATAATTGAATCATCATGTGGTACATCGTCATTTTTTTCATTTGGGATTGTCTTTTGCAAAAACTGGTCGTTTACAATAGTCTCGTCGCCTAGATCTATATTAAAATAAAATTAAAATTCATTAATGCTGGCATCTTTATTTGTTCACAATAAAGAAAAATTTATACATCTTACCATTATCATTAACATCATATAAGATTTTTGTTTCATTTTGCGGATAATTTTTGAATGGGTATTTAATTTAAGTATTCCTGTTAAATAAAATTAATCAATACTGATATACTTTCCTAACATTAAATAATATTGATTAATTTATTCAGTTACTTGAAATTTTGTATTATACATACCAGAAGATCCTACTACATTAAATTTGTTTTTATCAATTGATGCAGACGCAACCATTTCTAACATTTTTTTGCCACGATTAGAAGACATGTTAGTACTGAACTTGACATGCACACTTACTAAAATGCACTAACTGCAGTTAAATTTTTGAAACTGAAACAAACAAATTTTACAAAGGGGATTCACTAAACTTAATCACCTATAAAACTTATTTAACATTTCACAAAACGGACTAATTCGATTGAAAATTAAATATAAAATATGAAAACATTTTATAAAATGGCATAACTTTTGAAATTCCCAGTTGTGTTTTTTTGAAAACTTTAAACTTACCGTTTACACAATTTTTTGTGTTTTTCTAAATTCACATTTATTATGTTATGAAATCTAAGTTATTTAAATTCAAATATTTAATTTTTGTAAAACGAACTATCTCGAAATATGCACTTATGTTTATGTAAAATGCAACGCAATAATCACTCTCCATATGCCCTTTCAATAAATACTGTTTATTCATCTCATACTCATCAGATAAAGCCGAAAAAAATTTTCTATATTAAATCTAGTGCGTAGATTTCGATTTTTTATATAATTTTAAGAAGGACATAATTTGAGAAATGTCCCTTTTATTTCTGACCACAGATATGATTCCATATAGGAGAGCAATAATCAAAAATCTTGAAAGCAATTAAACTCATTTTCTTCGAACCATTTGGTTCTTTTAACCAGTCAAAAACAAAATAGAAAATTGTTCTGCAACACCGCTATAAAAACCGAGATCTCTTCCTGTTGGCCTTGGAAAGATAGCTAAAAACCAGATCAAAACTTTATAAGGTGAAGTATAGCTAAAAGTAATCGATCAACCCAACTAATGGATCCCTTGGCTGATCTGAAGATTCAAGAAATATTGTTTTAAAAAACACAATGAGTCTACGTAACGAAGTAATATTTCAAAGAAATAAAATTATTTTATTTAATTTTATGTCGATGTTGGCCTGATCGGTGATGTTCTGCATATGCGGGTATTACATTATTACATTTATATGATTACAATTATATTTTTTTATAAAGAATATATTGTTACATTTAACTTCAAGAAGCTAAATAACGGGTTTTCCAATAAGATTTTTCATTTTGAATAGCCTGCTATTTGGGCAGATGTCAATTTTGAAGCTGTCATCTTTTGACATTTGACAAGTAAAAACTACGCCATTACTAAAAATGATACGATATCATGGGTATATTGGGTCCTTCAAATGCATCAAAATGATCCGGATTTTCATCGAAAAATCATCTTCAGTGATGAGGCCCATTTTCACCTCGGAGGCTACGTTAATAAGCAGAATTGTCGCATTTGGGGCTCAGAAAATCCAAGAATGATTGTTGAAAAGCCTCTCCATCCTCAACGTGTCACTGTTTGGTGTGGTTTTTGGGCTGGCGGTGTGATTGAACCTTACTTTTTCGAAAATGAGGCTGGTGCAAATGTTACGGTGAATGGATTGCGCTACCGAGCTATGATTAATGATTTTATGGCCGGAATTGGAAGATATTCATGTGGACGACGTTTATTTTCAGCAAGACGGCGCTACGTGCCACACAAGCAACGAAACAATCGCAATTTTTCAAAATGAAACCTCTTATTGGAAAACCATTTATAATAGTATTGTCTTTGTAGAAAAATATAATCATATTTATATAACTATATAAATGTGATAATGTAACAACCGACATAGGGTCAAAGTTGCCTGTATTAAGAATACAATTTTAACAAAATACGATATGCAAAATTTTACGGCAAAGTAATTAATACAGCAATAACATTTAGATTGCCATGAAAAATACGTGTAACGATATGTTATTATAGCGGAATTATTACGAATTTTGCCACAGCAACCAGAAAATGCTAAGCAATTATCGCAGTAAACAAAACAATTAATTTGACATTGCTGTATTTTTGAAGGATTGGTCTCATACCATGAAAAGGAAAAACAGAGTTCATAAACAAGCCATTTATCAAAATTGCACTTTTCACTTACAAAATATGTTTCTAATCACATCTTAATTAAATTTGAAAAACAATAATATTGTTACGTTTTTGCCTTGTCAATCAAGGTTCGTATCACTGGATTGTGAATAAAACAAAACACTTCCGTTTAGCACGAACGAATTTATTTATTTAACACCAAAATTAATACAACACAATTTATTATAATAATTCACAAAATCACTTTATATAAGAAAAACATTTGATGCATATGTTTTCCGTTGACGATTGTTAAAGTCACGAATTGTGATTCCTAGTGGCCAAATGACAGGATCGTTGACTTTACCAAATACCTCCTCACTCACACCAACTTTAAAAGAAATAAATGACAAATTTTTAATATCACGGTGTTTAAGAATTAAAACGTTACGAGATATGCTTAATAATATCCTCTTTAGTCGTACTAGGATGAAGCCTGCTTACGTTTAAATATTTATACTTATACATACCACCCAATCAGGAAGTGACGTTTATGCGAAACGTATATTAATACCATTAGTGAACTTATATATGAAGCAAACTCTTCGGATTTCGTATTGTTGACTGGTGACTTTAATCTGCCAAATGCCATCTGGAAATTCGACCACGAAGTGAATGGCCTACTTCTATATAAAATTACATCAGAGGCGGAATGGATGTTCGTCGATACTATGCTTTGTGCCAAGATAAACCAAATCAATAAAATACCCAATGAACGTGAAGATTTTTTAGATATTTTTTCACCAATGAAGTAGATATACTACCTTGATCAAAAAGTTTCCGGAGTATCCACGGTGTGGCGCTCCCATCGTTCCGATTTGAGTTCTGTTTTTTTTGTTAAGTTGGTACATCTGTTGTTGATATTCCCTCTAAATCTTAGCGTCATAGCTTGATATTTGCAAAAGTTACGTAGTCAAGAGTACATCTATCTCTGTGTGTGTTGGCGATTATTTACAATTTTAGACATGATTTGCGAGGCTGAATCCGATCCCACATTCATCAAAAGGATCATTACTGGAGACGAGACGTGGGTTTATGAGTACGACACGCAATCCAGACATCAGGCAAGTGAATGGCGTTCACCAAAAAAAAAACACGTCGTTTTCAGTCAAAAAAGAAGGCAATGCTCACGGTTTTCATGGATTACAACGGTGTAGTGCATCATGAATTTTAGCCAGAAGGCCAGACCGTAAACAAAGAGTATTATTTGGGCGTTATGAGACGTTTGCGTGAACAATTCACCGAAAGAGAACAGAATTGTGGGCAGAAAACTCGTGGATTTTGCACCATGATAACGCACCGTCGCACAGTGCCAACATTATTCGTAATTTTTTGACGAAAAATGCAACAAATACCATCCAACAGCCACCGAATTCACCTGATTTGGCTCCCTGTGACTTCTTTCTGTTCAATCGAGTTAAAAAACCATTACGGGGAACGCGTTTCAGCAGCCGAGAGGAAATAATGGAAAAATCGCCAACACACACAGAGATAGATGTACTCTTGACTGCGTAACTTTTGCAAATGTCAAGCTATGACGCTAAGATTTAGAGGGAAAATCAACAACAGATGTACCAACTTAACAAAAAAACAGAACTCAAATCGGAACGATGGGAGCGCCACGCGGTGGTTATTCCGGAAACTTTTTGATCAAGGTAGTATTTAAAGTTGTAGAGTCACAAGCCGATGGAAATTATATTTGATTAAAGCTGACCACAACGCTTTGCATCAATAGTTGGAAGCGGTTAAATAGAATGATACTTTTAATACTAGCGATGTTAATGCTAATGTGAACCAATTTTATAAGATTCTGCAACGAGTTTTTAATAATCATATTCTAATGTGCATCACAGGAACCACAATAACACCAATAGTACTAATGCCAAGGATAAAGCTGATATGTTTGCATCCTTTTTTCAATCTGCCTATAGACCGGTAGACAGTAATATGAATGCAGTACAAACATTAAATAACAACAACAACATATCGATCTTTTCTCCTAATATTACTGATGCAATTATTATATCTGCACGACAGCCTTTGGCGACGATTGTAGATCAGATTGGGTGTATGCATTGCGGAATCTCTTCAACCTGTCTTCGTAGCCGGCGTGTTTCCAGATAAATGAAAAATATCAAAACTCACACCAATCTTTAAAGCGGGTCAAAGAAAAGACATTACATGTTACAGAGGGATCAACGACATCATCCATTCCAAAATTATTTGAACTGTCACATCGCGTAACGACATGGATTCATGCCAGGTAAATCAACATCCACAAATTTAGTGGAATTTACAGTAAAACGATCAACGAAATACACAGACTTCAGTAAAGCATTTGATTTATTACACAGACTTCAGTAAGGCCCTTGATAGCCCTCAAGCATTTGGATTTTCTTTCAAATTAGTAAAATGGTTCAACTCGAATCTATGGAATCCCACTCAATATGTGTTAATTGAAAATAAAAAAATCGAAAATTATCAGTGTTACTTCGGGTAATCGTCAATGATCCCATATTGGACCCTGGATATTTCTTGTTTTCATCGACCGAGTTATAGAGGTAATAAACAGTTCTAACTTGCTCATATTTGCAAATGATATTAAGATCATGCCGTTTCACGGGAAAAAGATCCTATAATCAATATGTACAAAATCAATTGTCCTGTTTTGCGGCGCGTTTGTGAAATTACCTATCTGGGGGTCACATTCAACGAAAATATAACGAAGCAAACTCAATTCATTGTTTTAAATCTACATTATTGATGCTGTATTTCGCCTAAGTAAGATCCCAAGTAGAGTATGTAGCAACTGTCTGGAGTCTGTACTATTCAATTCAAATCAATAGAAATGAAAATATTCCAAAAAAATTCCTCTTCTTTCTATTAAAGAAAACCAATTGGGATTACGACTATGACGAAATCTGCACCGTTGAAAACAGGAGAGTTCTTTTGGATGTTGCCGAAACGTCGTACATCACTGAAAACATCATAATTCATGTTGCAGGTAGGAGGCTCCGTTTTCATCGATTTTTAGATCTAGAACACAAATTGGCCAAACCATTTAACAATTGCGGAACATCAATTTGATTTCAACTTATCTAAAGATAGCTACAGGAAAAAAATTGAAGATTTACTTCTTAAATTTTTAAAATTTTTAATTCAAAATATGACAACTTCAAATAAATCAATTTTTTTTCTTCAGGCGCATTGTCATGTATCGGTGTAACAGTTAGACTTTGAAGGATGAGTACGAACGATGGCTGATAACATTCGATAGAACAGTCACACGTGTAATATATGGCCCCAAACGCAACGATGGTGGCATATACCCAGTTTTGTATAATCGTGAGATCAGAGATTTAATGCAAATTCCTGATCTTTTTCATGAAATTAAACGATAACGAGTAAGCTGACTCGGTCACGTTCTGCCGGTCGTGTTACTATGTTTAATTTGCTGTTGATTAACTTTATCGCCGAGAATTTTTTAAATATTATATTATACCCAGATACATACCGTTGAAGAAATCTTACAATTGCAATAAATTTAACAGATTTTGATAAATTTTGATAAAAATTAAACTCAAAAAATAGGTGTTTTAAGAATTTAATTTGTCTGTCTGTAATCAGTTGATTTTTCGGCATTTTTTATAGACAAATATATTAATTGTTCATGGCAATTCCAATATTTTCGATTTGGTAAATCAGAAAAATACAGAGGCCAATCGCTCATAATATATCTACTGAATAGTTTTTTCAGTAGATATATTATGAGCGATTGGCCTCTGTATTTTTCTGATTTACCAAATCGAAAATATTGGGATTGCCATGAACAGTTAATATATTTGTCTATAAAAAATGCCAAAAAATCAACTGAAAAAATAGGTTCTCTATCCGTTCTTCATGCTTTGATGAGTTAAATAAACTTATTTTTGTAATCAGAAAACCAAACCGTACCTTAAATAATTAGTACACGGATGAAAAAATAGGTATAAAATTGATCATTTTTAGATATTCATATAAATCCATCAGCAAAATGGTATTAAATTAATAGTTTCGCAATTTATTAATTTGTGTATATTTAGGGTTATAAATTTTATATGTACTATCGTATTAATTTCTTATATAGCATTAATATTAAACTAATAATAAACTATGTATAATATTTAATAACATTCATTTATAAGTTTGATATTGCGATATATTAATGAAATCAATACCAATGGCATATTACCTCAATAAACATAACTCATTAAATGCTCTAATACGCAGTAATTATTAAATTAATCTAAATTTTGAATAAAATATTTAATTATGATATTTATTAAATTGATAAATAATGTTATTAATTTAATAGATCCCAATTTATCAATTGTATATTCGATACCTATTAAAATATTAGTAGGGATTAAAATTATTTTTCTCTAATTGGAATAAATAAAAAGCTCTAAATTTCATTTATCATACATATACGAGTATATTCTTTATTTCTCTTTCTAATCAAATTATAATAATTAAATTCAACAAACACACTAAATTTAATATTCTAAGTTAATTTTAGAATTTTTTTAAAATATAACATTTATTTGTCCTCCATGGGGCTACTATTTTCGTTCATATTTAAATTCTTCTTATAGTTATGTTACATTACATTAGATTTCATGTTTTATATATACTATATGTATGTACATACATAAATGTAAAAAAAGTAAAAATAATATCGTAAAAGTTAATAAAAATAAATTATAATAAAACTACGAAATTAATAGTTTATGTAGGGACTGATTTCAAATTATTTACCAGTATCGGCTGAAAATTTTATAAATTTCTCGTGCAGATCTTGGACAGTCACCAGCGTGTTAGTTAAATCTATTTTATATAAATATTTTTGCAAAAAACACCAAAATAATCATAAATTATTTTCATATTTAATGTCAAACAAGTAGTGCAACTTAAAAACAAGATCGACTGCGTCCACAAATATTGATTCCCGAAGAGGTATTAAATTGCCATCTATTGCAATGGTGTATTGCTCTATATCAGCTTTGGTTTTCCCTATTGCAATTATGTAGGGGGCACGATCAACGGGCTGGCAAAGATATTCTTTGTTTGTCAATCCTGCCTGCAATAAAAATAATACAAAGTTAGTAATATCTCAAGAATGGGTCTTTAAAATGTCGTTAAGTTCTGAAAATATACTGGTAATTACATTTAATTTACTTAAAAATCTCACCGGTTTATGTATAACAATTTTGTCAACTGCTTTTTCATCCGTCAACCGATTAAATTTCACTCGCCCAGCTGGAGAAGGTGGTAGCAGCCTCAACAAATTTAAGAATGAGAGTGCCTGAGTATTCCAATCAAATATACTTAAGATATAGGTTGTTCAATTCTTAAATTGATTACCGTACTTACCAATATTTCTGTCAATTTCTGTATATAGCACACTTTTTCCTGAGTTTTTTACAATAGAAAATATATTATACTGGTACCACTCCCATTCAATTGATAAAGTTGGTGTTATTCCATGCCTCACCGTAAAATCATATACAATATGTTAAAATAAAGGTTTAATTATAAACTTTATAGTGGCGATTTTTTTTAGTAATAGCTGTATTTCATGACACCAACTGATTTAAATCTGATCAAGTTTTATGTGGGAAAGGACAATAAAATTTGTTTCAACATTGGTTTTGAATCATACATTTTGATATCAAACAAAATTAGTCCGCCTGCATTATCGTTTTGGAAAACATGATATGATCCCGTTAAAGGTGAAGAAATGCAACTAATAATAATATCGATCACAACATTTCATAAAAAAACTCACCAACTCTGGGCAAACAAAAAAATATCGGCAATTTTCAAAAATAGTAAAGGTCTCCTTCTGAATTTCTTTTTTTCGATATTCTAAAGTTGTTTGTAACTTTTCTTTGGCCAAAGGTATTTCTTCAGGAAGAGATTTAAGTAAATGTAAATCTCTTAAAATTGTTTCCGGATCTATATTTTCTATTTCCATTGGCTCATCGGTTTCAGCTTCGAAATCCTGTTCTATTTTTCTTTTTTCACCCTTTCGTTTTTCAATTTTGTTTGCAAAAATCCACTGTTGGAAGAATTAATCAATAATTCGTAAAGACAAATAACGTTAAAATAATATTAAAATATATAGCACATAATTTTCATATACAGATTTGAATACATATTATGCCGTTTTCGTTTCTCATGAATTCTAGGAAGTACAAAAATAATTTAAATGTGGTTTTAATACACAAGTACAGCCAACATTAAGCTAATATAGTCACATGTTTACCGTATTTCTGGGCAGTAAAATGTTTCTTTGCTTATTTAGTGATATCGAATACCCAGCAGTTAGAAATAGAGAAAACATAAGTTTTAGTTGTAATTTTATTAATTTTAGAATCATCATATGTATATAGAACAATTTTTTTGTTTTGAAAATCGATTTCAGCAAACATATATTGTGAGGATACCGGTAGAGTTTTTGGTAGAATTGAAAACGACATTATATTTTGGTTCTGTATATTATATACATAACTAAAATTTAATATACAAACTAATTTCAAACAAGGAAATAGTTTTATGCACGCTTCTGCTACAGCGAATTGTTCTTCTTTTGTTGGCTTGAAACCAAAATTTTCATGTATAAAAGCTGCTAAATACGATAGGATTCCTCCTTCTAAACGCATCTTTTAAACAACCAGTTTCTTGAAAATCTGACAATATTTTGGGGCCACCCGTTTTTCTACTAAGATAAGTTTTAATAGACTGCATTAAAAAAATATTAGTTGTTATTAACACATCCAAATTGTACAAATTAAATTTTTACTTCTAACGTTACAATGAGGCGTAATCCAACAACAGCATTCGATCGTTTTAGTTCCCCTAATTCATTCGCCGTTTGTCGATATTCATTCGCTCTTTCTATATATTCATAATATCCAGTATTTAAATCTGCCAAATTATCAGCCGATGAATGCGTTTGCTTTTCCAAATCTATTATTAATTTCGTTTTAATTTTTAAAACAAAACAAGCACATTGATGAGTAATAAACTGTTCCATATACTGAACAAAAATATTTTCTTCAATAACAGCCCCATGGACATTGAGAAAGCAATCAAAATTTTCTATTTTTATAGTGGTGTTTTGAAGTACTGTGTCATATATTGTATTTTACCCGGTCATAAAAATGTTATAAGTACATATAAAACCAATTTTATTTCAGTTTCTATAGCTAAAATTCTGAATTTGATCCTATTCCTGTACATAGGTTGTGAATTTGAATTTCTATACCGTTTTAATTAAATGTATATACATACGTAGTTACTTAAATCATACGGTGATTCAACACTACAGTGAATGGCTAAAACACAATTATAAATAAACAAGATTAAAACTTACCTGAAAAGACGTAGTCCATATATTCAAGATGTTCCGTAGAACTGTACTTCACAATTTCCACAATCTTATGAACATTTCCATATTCAACTGTCACAAAAAATCCGCTCATAATTAATAGGAATAATTATTAATATTTTGTTAATAGTGTTAAAGATAATATATCTTTAATATTATTGATAAATACGGTATAGTAAAGATTATACACGTGCAGGAATTATTCCTGTATGTATCAATATACTAAAAAAAGGAACTTCTATTTTAAACCTTAACGGTACATTCTTTAATATGCTCAAGATATAAATTTTACATTTTTAAGGTATAAAACGGTACAATTGATACTTTAAAAGTATAAAATTGGTACCAAGAACGTATTAAATATATGTTTTTAGGTTAATTTTATTAGAATTACATTTTTAATTAAACTTTTTTGCACTATAATGCACAATTATTTTCATATCACCCACAATATTCTTTTTATTTTGAAATCAGTAATAACTTATTTTATTATTAAATAAGGTTTTTATAATTATTTTTATTAAATGTAATTAGGATCAAAATTTGAACAACTTGTAGGATTTGCAGCACGCCAACTACTAAATAATGTAGCTACATGCTAAAGCATGTAGCTTTAAACCGTTAGGATACAATGTACGTATACGTTGACGTATAAAATTAATACCATATAATTTATTAAATTTTTATTTAATTGATATATTAATTTTATTAAATCAAATGTTTAATATATTCAGAGGTATTAAATTTATGTTATTTCTAATGTGTATATTTGAATTACTAAATTAATAAGATGTTTGTTTTACAATGATCAAAATTATTGATTAATTTAATATCTACTGCCATATTGAAAAAGTTTTTATATTTGTTGGTTATTATTTTGATAATAATAACCGTATAAAGTCCATTAATAATTGTAAAAAATATAAAATCAATAGGAAAAATTATATAAATACATTTAATACGAATACAGTTATTAAAAATTGTACCCAAATTTTCAACCGTGTAGGTAAAAGATTTCATTTAGACTTCATTGTATATAACTATGAATAGCTGCCGCTATTTGTGACATGTTTTCAAATATAGTCAAAATCAATTTGAACTTAATTATGAATAATTCTAAGAAAAGTTCGAATACCAAATTGAAATTCGAAACCATTCTCATCAAATCTCAAATATTGAACTTCTCTTGATTTAAGTCTATTAAATAGTTGAATTTATCTTTATGATTAAGAAAGTATTCTCGATTGTGGTGCAGTTTCAAACGAATGAAAATTGATTAACTCTATGAAACATTAAGAAGGATACAAATTTAAGGTGCTGGCAAAAATCAAAAGAGGTGGCCATTGAGATTCTAACTTTCTAAGTTGTACAAACTTGAATATTGGGTAATCAGGCTTTTTAACAATATTAATGTAGGTGGGAATCGTCGATGCCCATGATAACGAATTTAATAATATAAATTAGACGAACAATTCTGAGACAAAAAGTTTTATTTATTCTTTACCAATGTCCAATCGAGACCATAATGTTTACAATCCAATGGTATTACAGCAGACATGTCATTTGACCGTATTTTTTATGATTTTTGTTAAATTTTCGAGCAGATTTATCATATATTTTGGTTTGGGCCAATATTTATTTTTTGCACTAAGTGATGCTAAAATACCAGGCCGGAATTTCTTACAAGGCTGATGCCTGATTTCATTTTGTAAAGAAAACTCAAAGCAATCGGGCGTACAATTCTATTGTATATTCCAGAAATAATAGACAGAGGAGAGATTTCAGCCAAATCTACTGTACAACACCTTTGTAAACGAACTATTCAAACTGTCTAACATATAAATATACCTCTGCTTATTTAACGAGATTGAAAAATAGAAGACGACCAGATCGATTTTATATGTAAGGATTAGACATAATTATAGAGAAATGTCCATATCTCAATTCGATCTACATATAAGTAATTCGAGTTCTGTTTTTTTTAATTTGCCTATATAGTATTTTATCAATTCATCTCTTATTTTTCTGGCATAAAACAAGGTACCAACGTACTTATTATTTTGAAAATTCTTAAAATATATTATCGAAATACCATTCAAATTTTATTTGACATTATGCTCCTCTAGAGCTTCCAAATTTTTTTACTGCATTTACATATTTAACTTTGGTAATTGATTTGCCCTTGTTTATCACTAAACATTTTATTGAATATTGGACATTTAGTACTTTGCTGTGTTTAAGAATTAAAATTACATTCAATTAATAAACAGTCAAATCTTAACAAATTGACGAGAACTAATCTTTTATTTCTAGAAATTACAGTCCATCCAATTCAGCAATGTCTCGAAAGAAACCAAAGAAAATTATCAACGAGGCAGATAACCAAAGCCGATTGCTTTGTGACGAAGCATCTAATCACATGAAAGTTAGAAACTACCCAAAAGGTCTAATTGCATATAATGCTGTAAGTAAAGTACATTGAAACCGCTGAAAAAACTACGAAAGCTCAAATGTGCTGACAATCGAAATCAAACCGCGGTTTAAATCTTCGCTATCCCATACAAACTGTTGTATTTGTATTGGCACCACCACCAAATAATTTCGCTGCTTTTATAAATTAATATTTTATGTTAATTCAATGGATTTCCATAAAACTATTCAAAATCCATTTTCACCCACCTTATAATAAACACAACAATAAAAGAGACAACACATCAACAAAAACCAATCATCCAAATTAGAATTGATAGGAAAGCTATATACCTATAACATTGATTCTCATTGTTTTGTTGTCATGGATATAATAACACTTCCAAGTGTTCATTTTGAAACCTCTTCATTCTTGAACAAACAAAATTACTTACAAATATTTGTATTTTGAAATTATTGGTAATCCGCCAATTGCATCCTAAAAAAATGACTCAAAATCGAGCAGCTGATATCTTGGGCACCGATAAGGATCAAGAATTGTTACAAAGTTTTGTGCGTATTGGTTTAAAGGCGGAAGATGAGGAGGAACAAAAAAGGACTTTGTACAACAATCCGAATTTATTGAAACAAAATTCGGACGGAAAAGCGGATTATGGTGGTGATAAACAAACGCCTAGAGCACGGTCAAAGTGAATAAAACATAATATTTAGTGAGAGCAACACAAAGTTATCTAATAAAATTAAAATAAAACTTCTAGGTCTACGGGTAACGATAAGAAAAAAAAGAAGCGTGGTACAATTCAGTATTACGACGAAGTGTATACGGATAAAGATCGAGCGGCCGCCGTTAGTATTGGTAGCTATGATATAAAACAAAGTTTGCATTTGAAACGGCAAAAGGATCGCAACGCTGCATTACAATTGCCCGAAGAAGCTGATCCAGGAGCCATTTTAGCACTTGGCATGCGAGAATTTAAAAATGGGAATAATGAAATTGCGGCCTCATTTATATCGAAGGCAATATTAGCGCTAACTTTGAGCTTTCGAGTTTTAGGTTTTTGTTAAATCGATTTTTGTTTAATTAACTAACGTTGTTACTTTTTTAGGCACTAGACATGAATCCAAATGATCAAAATGCATTAGTTGCTCGAAGTAAGTGTTACCTGCTTCTTGGTGAACCAGCTAAAGCCTTACAGGTTCGTAAAGGTATTTAATTGAAATATGTCAATTTATAGTGAATCTTGTTTAGGATGCCGAAACAGCATTAATCGTTGACAAAGGCAATATTCGTGCCATCTACCAAAAAGCTGAAGCGCTGTACTATCTCGGACAGTTTGAACACAGCCTTATGTTTTTCCATCGAGGTCACCGCTTGCGCCCCGAATTAGCATCGTTTCGCTTGGGAATACAAAAAACCCAAGAGGCCATTGAGAATACTATTGGAGAAGCACCAAAAACACAGAAAACGAATGGTCCAAAATCGGGGCAAAAATCGGAAAAATCTAAATCGAGTACAAATATATCACGTCCATCCACAACACAAACCGTAGTCGATTCACGACCAAAAACTGCAACCCGTCTTTCGAAAGCTGATTTGGAGAAAATTGAGAAGCGAACGTCACGACGACTGCTAGGCGAGCTGTGCGTCGATAAAGAGTACTTGGAAAATTTGCTGAAAAATCCGAATTTGAAGCGGGCCGATACCGATTCGGAAAATATATCGAATCATGCCAAAGAGGCGGTACAGTATTTAAATGTGCGACAAGAATTTTGGCGGCAACAAAAACCGTGCAATGCTTTGGCCGTACCGAAAAAGGTGCCCGTTTCAACACCGCTGCCCAGATGGTATTAGTGATTTAAGATACAATAAATTTGAATTAAAATGACAAAAATTTTAAAATTAAAAATAGAGTGCTGCATTCTGTAATCTGAATAAATTTTAAGTTTTATTTTGAACTGAAATCACACTTTGTGTAGGTGTATTCTCGCAATTTCATTGCGATGATTTGCATTCGATTGCGTCAATTTTACGGTATTATTGTAAAATATATAAATGAATATGCCAAAGAGGCAAACAGTGCATCTCAAAATTACACGTTCTCAAAAAAAAAATCCTAGGGGCCATAATTTCATCGGTAACTCATTATTCAAAAGGTCTCTTCAAAAATGGATAGTGCCTACATCTTTAATTTTATCCGATTTTCACCGAGAAAATTAAGTTCCTGCGTCTGACCATTAAGCATTCAATCTTACAAACTTTTATAAATAAATTATTTTGATTTGTAGTGTAACAAGTCACCCTCTATATTATAGAAATAACGATTTCTGCTAACATGCTGTATTTAATGTTCATAAATTCTATTTCTATAGGTAAATTACATTCCCCTCCAGCGCTGTGAATAAAGACTAGGTAAGTATGTATAATATTTCTGGATTCAATAAAATGTCAGGATATGGTTAGTATCGTTATTCCAAAACAAAAAAAATTCTAAAAAATCAAGTTTTTCAAATATAACACAATTTTGAAATGTTTTTTTAATTCGTTTTATACTTTAGAGGGTGGAGGCTGCCCCCAAATCCCCGTAGTGACGATTTTCAAAAATTCTATCATTCATAGGGTTGCATCAAATCACTGCGCCGTTGAACTTAAAGAAAAATAGATTATTTTAAGTAAAATTCAAATGTATCTAATAAATTCTTCTTACCTTCTTGGTGGTTTGGCGTCTATTGGAGGGGAGGACCAAAGTTGAGTAGATTAATCTACCAGCTCCATAACCTTCCAGTAGGGTGCACTTCACGTGTGCTGTTCTGGTCATGTATTAGGCAGTTGCATGATGGGTACGATTGTGTAAGGGGTAACCTGGTCACAATCCACAAGTGTACGTGGTGCCTCCTCGTGCCAACCACTGGTAACTGAGGCCATTTGGCACTTTTTCGGCCATTTGGCACAGGCTAAAGTATGGCGCTAAAGGAGAAATCATTCACAAAAAACCCTAATCTAAGGTGGAACAGCATGTGTCTATGGATGAATGGCTGATAGGTTAATCAGTCCAAAGTATGTGAACCCTGGATACCAGACACCCTCCAGTTTTATTTAGCCTTTCTGTAGTAAAGCTGGGTGATCTACAGGCTACTTTCCATTCGCAGCAACTCGTAAGAGGGAATAATTCTATTTATTGTTTCGGAAATTTTCTTCGGAAAATCAAAACGGAAGACGGGGTACGGGTAGAAATATACTGGAGTATACTGACCTCTCGAAGCTTGGGTGCCAATGCTACCGTCTTTCCAGCAGAAGTATAAGCTATAGTGTCGAATGTCTATGTGCATGCTTCTTGGTCGATAAGCATCCATCTCAGCTAAACATATATTGCACTTTGATTGTCACAGAAAAGATTAACAGGTTTGCGCAATTTGGGATCGTGTTCATGAGCTAATTGCTTCAGCCAGATGGCGTCTTGGGTTGCTGAAGACATTGCCATATATTCGACCTCAGTGCTGAATAATGCGATGGTTGGTTGTCTTTTACTGGACCATGTAATAGCTGCATTTGATAATTTAAACAGGTAACTTATACAAGATCGACGTTTGTCCACGTCCGATGCCCAATTTCATACCGAAGTTTATAATCAATTGTACCATTTAGATATCGCAGGATTCTTTTCACGGCCTTCCAATGCGCACTATCGAAATTTGAATTGGAACGACTTACATCATTTACTGCAAAGTTTATGTCTGGTCTCGTACATTGTGTAAGGTATTGTATGCAGCCCACAGCTTGTTGATACGGTACATTGTGTAACTTTTCTTCTATGCCATCTGACGTCATACTTATTGAATGTTTTTGATTCAAGTCACTAGGTGTGCCAATCTGCCTACAATCTTTCATTCCAAAACGAGTTAATATTTCTTTGATGTACGAGGATTGGTCCAACTCAATGCTGACTTCATTTTAATGTATACGTATACCCACGCATTCCGTGGCAGTATCTAGAACTTTCATTTTGATTTGTGTGCATAAAAATTGCTGAAGCTGGATTAAATCTGCTTCATTTCTTCAGAATATCATCAAATCATCTACATAACAAGCTACTATCAAATTCAATTCTCGATTAAAATAAATGCACGGATCCAATTCGGATTTTACTAAACCAAATTCCTTTAATGCAGTTTCTAGTTTAATATTCCACTGGCGTCCGGCTTGTTTGGGTCCATACATGGCTCGATTCAGTTTACATGCTCTATTCGTCCCATCATTAAAACATTCCGCTTTCTCAATATACACATCTGCATCAATGTCGCCTTGTAAGAAGGTGGTGACAGCTTCCATTTGATGTATTTTCAAACCATTTTCAACAGCCAAAGACATCAAAAATCTTAGCGATGCATAACGAACCACAAGCGAGAAAGTTTCATTGCATTGTAAGCGGGCTTTGTACCGCATTACATCGCCATCATTGTCGTATTTGCGTTTGAATACCCATTTCATTTTAATGGCGTTTCTTCCAGGCGTTATTTGATGAGTCTCCAAGTTTTATTTTCCACAAACGATGCAATTTCTTCCAGCATGGCACACTCCCACTTTGAAGAATCATTCTTGCTGCAGCTTCTTGTACTGTCTGAGGATCAAAATCATAATTATTATTTAATGAAAAATAGCTTACATAATCATTAAATTCTCGAGGCTTTGGTTTATGCGTAGATCTTGCAAGTGTCGCAACATTTCCATTAGGTTTATAATCTCGATCATCAACATTATCAATTTCACCAGTATCAATCAAAGTAACATCAGTTTCAAACGACGAATCTTCAGACTTCGCATAATCTCTCACTTGTGCTGGACTGACATTGTTATCATTGACAACTTCACCATCGAATCACAATTTTTCTCATGAAAAACAACATCTCTACTTAATACCAATTGTTTCATTTTTGGATCAATGCAACGAAAACCTTTTGTATTGCTGTCATATCCCACGAATATCATTTTTCGCGACTTCGAGTCGAACTTCTTCCTCTTTTCTTTAGGAACATGTACCATAACAGCGAATCCAAAGATTTTCATATGAGATACATTCACTTTGATGCCCGTCCATATCTCTTCGGGAGTTTTGTTCACTAAAATTGATGAAATTGCTCTGTTGATAATGTAGGCTGCCATTGCAACCGCTTCGGCACAAAAAATGTTGTCTAAATCAGCATCAAAAATCATACACCTTGAAAGTTCCACAATTGTTCGGATCTTTCTCTCTGCGAGACCATTTTGTTGAAGAATGTACACATTTGTAAATAGACGCTGTTTACCGTTTTGTCTAAGGAAATCTTCAAACTCTTTAGAACAATATTCAGTGCCATTGTCAGTTCTGAATTTCTTTATTGTCGACCAGTCTGATTTAACACAAATAGATAAATAGTTTCCTGGAACAATCATCGATGAATGATAAAAAGTATTTTGACCCACCAATTGAATTTGTCTCCATCGGACCACAGACATCTGGGTGGATTAAATCAAGCACATTATCTGAATGCTTACCACTAAGCTGGAAAGGGAGGCGCGATTGCTTGCCCATTGTACAAACTTCATCTACTACATTACGCATGTCAGAGTGTTTTGTAATTTACATGACCGAAACGTCTGTGCCATATTAATGCACTACTTTCTTTTGATTTTGACAACATACATTTATCACTGGAAGTTGAAATCTTATATACACCATCCTGGGCATTGTGCAAACAAATCACCATTTTTGTCATAAATTTAACCACCATCACTATCAAACACAATTTCATTTACTTTTTACTGACAATTTTACTGACCGATAAAAGATTAGTAGACAGATCAGGAACATGTAAGACTTCTTCTACTGGTATTGTATCATTTTGCATTAAAAGAACAGTTTCACCAATACATTTCACCGGCATCTTTATATCATTTGCTGCTACTATTTCAACAGCTTCAGTTGGTTTTTGATTTTTCAATAAATTTGCATCAGGCGTCATATGACTCGACGCACCACTGTCTAAAAACCAGTCGGATGATTTTGATTGTGGGAATAAAGATACACCAAATGCTCTTTTAGCCGATTCACTTTTATTGCTTTTAACTTTATTCTGATTTTTATTCTTCTCACCAGTCGACGATGACTTCTGCTTCTCTTTGATATTATTGCATTCAAAACTCTTGTGATTTTTACCACCACATTCATAACAAATTATACTTCCAGTATGACGAAGTAATTTATTTTAATGTGATCTGCATTGATGGTTTCACTTGCCTCAAAATTCAGAATAACAGGTTTATATTTATTTGTCAAACCTGCCAACATAATTGCAGTCAACAAGTGATCATCTATTTTGAATCCAATGCTATTTAATTTGGACGAAATTGAGGTTATCTCGTCGATGTAATTTTGCATGTTTTCACAATTTTCTTAACGAATTGAAATCAGGGTTCGCAATAACGTAATTTTTCTTAATAATCCACGGTCTTCATACAAATTTTTGATTTTTCCCATATTTCAAGGACTTGTGGCGGTACAGAGTATCCGCTGGTAAAACAGAATCGCTTTCGGTTTTCGCGGTTCAAAGAGTCCGCTAATATCACAAACAAAGTCAAATCTAAAATTATTCGCCGCAAATTCTACATCAATAGACACGTTTGGCACGAAGGAATTGGTCTTAAATTTGGGCCTACGTCGAGCATTCACATGGAAGTTCACAATCGCAAACGTTGATAGATGCATCATCGGAGCAGACTTCCTACTAAACTATGGTCTACTAGTCGACGTTAAGGGCAAGAGGTTGATCGACCCGTTGACTTCTCTGTCAATATCCGGAACCCCCGTCGCTTTGCCCTCATATCAACTGACAACAGTCAAATTGGACACTAATAACCCACAAATTCGCAATCTGCTGCAGAATTTTGGACCAGTCTTACGTGAGACACCGTCGCTCAACACGATCAAACGAACGAAACTACGGGCCAATCATGTTCAGCAAAGGTACGACGCCTCAACACTGAAAAAATGAAAATAGCCATACAAGAAATCGATCTATGGTTGAGCCAAGGTGTGTGCCGGTCGTCAAAAAGCAACTGGACTAGTCCCCTACATATCACAAGGAAAAAGGACGGCGGATGGAGACTATGCGGAGACTACCGCGAATTTAATCGAAAAACGAAGCCCGATCGGTGTCCAATACCATTTGTCACCGACTTCAGTCATCAACTCGACGGCTGCCAATATTTCTTAAAAATCGACCTCGTGCGGGCGTATCACCAGATCCCGATCAGTGAGGATGACATCGAGAAGACAGCAATGTGTACTCCGTTTGGTTTGTTTGATTTCGCCCGTATGACGTTTGGATTGCGGAACGCGACTCAAATATTCCAACGGCTAATTCACTCAATTTTCTGCGACACGACATTTACATTTCCGTACATTGACGACATTTTAGTCGCATCACAGAATCTAGACCAGTACATGGAACATTTAAAAATAGTGTTTTAACGCTTATAGGACGCTGGCTTGGTGATAAACATGAACAAATGCATATTCGCAGAAAAACAGATAAGTTTCCTGGGATTCGATATAGCAGACGCGGGCATTCGTCCGGCCCAATCTCGGGTAGAAGCAATAACAAATTTTTCACGGCCAACAACCACTAAAGGCGTCCAGCGATTCTTAGGTATGTCAAACTATTATCGTATTTTCCTTCCCGGCGCGGCTCAGGACCAAACAAAATTGTACGAGTTTCTCAAAGGCAAGAAGAAGAACGACAACAGCAACACCTCTTGGTGCGACGACTCAAACCAAGCATTCGAGCACTGTAAAAGACGCCTAGAAGAGGCCGTTTAATTAGTTCACCCATCGTCGGAACACAAATTGGCGATCATGGTCGACGCATCAAATCAAGCGATCGGAGTGGTAGTACAGCAGCAAACAACAAAGGGATGGCAACCTTTAAGCTTCTTTTCACGAAACCTCACAAACACGGAAAAAAATTACAGCACGTACGACAGGGAGTTGTTGGCAGCGTACGCAGCGATTAAACACTTAAAACACTTCGTCGACGGCCGGGAATTTATCCTATACACCGACCACAAACCCCTCACGTTCGCCCTGAATCAAAACCTGGAGAAAGCATCACCCCGACAGCGCAGGCATCTCGATCTGATAGCACAATTAGCGACCAGCATACAGCACGTTTCCGCGGCAAGGATAATGTAGTAGCGGATGCTCTGTCTCGTGTCGATGCACTGATGATTACAAGCAGCATAGATTATTCGCGCATGGCGGACGAACAACAAGACGACGATCTCGAAGCACTGATCGAAAAAAAAAACAGCCTAAAACTCAAGAAAATGCCAGTGTTCGGGACGGACAAATATTTGTACTGCGATGTTTCAACTGGTACTCCAAGGCCATACGTTCCCGAAGTATTTCGACGTCAAGTATTCGTAGTATTTCACAATGTATCGCATCCGGGGATACGAAGTTCAACCAAACTAATCAGGAGCAAGTTTGTGTGGCCAGCGCTCAACAAAGACGTACAGCAATGGGCAAAATATTGCGCAAACTGTCAAAAGTACAAAATTTCAAAACACGTGAAAAGTCCGTGTGGTAACTATCCCATCGTTAGCCAACGGTTTTCAGAGATACAGATAGATATAGTCGATCCGTTGGAACCGTTCGAAGGACAACGCTATTGTCTAACCATCATAGATCGATTCACCCGATGGCCAGAGGCCACTCCGATGCCGGATATCAAGGCCGAAACCGTCGCGGATGCTCTACTGAAAACATGGATTAGTCGGTTTAGAGTCCCATTGGTTATCGTCTCCGACAGAGGAACTCAGTTCGAATCAGAACTATTCTCCAGTCTGGCCAAGCTAGTAGGGTTTCAACGCAAACGCACTACGACCTATAACCCGGCATGCAACGGGATGGTTGAACGCTAGCACCGAAGCTAAAAATCGGGTATAAAGTGTGTCAACGACCCGCAGTGGACCAGATCATTGCCACTCGTACTGTTATGTTTGAGAACCGCTTTTTGGGACGATTTCGAGGCTACATCAGCTGAGTTGGTGTACGGCGAGAAATTACGCCTGCCCGGAGATTTGATACAGCCATCAACATTTACAACTCAAAATCAGGTTGTCTCACAAATTCAAGAATTTTTCAGGAATAACCAGCCGACAGCGCCATCACGACACGTCAGCAAACCAAAAACCTTTGTCTTCAAGGATCTCGCGACATGCTCACACGTACTAGTTCGTACGGATGCATTACGCAGGGGACTACAGCTTCCGTACCCAGGCCCTTACGCGGTATTGCACCGTTCCAGAATCAAACGTACCAACAGGGCCAAACAACAAGAATGACCATGTTATAACAAAAAAACGGGTGACATTCAACCTGGACAAGCCTTCAGAAAAGAAACCGGTTGATACATCACGATCAGCGCACAGCATCAAACTACCCTCTCTATAATGGGCCGCCAGTCGCTAATTTCATGCATGAATCCAACATCTGCAGCGCCTACGTATCTACTACTCTTGACAGGCTAGGGATTAGCTAAGCGCGATTAGTGACTTTTTCGAGATTAGCCGTAGTGTGTCAAATTAAAGATTAGCTAATCGAGATTAGTGCACTAATTTTTGCAAATTTTGAAGTTTATCTAGTTGTATTGGGTCTAGTGATGGTACAAGTGGTGCCAAAGTGCGAAATAATTCTTTCACCATTGCTGAAAGTGCAAGCGCCGTGAGTTTACGATAGAAGTTATAAAATTATTGACATCTTAAACAATTTGTGCTGAATAAATTTTGAGGTTATGTCTATAAAAAGAAAATCTATTGTGTTTTAAGGTATACATATTAGAAATATTTAATTAAAAAATGAGTCCAGCTAATTTACTAGCTATATTTTCAGTGAATCAAATAGTATTTAACTCTCTGCCTAGGAGACTAATCCCTAGTCTGTCAACACGAATGGGTTTGCGGTGGATTAGCTAATCTTGTTTCACTAATCGCGCTTAGCTAATCCCTAGTCTGTTAAGGGTATTACCACAGAATAATAAACAACCAGAAGAGACATTACGTGTATCAAGAAATTTTTGCTCTTACCTTATATTTTACATGTTAATTATGAATTTTCAGCCACTGAACTACAACTTAACACTGAAAATTTTACCTTCGCCAAACCAAGGTCAAAAAAATGAGTTCATGTTTCTCCATATAAAAACCGCATTATGTCGCTTCTGGGTATTCTGTGGTATTACGTGTGAAAAAATCGAACTAAAAAGTTCGGTTGATTTCCATAATTTGTACATACAAAAGAATTTTTTTTTTTTACGTTATACAGGGGGGGGGGGAAAGATATTTCTACTTTTATCAGTAAATATATTATGAGCGATTGGCCTCTGTATTTGTCTGATTTACCAAATCGAAAATATTGGGATTGCCATGAACAATTAGTATATTTGTTTATAAAAAAATGCCGAAAAATCAACTGATTACAGACAGACAAATTAAATTCTTAATAAATATTCGTGTGGGCATAATACACACACAAATGAGGTTTCTCCATGGGTTTTTGATATTTGATGTAGAGAATAATAATTCGCTATGTCAGTACGTTCTGGCCAGATACTTAATGTATGTGGCTAGAGTGGAATTTTTTGTAGTTTGGTCGTAGCTGCCTAATGAGTAGACAATACTTTTCAGTACGAAACCAAACTACCAACAGAAAGAACTCATGGAGGGTTCTCATTTTTGCAGAGTGGTACATTGGTATAACTCTTTGGGCCATCAGCCAAAATTACGGGGAGGTGGGAAGATATTTCTACTTTTTTGCAGTAGATATATTATGAGCGATTGGCTTCTGTATTTATCTGATTTACCAAATCAAAAATATTGGGATTGCCACGACCAATTAATATATTTGGCTATAAAAAATGCCGAAAAAACAACGAGTTATGGAATACATTTTATGACGTTATGATTCCCATTTGCATTTCACAGCTGCATTTGTGTCCAACAATTTTATTTTTTCATAACAAAATATTCTTTCTAATTGTGTTAGTAATCGCTCCGAAAAATTTTACCGAGCGATGAATGACAGCTGCTGTCACTTGGGTTTCGCTCGGAATCTGTTTTTTGTTGTAACAGGAAAACGACATTAGTTGGAATTTTTTAAACTAAAATCCCTCTGCCTGTTGAGCCAAGAGATTCGTTTGTAACCTTGTATATATATGAACGGTTCACAGTTCAAGGTCCAATTCCTTAAATCTCGTAAAAATTATTATTATCTCGTGTCCAGATTTCAGCACAGTCCGTTTAAATGATATCACAATCTCCGTTGTCCAAAGAAAGCCAAGGTATAATTATTTCGTTATGGTATCTTATCGTGTCCAAATTTAGCCGGGTCAAATGAGTGAGTAGCGGTATCCAATCTTTTCCAGGTAATAATAGTAGGTGAAACAAATACGAAGTGATATCCAATCTTTTCCAGGTTATGCAGAGCCAAATAAATAAAAATCACTGTTTGGTTGTAATTATTTTTAATTCGCAAATATTTAATCTTCACTGTTGTAATACTGATTTTCGAATGAATCATAAAAAAAAAAAAAAACTTACAAAATTAATTTTTCTTATTCTAGATTTCTAATTACATGACATATATATAAAAAAAAAACGTTATATAAAATTTGAATGTAAAATTTTAAATTATATATGTGACATCTATCTGTAGGATTCGAAATATTTACATATTATAATTAGTTTTACTATAATAATCTATTACATTCGTTTTATGAATAAAAATGTTCACACATACATTGTTATCAACAAATTGTCAAATCTATATCCATTACAGTATTTTGATTGTAAACACTAAACAAGTTCTTCATTCTCATTGTGTCATCCGAAAGGATAAGTTCAGTGGTGTTTAAAAAAGTGTTTTCTAGAAAGTTTAAGTGCGTTTAGATAAATATAAAAAAAAAAAAAAAAAAAAAAAAAAAAAAAAGTTTCTTGTGAAATAAATCGCGGAAATAATCAACCAAAACTTGGGTTTACTGGATTATCAGGTGAGTCTTAGTATTAAGCGGTCATTAGGGGGGCTCTTGGGGAGTAGGGATTGGTGATACAAACACCGAAAAGGGGGATGGGGCAACCCATGTACCCAGTTTTTTTGATGAAAACGATATAATCATCCCTGATACGGAATCAGATGTAAGCGATGATAATGTCGAAGATAATTCCAAAATTATAAAACTATCTAACCTAAATAAAATCAATTTTATCAAAAATTCCATGCCTTTTGACGAAAACAAAAGGAAAATAAGCAAAAGCATGACGACGGAAAGCACATGTTTTACAATAAATAGTGTAACCAAATCAGATTCTCATAAAGCCAAAATGGATCAAATTTCAAGCTTGAATGAAGCAACAACACCTTTGTCTGTGAATAAAGATATTCCAGAAATGAGAGTGAAAAGCAAGTATTCAAGATTTGACGCAGGACCATTTAAGGTTATGGCGTTCAAAGAAAATTTGAACATAATTCTTTTGGTAAAGGCTTTGAGGAAAATTAGAATAAATAATGAAAAGGAAATAGAACAATTAAGCAAAAATTTAGCTAGAATTACATTCAGGAATTACAGTGACGCTAATTTATGTATTGATTCAGAGTCATTATTCAAATTTGATGGATATGAAGTATATATCCCTTTCAATTTTAACCACACTATTGGATTAATTAGGAATATTCCAGTAGGTGTTAGCAATGATGAGTTGAAAGAAAACATTAAATCATCTGTGCCTTTTGACAAAATTGAAAGAATGACTAAATGGAATAATGAGTCAAAAACAGCAAGCGAAACTGAATTGGTTAAAATTACCTTCAATTCTAGTACCATTCCTAATAAAATCATGATGTATGGTAGTATTCTAACGAAAGTAGAATACTTTATCCCGAACCCGTTGTTATGCTATAAATGCCTAAATTATGGACATACATCAACAAGATGTAAATCTAGTGAACATGTGAGGTGTAATTTTTGTGCCAAGATCAAAATGGAGGATCATGTATGCGACCAGGATAATCCAAAATGTAAGTTTTGTGGAGATGGACACAGGACAAACCATTTTAAATGTCAGGAAAGGCTGCGACAAAAAAGAATATCACAAGATATGGTGATATATAAGACGTCTCACAGAGAATCAAAACTCAAGTTGTTCGGATTAAGACAAGACATACCAAACATGAGGGATTTTTCAAACTTAGAAGACAAGCAAAAAGAATCGGACAAGAGAAATGAGGCAGCTATAAAACTTCAAAATAACAAAATAGAGCTACTAAATAATATAGTCAATGAGCTCAGAAACCAGATCAAAAATAGAGACGACACACTTAAAGATTTAAGCAATAAATTGAGTAAGACAACAAAATCAATGGAGGTAGCAGACATTGATCTCATGAAAATGAAGATCGATAAATGTCTATCAAAATAAATAAATAAATATGAATGGATTTAAACTTCTGCAAATTAATATAAGAAGTTTAAAAAGCAACAAAGACCTATTGGACAAATTTATAAATGATAACAACATACAAATTGCGATATTATCGGAAACATGGACAAAAGATGATGACATAATTTCTTTTAACAATTACAATTTAATTACTAAAAACAGAGCAGATGGTTACGGTGGAGTGGGTTTCTTAATTAGAAAGAACATTTCGTGGAAAATAATAAACTCAAATAATATTTATAATAGGCTTGAAACACTAAAGATTAACATTAAATTCAAACATATTAACTTAAATATAACTACATTTTATAACAATTCCAGAAGGGACAAAGACGAAATAATAAAGGAATTTGAATTGATGATTTTAGAAAATAGTAATAACGACACAATAATTGCTGGTGACATAAACGCAAGGAGTGGATTATGGGACAACGAGGACTGCAATGATTTTATAGGCAATGCAATAGCTGAAATAATAGTGGATAACAATATATACATTCTAAATGATGGCAATCCGACGAGAATGGATATGTTTAGGCACACGAATTCTGCCCTGGACATATCACTTTGCACACAAAATTTGACAAATTCACTAACATGGAGAGCTACCATTGAAAATTTGGGAAGTGACCACTTTGCGATACTGATAAACCATAACTTGCAAACTAGAGAGGAAAAACAGATTACCAATTGGAAGAAAATCATGTCGGAATTCAAGGATAATTGGAAAGAGAATCATACACTAGACATAGAAAGTTACCTGGAAAAATTAATTAAAGAAAATACAAGCACTATCAAGGTCAGAGCAAATCATAAACCAAAAGCCTGGTGGAATGAGGAGCTTCAAAGACTATGGAGAATAAAATATAACAAACAAAAAATTTACAATGGGAAAAAAACATTATACACAGCAATGGAACTTAAAAAAGCAAATCAAATCCTAAAAGTTAAAATCAGAAGAGAAAAAAAAATCAGTTGGTTTAATTTTTTAGATAACATAAACCACATTAAAAATAATTCAGACATATGGAATAACATCAACAAGCTAAAAAATAAAAAACAATCACACTATAGGATACTGGATGACAACACTTTGGCAACGAAATTCTTGGATATTAATTTTCCTCACTCATTCGAGACAGTACAGAGGAGAGCAGATTACAGAGTCGAACCAGCGGAGATAGGAAGCAACACAGAAATCTTAGAAATTATTGGCAAAACAAAAAATACGGCCCCAGGGAATGACAAAATAAGCTATAAACTTATAAAAGAAATAATTAGCGACAACCCAAGGGTACTGGAAGCAATTCAGAAACTGTTCAAGGAAATATGGTCAAATCAAATATATCCAGACAAATGGAAAACGACGAGGATTATAGCGATACCCAAAAAAAAGCAACAATGACAGAGAAGTATTAAACTATAGACCAATTTGTTTGTTACCAATTTTTTCAAAAATATTCGATAGGTTAGTCCTTAAAAGAATTCAGGAACACATAGACAATCACAAAATTTTAAACTATAACACATTCGGTTTTAGGAAAAATAAATGTATCACGGATTATATGGTGGAGCTATTCAGACATATAAGAACGTTGAGAATCAATAATAAGAAAATAATCCTCATTAACATGGATATTAATAAAGCTTTCGATAATGTTAATAAAAACATATTGAAAGAAAAAATGGAAAAACTTAAATTCTCCAACGCAATATCGAACTGGGTAATGCAATTCCTAACTAACAGAGCAGTAAATATATCAAATAAGTACACGTCAAGCATACACTACACAAATAAAGGAATCCCACAGGGAAGCTGTTTGAGCCCTACTTTATTCAACATATACACAAACCATATACATGAGCTCAACAATACACATACAAAAATATTTCAATTTGCAGATGACATATGTTTGACAATAAGTGGAAACAACAGTGAAGAATTATCCAGAAACGCCGATAACACCTTATTATTACTTACTCAACATCTAAATGAAATAAACTTAACAATAAACATAGAAAAAACTCATTTTTTAAGACTATTTACTAATATAAACGCCAATAACGCCATCAATATAAAAATTAACAACCATGTAATCAGAGAGAATCAAACCACGAAAATCCTAGGAATTACTTTCAATAAAAACCTAAATGTGTCGAAACACTATAAAAATTTAAAAACAAACACATACAAAACTATAAATCTTCTAAAAACATTATCTAACCCAAAGGGAGGAGCTCGTCCGGAAACCCAACTATTAATGTATAAAGCCCTAATAAAAACCAAATTAGATTTCGCATACACAATAACTGAGGATAATAACAAAATGGCACACAAAATCTGCCAAACTATCAAAAATACTTGTCTAAGATATTGCATGGGCTTCATGAGATCCACACCACAGCCGACTATCTTAGCAGAATCCATTGAAATGTCCACCAAATTTGACAACAAAGTCAAAACACTTAAATATATTATTAAACAACTATTTAGAAACTCCAAAATCGGCATAGACATTAAAAACCACCAATCACTACCAAAATTAAACAACTATTTCACAGAATTTAACTTCCTAAACAAAATTAAAGCAACACACAAAAAGACTTCTTGTCCCAAAAACATTTCAATTTACCCATTCATAGGAAAATCCATTGGTAAGTCTCATAGTAACATAATCGAACTCAGGAAAGTAACAAAGGAAATCTTAGAACGATATGATGATGTGGATACGATATACACAGATGGCTCACTCAAAAACAACAGCACGGGAGTAGGAATCTCTTACAAAGATCGAAACCTCAACATATCGATTAAATTAAAAAATACCACAAACATCAAAACGGTAGAGTTAATCGCAATTAAAATAGCCACAGTCATAAGTCAAAGCAGTAAAAAGAATAGAATTTTGATTCTAACAGATTCACAAAGCGCTTGCTCCTCATTGATCTCAGCCATGAAGGGAAAAACTGACAGACACTTCGAAAACCAAATCATAGACTTGGTGGGTAACAATCCAAGCAAGCATATATTCATACAGTGGATACCAGGACATATCGGAATTCATGGTAACACGGTAGCAGATCACCTAGCTAAACTGGCACACACAAGACCATCTCACACACTTGATAATGAACCGGTCATCAGTGACACACTCAAAGCAATTAAAATTAGAATCCAAGAGGAATGGTCAGATTACTTTGAAACGTTACCCATGGAGGTGGGTCACTATCATAAAAACTTATTCCCGACGTTACCAACGAAACCGTGGTTCTCGACCACCGCTTTTAAAAACAAAGATATAAAATTATTAAATAGATTAAGATCAGGACATGCCTTTAACAATAAGTACAAACACCTATATGGTTTTGAAGATTCTCCCATGTGTACCTTATGTAACACAATAGAAGACAACGAACATATATTCGATATATGCAATAAATACACGACCACTAGAATCAAATTCCCATCTCTCCTTCAACACAAACTAAAGGGTATATTAGCTAGACAAAACCTAGATGAATACAAGCAATTATTGAATTTCTTGGGAGAAATTGAAGTTACCCTTTGACCGCTTAATACTAAGACCCACATAGAGTCCATTTCGAATATTAATTTGCACATTAATTATAATTTCCAATTTTATATTTAATAGAGAGAAAACAATATAAACATAACACAACCACAACAAGACACAAGGAGAATCTCGGTTTCTCAGTTCAGTCCAAATTACGGCAAATTTGGGCTATACAGGCTTTAGATGAGGGCGTAGGCTCTGATTTGGGAAATTATACCCATATCAAATAACTAAAGCAAATTTGAATTACACATGAATTTAAAAAAAAAAATATTATAAACCCAAAATTTTTATTTTATTAATCGGATTAAAATTATTAAAATTGAGGATTGTAATTTAGTTAGTATAGATGCTCTACTTCTCTTAGCAATAAGAGTACGTTAGATGCACAAAATAACAAATAAATTCGCTGCTGCAGTACTTTCCCTGAAAAGCCACTGTTAGCAAAAGGCGGAGCAAATAACTCATGGGTCATATTAGCGGAAATCGCTTGACCACAAAAAATTAAGAAACAAAAAAAAAAAAAAAAAAAAACAAGTTCTTAATAATAATTTATATAAATTTTGAATATAACTTTAATCTACATTTAATTGAACATAATATAGTTAAATTTTATGTGATAATTCATAATATCTTTAGATAATAATCAATATAGGATATTGAATTATAGTGTAATGTGTGGTTAAGCAAATAATTATCTATGTAATTTTTTGGAT
Source organism: Tipula vernalis (assembly GCA_958295665.1). Classification (NCBI taxonomy): domain Eukaryota; kingdom Metazoa; phylum Arthropoda; class Insecta; order Diptera; family Tipulidae; genus Tipula; species Tipula vernalis. The sequence goes on along the minus strand of OY282559.1, from coordinate 232,861,438 downwards.
GTTGTGATTATTGATTTTGTATCAATCTTTCATTGAACTTGAATTACACAACATAATATTGGATACACACATACATACTGAATTAAATAATTTAATTTAACGGAATAATAAAATGGATCAGCTGTGATATTTTCAGATAAGTGTAGAAAATATATCTTAAATAATTTTGAATGTTGATTCTTTGTGGTTTTTCTTTTATTTCAGGTTGTTTTGTGTTGATCATCTTAAACATACTCCCCGCCGTTGACGATGTAATCGTTAACCAATTGGTAGCCTACATACTTTGACCACCGGTCGTCGTAATGTTGTTTTTGATGTTTTAATAGTCACTACCCTCACTAAACCATCATTGCCGGGATGTATTTGGATAATCCGACCTAGAGGCCATTTTGCTACTGGAGTGTCGTCTTCTTTCAAGAGTACGATGTCATCTACTTGGAGTTCGTGGTTCGTATTTTGCCATTTATAACGCTGTTGTAGATTGTTTATATAATCGATATAATATTTTTTCCAGAATGTTTGGATTCTCGCTTGAATTCTGTGCCATCTAGTTGAATATGAATCCGGATTTGTTGCTTGCTTCTCTGGAACAGACCCAATCGAAGTTCCAATCAAAAAATGTGCTGGTGTAAGCACCTCGTAATCATCTCCTGCAGATGTCGTACATAATGGCCGTGAATTAAGTATACCCTCGATTTGACACAACAGCGTGGCCATCTCTTCAAACGTCAAATTAACATTTCTCACGGATTTTAACAAATGCGTTTTGACGGACTTTACTGCTGATTCCCACAAGCCGCCAAAATGCGGTGATGAAGGTGGTATAAAATGCCAATTTATGCTATTACTGCTTAGGTATTCTGAAATGACATAATCTTTGTTAATTTGTTTTATCATATTACATGCATCGAGTAGAATTCGTCTCGCTCCGATAAAATTTGACCCATTATCGGTATAAATATTTTCAGGAACTCCTCGTCTTGCCACAAAACGTTTTAATGCGGCTAAGAATGCTAAGCTAGTAAGATCGCTCACTGGTTCTATATGTACTGCCTTGACCGATATACATACAAAAACACATAGATAACCCTTAACTGGATTTGTGCCACCTCTACCTTTCTTCGTCGCAAAATATAATGGACCCGCAAAATCGATACCACAATTTTTAAAAGGTCGTGTAGGTGTTACTCTTTCCACCGGTAGATATCCCATCAATTGGCTGCTAGTTTTGTGGGAATATTTTGCACAGGCAACGCAGTTTTTTAGTAACGACCGTATTTTCGACCGCCCGTTTATAATCCAATATTTTTGTCGTATGAGATTATTGGTTAGGGTGGGCCCAGCGTGTAGATTTTTCTGATGGGTCTCGCGGATCAATCTCTCTGTAAATATATGGTTTGCTGGTATTACTATGGGATGTTTGTTGTCGTAATCACAATCTGCATTAGAAAGTCGACCCCCCACTCGCAATATACCATCCGCATCTAAGAACGGTGCTAATGATATTAATTTCGAATTTGGTTTTACGGTTTTATTTTGTCGTAGATAATTGATGTCTTCATTAAATTCATTTGCCTGGACCCATTTCACACAATCAACTGTAGCGCCTTCAATTTCTCGTGCCGTTAATTCATCCGTATTTCTATCAGTCCGATTTTTGTTTCTCAAATTTGTCACATAACGTTTTACGTAGGCCAATATCCGGAATATTTTTAAGATGCTAGATTTCCTCTCAAATATAATGCCCAACCAATCTTCTTCAATGGTAACTTGAAACCCCTGCGACAGTATTTGACCTTTGTTTAATTCTTTGTCTATTGCCGCATCATCTTGTCCCGACTCAATATGTGTTGTAGGCCAATAATCTTCGGGTTGCTTTAGCCATTCTGGACCATACCACCACTGTTTTGTATTCACTAATTTGCTAGGGACTAATCCTCGTGTACCGTGGTCTGCTGGATTATCAGCAGATTTGACATGCAACCAATATTGTCTGGGATATTTTTCTATAATTTGACTTACTCGATTGGCAACAAATGTCTTCCATCTGGCTGGGTATGTCGATAACCAGGCTAAGACGATAGTTGAATCAGTCCATGCGTAACATGGTGCAGTCGGCGCGATACTTTCTTTCACTGCTTGTAGTAATTTCACCAATAAATGTGCTGCACACAATTCTAACCTTGGCAGTGAAACCTTTTTAATTGGTGCAACTTTGGTTTTGGATGCCAATAGGTGCGTAGTTATTTGTCCTTTCTCATTGATGACTCGGCTGTAGATCACTGCACAATACGCCACTTCACTCGCGTCTGCAAAACCGTGGATTTGTATATTTCCTTCATAATTTGTAAATCTCGGTATTTTTAAATCTTCAAAATATTTGAATTCTCCTCTCACTCTTTGATATTCTTCAGCATAACGTTCGGGTAACCTGTCGTCCCAATCTAGTTTTTCAAGCCATAATTTTTGAAATAGAATCTTCAATAATATTACAGATGGTGATAAGAAACCCAAAGGATCGAAAACTCGTGATGCTTCTGATATTACCTTTCGTTTAGTAATATTACCTTCTTGTTCGGGCTTCACTCGGTAGGTTAATATATCTGAATTCGGATGCCAATGGAGACCAAGAATTAATACTTCAGAAGTATAATCACTGCATAATTCCCTGATAGTTGTGTCAGACGTTGTATCACTCAAACCTTGATAGTTTGATCGCCATTTCCTTAAGGGGAAACCTCCACTGCTCAATACACGTGTTATATTTTCTTTCAATTGTGTCGCAGTTTCTATATCTGGAGCACCGGATAGAAAATCATCTACGTAGAAATCTTCGACTATGTGCTTGCGAACAATTTCATCGCCGTCATCGTGAGCTAATTGTTTGAGTGTGCGTATCGCTAAAAATGCGGAACACGCTAGGCCGAACGTCACTCTGGTTAACTCGTACTGTCGCAGTTTCTGACCGGGACTTTCTCGCCAAAGTACTCGTTGATAATGTGTATCACTAGGAGAAACAATAACCTGACGATACATTTTTTCTATATCCGCGGTTAAAGCGATTCTATTGCTTCTGAATCGCACCAGGATTGCCCATAACGTTGGTTGAATGGTCGGTCCAACCATTAATTTATTGTTTAACGAGATACCAGTGCTGCTCTTACTAGATCCATCAAATACTATTCGAATTTTAGTAGTCTCACTGGAATCCTTTACTACTGAATGGTGTGGTAAGTAGTAATTTTCTTCTTCATTCCACTTATGAAGATTTGAATGAATTTCAATCATGTGTCCCAACTCTAAATACTCTCTCATTGTTTTAGCATATTGTTCTCGTAAGTCTTCATCCTTTGCTAATTTGCGCTCCAATGATAGGAATCGTTGTGTTGCTATAGTTGAAGAGTTGCCCAATTTCGATTGCAATTTGTTAAATGGAAGTTTGACTACATATCTGCCATCTTCATCTCTTTTATGTGTTTTGCAATAAAAATCTTCACACTCAACATCCTCTGGTGATTGTATATTGGTTTGAGGCATTTCTTCTATTTCCCAGAATTTTCTCAAAGTTCTATCTACATCGACATCTAATTGTATATTTAATGCCATAAAATTGGATGAACCTATACCTTGCACTGATTTAGGTTGCCCAGATACTACCCAACCAAATATTGTTTTTTGCAAAATGGTCGAATTAAACTGTTTTCGCTCGTTTTGTAAAATGTTGAAGAACTTGTCCGCCCCGATTATTATATCTATAGGTGCTGTCTTCTGGAAATCTGGATCTGCTAATTCTAGATTCACAAATATTTTATTGTCTCCAACATCGAAGTTACAGCTAGGTATACTGGCTGGTAGCCGATTAATTATTAAGGCGTTGATTTCGATTTGGCTATTTGGATCATGGATTGATCCCATCACAAAAATCGTCTTCCCTCTTGATTTCACCGCATTAGCTGTTATTCCAGTTATTTTAATATTTGCTCTTTCCCTTTGTAATTTTAATCGTTGTACACAATCTTCAGACACAAAGGATGATTGTGATCCTGAATCCAGTAAAATTCGACATCTTTGGCTATGCCCACTTCGATCTTTTATCAATACAATTGCTGTTGGTAAGATAGCTTGTGGTTGGTTGTGATTTGATGATACCAATTTCACTGTTGTGTTGTACGAAGCTGTTTCAGATTTATTTGCTGCGTTCACGTTTTCTGTACCATTATCTTTATTGACTTCAATTTCCGACTCCGGATGCAGAGTTATATGATGTCTGCGTCTACATAGTCTACAATTGTATCGAGACGTACACACTGTTGACTGATGTGTGGGTGCTAAGCAATTGAAACATAATTTCTTGTCAGCCGCGAATTGCTTACGTTCTGAAATTGGTAATGCTAGAAATTTGTCACATTTTCCTACGTAGTGATCACCCGTACACGATGGACACGCAGTTCTAATAAATTGCGTTGTCATAGCACTAACTCTTTTTGACGTACCGGCTCTTGGCTTTAAAATAGAACTAAGACTCTCCAACGCATCACTTCTTTTGTTCAGAAACTTAAACAATTGATCTAATGAAGGGAAATCAATTTCAGCCGTCTCATGTGCCCATGCTTCTTTTGAGTCGTCATCGAGTTTGTTGACCAAAATATAAATCAGCCAAGGATCACGTGTCTCAGCTTGCTGCCCAAGCGCCTTTAAGCCCCGAATTACCTCATCGGATGTATCAGTCAAGCAACGAAGGGATTTTGAACAACTTTGGTGTAGATTCGGTTGTAACATAAACTGCTTTAACAACATACTGACGACATGCTTCTGCTTATTATACCTGGATTTCACCTTATCCCATGCCTCGTCATAGTGAGCTTCAGTGACGGTGATATGACTAATCAATGTATATGCGTCGCCTTGGAGTAGGCCCTTTAGATACTGCAATTTATGAACCTTTGAAATCTTGTTGTTGTTGTGTATCGATGCTTCAAAAAGGTCACAAAACGAAGGAAATTCAGAGTAATTACCCGTAAATACCGGTATATTAACACGAGGTAATCTCACATCACTTTCTTTATTATTTAAACTAGTAACTTGTTGTAAAAAACTAGTTTGATTCAATAACAAATCGTTCATAGTAGTATCAGCATGGTCTGTCTGTTTTTCTTCATGCAATTTCTCTAACCTGAACAATTTTAGTCTCAATTCAGAATGAATGGATTCAATTTTATCTATTGAATCTGCGAATGCAGCATCAATCACCTTTAGTGATTTCTCAAAATTTCGAAATTCTTTCCGCTCGTCTGCTAATAAGGCTAGACAGGTTTTAATTTCAACTAATCGAGTATCTTCTGTGAATGTTTGCATTTGAGTTTTAATGGCTTCGAAATTTTTCATGAAACGCTTGATCGCTCTAGCATCCGCCATTTTTAATCGATTTACAAATCACGCGTATTTTCTCAAAAGTCGCACAACTAAATTCACAAAATGAAGTCGCCAGGATTCTCTTATATTTAATTCTAATACTCGTTTTTTTACCGATTGGTCGCAATTTATTTTATTTAATTCACTTAATTTTATTAGATAATTAAGTTGTTTACTCACGGTTTATTTCAGCTTAGATTGCGCCGATCCGGCTCGAAGGACCAATGTTGAGCCAAGAGATTCGTTTGTAACCTTGTATATATATGAACGGTTCACAGTTCAAGGTCCAATTCCTTAAATCTCGTAAAAATTATTATTATCTCGTGTCCAGATTTCAGCACAGTCCGTTTAAATGATATCACAATCTCCGTTGTCCAAAGAAAGCCAAGGTATAATTATTTCGTTATGATATCTTATCGTGTCCAAATTTAGCCGGGTCAAATGAGTGAGTAGCGGTATCCAATCTTTTCCAGGTAATAATAGTAGGTGAAACAAATACGAAGTGATATCCAATCTTTTCCAGGTTATGCAGAGCCAAATAAATAAAAATCACTGTTTGGTTGTAATTATTTTTAATTCGCAAATATTTAATCTTCACTGTTGTAATACTGATTTTCGAATGAATCATAAAAAAAAAAAAATTTACAAAATTAATTTTTCTTATTCTAGATTTCTAATTACATGACATATATATAAAAAAAAACGTTATATAAAATTTGAATGTAAAATTTTAAATTATATATGTGACATCTATCTGTAGGATTCGAAATATTTACATATTATAATTAGTTTTACTATAATAATCTATTACATTCGTTTTATGAATAGAAATGTTCACACATACATTGTTATCAACAAATTGTCAAATCTATATCCATTACAGTATTTTGATTGTAAACACTAAACAAGTTCTTAATAATAATTTATATAAATGTTGAATATAAGTTTAATCTACATTTAATTGAACATAATATAGTTAAATTTTATGTGATAATTCATAATATCTTTAGATAATAATCAATATAGGATATTGAATTATAGTGTAATGTGTGGTTAAGCAAATAATTATCTATGTAATTTTTTGGATGTTGTGATTATTGATTTTGTATCAATCTTTCATTGAACTTGAATTACACAACATAATATTGGATACACACATACATACTGAATTAAATAATTTAATTTAACGGAATAATAAAATGGATCAGCTGTGATATTTTCAGATAAGTGTAGAAAATATATCTTAAATAATTTTGAATGTTGATTCTTTGTGGTTTTTCTTTTATTTCAGGTTGTTTTGTGTTGATCATCTTAAACACTGCCGTTAATTTTATGCGTAACCCCCGAAGAACACGATTAATTCGTTCCGTGTTATTTAAAACCGTGTTGTTCGAGACTAGAAAAAACGGGATTCAGTTTCAAATGTGAAAATATGAAAGGATTTCTTTTTTTTTCTTTTTTTGTGAAGCATGAGCAAGAGAATACATATGTATTGTATTCTCTTTCAAAAAAATTACTCGAAAATCGTGTAGTTTGAAACCGTATAATTCGAGGGAAGGTATCCGTGTTCTTCGAAACTCGTGTTCTTCAAGTACCGTGTTCTTCGGGGGTTACCTGTACACTATCATTTGAGCATGAGTAGCTGCGAGTAGATACAAGTACTTGTGAGTAGTTTGCTCACGCCAATGGAACACGCTAAATAATAATTTACAGTTGAGTACCTGAATTTAAATAAATTTATGTAGAGTTTTAGTTATAGTGGTTGATAATAAAATTGTAAGCAATGTGCTGCCATCTAAAGCAATGTGCTGCCATCTAACGGAAAGTTAAATAGTAGTAAAAGCACAGAAGAAAGATTAACCAGAATAGACATTGCGTGGATCAAATTTTTTTTTCATCTTACCTTCTTTTTTGGACATTGAAGTATAATTATTTTCGAATATTATGATTTTTTTGAACATTTAATACAAATTATGCTGTCAAAACAAAACTTGTCATATAATTTCACTAACTACACTGTTAAGGATTCTCAATTTTTATTATTTCAATTAAAAACCAGTGAACCAAAGAATACATAACCCAACTTTCTGTTACCTTCGGCGAATCAAGGTCAAAAAAATGAGTCCAAATTTTTCCATACAAAAACAGCGTTATGACGGTTCTGGTTAATCTTTCTTCTGTGGTAAAAGTTGGCATTCGCTTAGTTTTTATTTTGGCCACCCAAGCCGGTGGCCACTGAAGATGTTGGATACACTTTTTATTTGAAAAACTTATATATGTAACTGTCGTTAGACCGGTGGATCCATTTATTTTATTATTATTATTATTAAAAATTAGTTGGAACCACCCAAGGTTCCGCACACAATGCCACGAAGAGCCCATGGTGCAAATCAGTGATTCTATCTTAGATCGGAACGCGTGCTGAAGCCTTAATAAACTGAAGTCGTTTAGGCCAAAGCAAGGAAGACAGCTGATCTTCCGCAATCGATCTAGGGTCAAATAATTACAACCTAACTCTGTTGAAAGCAGGACAACCGCACACGAAGTGAATGCAGTCATCATCGCCTTGTACTTTAAAATGGGCATGCCCAGTAAGAGTTGTTTCGATCAAGACTCTCAACTGCTTCTTGCTGAGAGATAAAGCAAACCTAGTGGCCCACAAGTTAGGTAAACTAATAAAAATGTTCGCAATGTGGTTTGGGACCGATAAATGTAAACCCAGCCCCAGCTTTTGCTAGATAATCAGCAATATCATTGCCCTCAATGCCAGTATGTGCAGGAACCCACATAATCGCCACTCTATTACTTGAACAGAGAAGATGTATATGTACAGTCCTTAACAAATTTTGACACAGTCAAGGGATTATTGAGCGAATTTAGCACAGATAAACTGTCTGTACAGAAAGCAAAGTTTTTATTTGTAACAGCGAGATTCAATGCCTCAATTACATAGAGCGTAAGAGCAATTGCTCCCGCTTGAAAAACTGTACAGAACCAACCCAGGCAGCCTGAAAAATCCAGATTAAACTTATGGCAGTACGTTCCATAACCAGAACTATTAACGGAACGAGAGCCATCAGAAAAGAAGACTATCGACTCATGCAAGCTCTCAAGAAAATCCAGTGTTCTGCACTGATCTCACGAAGGTCGCACCACCGAATATAATTTAGTGAAATCGAATTAAGACATTAGTCTATCATTAACCTATCATTAATTTCTGGTACTAATGATGAGTAATCATTTAAAATTGTTCTATGACTGAACCATGAATGTTCCACAACCCTATATGGTCCTTATCCTAAATGCAGCAGAACAAACTGTGCTAATAATGAAAGAATGTAGTGGTGGAAGAATAGAATTGATTCCTTGGCAAGAAGCGGAGTTGAGGCCATAGCTTCTGTAATGGCCCTGTAAGTAATAAATTGTAGACCATTAAGTTTAATAATTGAAGTCTTTAATTTAACCACTGGCCACCAAACTAAGGAAGCACAAGATATAGTTGGTAGAACCAACGATTTATAGATGAAACATAGCATTTTGGGAGTTAAACCGCAGGTTTAGGGCTCGTCTACACTACCAAAAGATGACAGTCGATTTTTGAAGTTTATACTCAAGATAAAATTTTCAGGAAAGTATACTGTCCAAGAAGACAATCAATCAATATTTCGATGCCTGCTACATATAATCAAATCAGTTTTAGAAGGATTAACTACTCCACAATACATAAGGCATTCTGCGTTAAGCCGAATAATACATTCAAGTGCTTTCCAGCAACAGTAATAACAAGATCGTCAGCGTAGCTTTGAGCAACAAAGCCTCACTGCTGAAGTTTTAGAAGTAGAACGCCAATCACCAAAAGCCATAACAGGGGTGAGGGCACACCTCCCTGAGGACAACCTTTGGCAGCTTTGACCGAGATTGAAGCATTATCCAAGTTAACCTCAAGAATGCGAGATTTGAGCGTAGACTTACAATATATCATAGACTTACTTATCTTACAATGGTGGGATCAATACCGAAATTGGAACAGGCATTAGTAATCGGCGAGAACGATGTACTATCAAAGGCTCTCGCAATATCCAGGAATGTACCCACAAGAAACTCTTTATTATTGAGGTATCTTTCGATCCTAGTGACAAATTCATATAGAGCCGTTTTACAGGACTTACCTATATACTCTATAAGCATGTTGAATGTTACTAAGAGAAGAATTAGATAAATAATTATCTGTAATAAATCTGTCGACAATCCTCTCTAAAGCTTTAAGAAATGTCGAGGACATACTGATGGGCCGAAATGCTTTGGGATCAGTGTAATCTGATTTGCCAGCCTTCGGTAAAAAACAACGTTGCTCGAAACAATCCCAATCGCATTTAAGATCAGTATTTTTTGCTTTATTCTTCAGTTTCCTAGTACGTTTCCTTTATGTTTTAAGAGCAGAGTACCAAAATGGTCTATTCCCAATCTTTTGTTTGGTAATAAGTGGACACGAGTTTTCAAAAGCCGTCAAGAAAGCTTTTATCAGCTTGGAAGGTTGTAACTCAATATCCTTAACCGAGCGAATATCCCTGGCAGATTGAATTAGGGAAATAAGTTCGAGAGAGAATAGATCCCAGTTGGTCCCATAGTTGGTTAATTTACGATTACGATACGGTTTAAGAGGTGATCTTTTAATGTTGACGTTAAAAGAGATGCATCTGTGGTCAGAAGTGAGAATATCATTGTTCACCCTCCAATTTAAAATTAAGTCAACAACAGGCAGCAAACACAGACTTACATCAATAACTTCCCGCCGCGTAGAACTGACAAAAGTTGGCTCACATTGTTTATTGAGTATTTCTAGCTCAGATGAGCTTATAAAATTTAACAAAGCGGAGCCCTGTTATCAATATTGGTGCTACTTGCTTACGAGGAGAATATTTTTATCCATACTTCACTTTAAGAGTACAGGAATTTTCTCCCAAGGAGGAGGATGAAAAGAATCAAATGGAAGATAAACTGAGGCAACGATCAGTTCAGTCCAAGCCCTACCATATTCGAAAGTGATCAGAACCGCTGAGAGATCAGCTGAACTGCATTCGTGAATAAGAGATGCACTGATATTATTAGAAATATAAACGCAAGCTCTAGTTTTATTGACAGAATTCTTTGAAAAAATTCTACCATTAGGAATGTTTAGCCCACAAACAGAACCATCGAGAAGATAAGGTACCTGATTAAAACATAAATCTGTATGCGATCCAGCAAGCAACTTCCTTAATTCAAATGCAGCTGACTTGCTGTGGTGCAAGTTAATCTGTTTAATTTCAAGCATGGAAGTCATATTAACATTATTATTATTATTATTATTAACCGGAGGGCCATGTGGGCGATAAGCCACCTCGCACCGCGACCTAAAAGATCTATTGTGCTGGACCCTACTTAATTATCCGTCCAGTCAATATTCAGGCTCTTAATGAATCTGACAATACTACTGGCCGGTACAAGATACATACTATCCGGGCTCATTGTTCTCCCTCCTAGATGTTGCAGTCTTTGCTGGAAAATGGCTGGGCAATGGCACAGAACATGTTCCGCTGATTCCGCTTCCAGACCGCAGAAGCGGCATCCATCTGTCGTACTTAGGCCCATCTTCTTAAGGTGATACCTTAAGGGGACATGACCTGTGAGGAAGCCAGTAAGCAGCCTCAACTCAGGTTTCCTAAGTTCAAGACACTCCTTAACCCTGACAGACGAAGGTGATATAAATTTCTTCGCCTGCCGTAAACCTGGAATTCTGCGCCAGTAGGAGGACTTTTGAACATCCTCCCAGCGTTTTACCGCTGCTCTAAGGTGTCCCTTAGTGACACCGCAGAAGGGTTCTGGTCCAAAAAATGGAGAGGCAGAACCCTCACGGGCGAGGCCATCAGCTGCCTCGTTTCCTTCGATTCCAGTATGACCTGGCACCCACATAAGTGTTACCTTATTTGAGCCTGCCAGATGTTTAATAACCTTCAGACAATCCCATACCAGCCTTGACTCAACGGTACAAGACCTAAGAGCTTTTAAGGCTGATGGGCTGTCTGATACAATATAAATCTTTGCATCGTTTAGGCCTTTTGCTATTCCTATCCTAGCGCAAAGTTCTATAGCATGTACTTCTGCTTGAAAAACGGTAGCATTGGTACCTAAGGACTTCGAGAGGGTAGTGCCACTCCCGTGTATTCCTATCCCCGCCCCATCTTCCGTTTTTGATCCATCTGTAAACCATACCATGGACCCTCGCTCAAATGATGGTCCACCTGCCCTCCACACATCCCGGTCAGGTAACCTAACACAGAATGGTTTGTGGAAGTCCAGTTTAGCTGGCATACAGTCGGAAGGCATTCCTATTGTAGGGTCTGTCTGAAATTCCTTAAGGATTTCCATATGACCCACCATATTGCCTGGCTTGATATTTCCTTCCGCCTGCATTTTCAGGGCCATACTTGCAGCGTCCTTTTTAATATGCAGGTGTAACGGTGTCAGTCCTAGAAGTGTCTCCACCCCCGCGGTTGGACATGACTTCATTGAGCCCGTAACACCGATGCAAGCTACACGCTGAACCTTATTCAATAAGGTTTGCGTTGTCTTCTGCTCAGTTTTAGGCCACCATACAACCGATGCGTAGGTGACCATAGGCCTAATGATTGTAAGAAATGACCAGTAGATCATTTTTGGTTGTAGTCCCCAAGTACGCCCATAGAGTCTTTGACAGGCCCAGAGAGCCTTGATGGCTCTATTTTGAACTTTCAACAAATGTTGGTTCCAGTTCAGTCTTTGATCTAGGATAACCCCTAGATATTTAACCTCGCTGGAAAAAGGAACAGTAGTACCGTTTAACGAGGGAGCTGTAAGCGCAAGCTTTGTCCTCCTCGTAAAAGGAACAATGACAGTTTTGCTTGGATTGACACTGAGCCCTTCCTGGTAACACCACTGCCATATTATATTGAGTGCATTTTGCATGCGATCAGAAATGACCTCATCAAACTTGCCTCTGATTATGATAGCCACATCATCCCAGTCATATTAACATACCAGGGGCCCTATTCTTGAATTCCACATCCATTTTCCACATGTGGACATCTGTCAAAGTTCACACAAAAACGTTCGAAAAATGTAATTCACATGCGGCATGGACATTTTCCTATATGGGGAATTTTTTCCACCTGCTTATACCCATTCGGAAATATTCCCTTAGTACCGAAAAAATTAAATTTTTATGAATTTTGACAGATGTCCACATGTGGAAAATGGATGTGGAATTCGAGAATAGGCCCTCAGCAACCGAAACGAAAGACATATAGCTTACGGTCCAGAGATAATCATAAACAAAATCCTTTCAATATCATATTGTAAACAAAGGCTGGAACCAGTAATATACTCATAGGTATTAAAGTCAACCGTGAGAACAATCGATTGGCGATTGGCCTCTTATTTGTACCGGACGACTTTCCAACCCTTGATCGAGCAGCGCCCCATTAAATGGACAGAGGGTCAGACATGATTATTATTGGCCCTTTATGCTCAATATTTTAATGAAGTTGGACCAGTGCAGAAATTTAAGCTGAAGATGGTAAAGTGGAAACGTTATATATAACACTTACGCCAATTCAAGGAGAAAGCAATATACTATAACAGTACAAGCGGCAACAACCATGAAGAGGCTGGGTTTGAGGCGGAAACAGATTTAATTGTTGCTATGGATGATTCTCTGGCGCCCGATTTTCTGTTGGCACCGTGTTTGAAAGCCGGAAAATCCTTAGTAAGCAAAACTAGCGCCTTTGCCCATATACCAAAGTAGTACATCGCGACCAACTACCAAACCATCTTCTTCGTCTACCATACCATTATCTTCAGCCACCACACCATTATCTCCAGCCACTACAATGTTGCCTGCAGCCACTTCACTATCGCCATCAGCAGCCACATCATCGTCTTCAGCCACTATGCCATCGGTTTCAACCACTAAATTATGAGCAGCCATCACACCGTCGTCAGTACAATTGAATACATCGAGGTCAACAAATTCAGAGTCACTCACTGACTCAGAACTGGAATTGCTTGACAACGGTGTACACCGTCAGCGAGCAAAAAGGAAAGAAAGAACCCCAAAGCAACCTTTTTCAGAAAGATTCCTCGCTGAATCACAAGAAAGGAATGAAATGCTTGTAAAGTATTTAGAGGGAAAGGCAGAATTTCGTCTTAAAAAAAAGGGAGGGAAAACAGCAGGAAAAAAAATGCAGCAGTAAAAACAAGAAAAGCAGCGAGAAAAAGAAGAAAAGCAGCGGGAAAAACAAGAAAACAGTGGAAAAACACGAAATGCAAAGGGAAAAGGAGGAACGCAGAAGGGAAAAAATGAAAAGCGATAGAGTGAAACAAGAATTGAAAGAAACACGCCATTTAGAAAAACTAAAACAATTTATTGAATTAAAAAAGAAAAATGAATTAAATTAAAAACTAAATTTAAACTTTTTTTCCGTTAAGTAAAACTATCCATAATTAGAATACGTTTTATTTCACCTAAATGTTTGAGCACTGCCTCCGACAAAGTTTCTGTACTTTCTTCGGTTGTCACTGTGGTTATTCTTTCTTCTTCGTAAGTTTCTGTTGTTTCGTCTTCATCTTCATCCCATAAATCTCCATTTTCTATGCATAAGTTGTGCACGACGCAGCATGCTAAGACAAATTTGCACATTCTTTCCGCAGTAGAAAAGTCCAGCCTAACCAATTGTCGAAACCTTTGCTTCAACAACCCAAAAGTATTCTCTATTTTAACTCTGGTCTGGCAGTGCTTTTCATTAAATATCCTTTTTCCGTTATCTAAATTACCGAAATCTTTGAACGGCGTTATTAAATATTCCCTTAAAGGGTATGCATGATCGCCGCCCAGAATATGGTATTTTTCGCCACATATGTCGGATAATTTTTTAGAAATAAACGATAACTTGAAGATTAGCGAATCATGAATTCTACAGGGCGAGGCAATAAAGACATCCAAAAACTTCTTATTTGCATCGCATATTCCTTGCAATGTGATGGAACCTCGTGATGGTACCTGGTGTGGTGGTTTCCTTATGTGAATATAGCAACCGTCGACGCAACCCAAAACGTTTGGAAACCCAGCGAGCTGAAATTTAATAAATAATAATATTAAGTACCAATTTTATATGTGTAGTATATTTATAAACAAAATTATGCGTTTAAATTGCATTACCTGTTGAAATTCTACCGATTTCTGAACCTTTTCTTCTTCAGTATCTGGGAATTTGATTATATTCGAGGAAATATCGAAAAAAAATTGTAGCACATTGGTTAAATGTGTACGGCTCGCTGACGGTGCTACATTAAATAAATTAGATACTTCCCGATAGGTGGTTTTGTTAGCAGCAAAGCTGTAAATAAGTTTTAGTTAATTATTGTCTTAAATATTTCTCAGACAATAGGAGAATAGTTTATTACCACAGGAAAGCTAAACACTGGGATTCTGCGGATACTCCCTTTCTTTCTCCATCCATTTTAAGTTTGTAATGAGGCGATTCCTTATACATATCTATTATTTTGTATGCCACGTTCCTAGAAAGTCGAAAATTTCGACGAAACTGTAAATACACATAAAATATGAATTAACATAAAATGTAAGTCGATAAACAAAAATCATAAAACGAATGTAACTACATGTACTTACTTCCTCATCTGAATAATTTTTGACTACATCGTCTACATAATTAGGAACCCGCTGTTTTGATTCCCGGGTACATAATCTATGAACACAATTCCACACTTCTTCATCATCTGAAGATAACCAATGCATCAAAAAATCGCTCGATGATGATAATGAAGGTGCTGAGGGCGATGAAGATGTTGATGACGATGAAGATGTTGATGATGATGAAGATGATGAAGGTAATGAAGATGATGCTGATGATGACGATGAATATAACAAATTCTCCATTATCATCTCGTCCAATATTTCGTCCATTTTCAATAAGTAGTATTACGTACACGATTTGAAACAAATATTGAGGCAAAAATATATTTACAAAACACAACGCTAAAAATTAATTTGTTATGAATATACGATTAACGAAATTATATGCTATAACTGTTTTTTTTTTTAAATTTAATAAATCTTTCATAAATTTTAGCGCATTAATATTCACATAAACCACAAATGAAATATGGAGTAGGAGTTTTGTTTGTTTACAATTCACTTTGACATTTCACATTTCAGCTAAAAGCTCTATTTTGTGGAGAAATTTACAACAACAATTGCACGTGAATGGAATTAAATAATTCCCTCTAAACAAAAAAAGCGGTTCGGAAAAAACGATACGATAGCGATATGTAAACGATGCATATTTTTTTAATATCACACCAGGGGGCCTATTCTCGAATTCCACATCCATTTTCCACATGTAAACATCTGTCAAAGTTCACACCAAAACGTTCGAAAATTGTAATTCGTATATAAAACACATGCGGCATGGACATTTTCCTATATGGGGAATTTTTTCACATGCTTATACCCATTCGGAAATATTCCCTTAGTACCGAAAAAATTCAAGTCTTATGACATGTGGAAAATGGATGTGAAATTCGAGAATAGGCCCCCAGGGCCCGTATTCTTGAAATTCACCGAAAAAAGTCGCCGGTGACTTTGGTATTAAACAATTTAAATTTTCGACCACTGCGCTGTTATTCGGGTGTACAGCATCAAACGACAGCGCCGTATACACCCGAACAAAATGGTAAAGCGGAACGGATGAATCGCACATTGGTTGAGAAAGCTAGATGTATGCTCATTGATGCTAAATTAAATGCGAAATTTTGGGGAGAAGCGATAAATACCGCAAGCTATTTGATCAATCGATCACCGCGTCGAGGTGGTATTGATAAGACTCCCGAAGAAATTTGGACAGGCAAACGTCCAAATGTGTCAAATTTGAAAGTTTTTGGGTGTAAGGCAATGGTACATGTGGCCAAACAACATCGCAAGAAATTCGATCCGAAATCCAAACCATATGTGATGGTGGGGTACGGTGAAAACTGCAAAGCGTTTCGTGTGTTCGATCCAGATAAGATGGAGGTGAAACTGTCTCGTGATGTGATCTTCATGGAAAATCAACTTTGTGAACAGGTTAGTGATCAAAATTCATTTTCTAATCATTTTTATATTTTCGAAGAAATTAACAATGAAGTGGAGGATGTTCAAGTCGATCACTCAAACGACAATCTTGTCAACGAAGAACCAGACGACAACGAAAATGTTGTTGATGAAACGATTTCTGACGACAATGGAAGTTATTTGACAGCGAACGAAAATGTTAATGTTCCGTCTGATGAAGATGATCAATTTACTGATACTGTAATGCAGGATGTTCGTCGAACTCAAAGGGTCCCAAAACCGATTGTTAGGGATGATTTTGTATCATACGCTTCGGTGAGCAATGGTTCAGGCGATCAGTTGACAGTGGAGGAAGCTCTTTCGGGTCCAAATGCTAACCTGTTGTGGTAGCAGAGGTCCGTAGATCGCAACTACGCTCTGCTACCACAACAAATGACGATTTCACTAGAAAATAATGTGCGACTTTTTTTGATCGAATTTGAAGAATAGCGGCCTAGCACTTTCTTATTTGTATTTCTACTCCTATTGACGATTGGAGCATCACAGATTCCACCTAGTGGAAAATTTTTAAACTGAGGTAGCTGCTAATTTGACGTTCGAAATTGTTTTAAACAATTCCAATTTTGAACTGTAAACACTATTTTTACCTACCAGATTGATAATAATTGTAAATAATTCATATTTTGGATTATAAAAACAATTTTTAACTACCGGATTGCAAAAATTTCATTCGTCGCATTTATGAGAAATGTCATTTTGGCTGTTGCCTCATTTTAACTTTTTTCCTCGAGAGGCGCTTTCTCTACTTTTACAATCGTCAATAGAAACAACGAAAATAAAAATTGTATATTGGGCGTTCTCTTACTCGCCATTTCAATTCAAGTTTAACCTAAAAGAAAAGTGGACGGCGATATTTGTGTAAAAAGAAACTAAAATCACAGAAGAAAGATTAACCAGAATAGACATTACGTGGATCAAAATTTTTTTCATCTTACCTTCTTTTTTGGACATTGAAGTATAATTATTTTCGAATATTATGAATTTTTTGAATATTTAATACAAATTATGCTGTCAAAACAAAACTTGTCAAATAATTTCACTAACTATACTGTTAAGGATTCTCAATTTTTATTATTTCAAATAAAAACCAGTAAACCAAAGAATACATAACCCAACTTTCTCTTACCTTCGGCAAATCAAGGCCAAAAAAATGAGTCCAAATTTTTCCATACAAAAACAGCGTTATGACTATTCTGGTTAATCTTTCTTCTGTGCTAAAATCATTAGGAAATCTAGAATGAAATAAAATTATTTCAAATTATTTGAATTAAATTAAAATAATTAAGTACAACAAATAAAAGGATAAAAAATCGAGACGGAAAATCTGTTTATATTGAAAACTTTATTTAATACGACTAAAGTAACTAAACACAACAATTAAAATGAAATCAAGACAGAAAAACTAAGACAACTTTGACAACTAAAAATTGACGTTTCTAATTTGTTGTTGTAGTTGATTTATGAAAAAATATACATTTCGTAAAATTGATGTACATCGAAAAAACATTGATGTTTTTTGACGAAAAGTAGATTTTCGATGTACAACAATTTTTTTTGATGTTTTTTGGCGGAAAGAATTTGACATATAATTTTAACTGAATATAACATCCAAATGGGCGTATGAGAAAGTCAATTGTAAAAATACCTCGAAGACTAATACCCTAAACACATTGACGAAGCGAACAGCGGCGCTAAATTAGAATACATGTATTTCCATAAGAGCGAACACATAGAGTGGCGTCAAACTAGCAGTTTGTATTTTTTGAGTAGATGAATGACATTCCTAGTGTTGAATCGGGCAAAAATGATAAAAAATATCATGATATTTTTTATCACTTTTGGCAATAAACGCACTAATTTATCACACAAAAAAATCAACTTTTTTCTTGGTTCCAGCTGTCAATTTTGAATTTATTTTCTTTATGATATTTTCGGTACTTAAATTAAATTAAATTTGCTTTTTTAAGATATTCATATGGTATTTACACAGTCACCTATTTATTTAAACATAAATAATAATTTATGTTTCGAAGATTTGTCTGAGAACACAAACACATCAAAACTCAAACTAAAATTATTTGTGTCTCCAATATTTGGATAAAAACCAAATAGTTTCAATATCAAAATAATTTATAAACAAAAAATAATTAAAAAATATATACATTTAATTAAAACCCTGACGACAAAACAAGTTTATTGAATTTTACGAAGCGATTTAAAACAAAACGTAACAATTAAAATCAATTTATCATTTTTTTATCAATTTTGGTTGTTCAATCGGGTTTGACGTACAGTATTACAAAATGAAGTTAGGGTGAGATAAAATATCATGATATTTTTTATCATTTTTGCCCGATTGAACACGTTCATTTATATTTATTGTTGTTGTTTTTAAAGGAAATGCTTGGAAACCTCTAATTTTAGCTGAATATAACATCCAAATGGGCATATGAGAAAGACAATTGTAAAAAAAATCTCGAAGACTAAAATCATAAAGACGAAGAGAAGCGAAGTCAGGCGTAGAGCGCCGCTTATGTGTTTAGGGTGTAAAATCTTAAAGATGAAGAGAAGCGAAGTCAGGCGTAGAGTGCCGCTAATGTGTTTGGGGTATTATTGTTTATTTTTTAAAGCGTGATTTACACGTTCCAACAATGTTTCCCAACAAAAAATGAAGAGATTAGTATATCGCGAATTTCATTTGAAAGACAAGAACAAATATATAAACAAACAAAATTTTGTTATACTTTTTTCTTTTTTTTTTTAACTTTGTTTCCATAAAATTTTTTTTTTGACTATAAAATATACTCGACCCGAGTATATTTTATGGAAACAAACAACAACAAACACATAAAAAATGGCGATTTTTTAAAATTTTTATAGCGCTTTATTTTTATTTTTTTAAATTTTTATTTAAAAATTAAAATTTACGTTCGAACAGTTTTCATTTTAGCCAAGAAAAGTCGTAATTTTGATAAATAAAGTGGTATCGCAGCGGCATTCGTCAAAAATTACGTCGTTTTTATACCGCCAAAAAATTATAGCATGCCCGACATTTTTGTTGTATTTTTTTATAAATTTTTGTTTAAAAATGGAAGTTTACTTTCGAAAAGCTTTATTTTAGCCAGAAAAGTTGTAATTTTGAAACATAAAGTTGTATTATCGCCCTATTCGACATCATAGATTTTATACCGCCAAAAAGTTATAGCATGACCGACATTTTCGTTTTATACTTTTCTCTTTTTATCGCATGTAAATATTTTCTATTGCGTGTAGCTCTAAGTCTCAACAAAAAAAAAGTTGGAAAACATTGTTGGAACGTGTAAATCACGCATAAGATGTGAGCAAATTTCACTACTGCCGATTGAATTAAGGAGCGAAGTATTATGAAACCCGATACAATTAAACCGTCATTCATATAAACAAGTAAATTTTATGTATTATATTTAATGTAATAATTATTTTATTATAATACTTCAAATAAATAAAAAAAAAAATAATCGTATTATAAAATTGGCTTTTTAGTTTTGCTAATCCAAAATAAATACTATTGTAACCAACACGGAAAATGCGATACGTAAATATATCGCATAATTAGATCTGTTTACGATATGAAAAGAAAGCATCGTAAACGTATCGTAAAAATCTTTCTAGTTACATTACGTAAAAAATTCTAATTATCATGGGACGTTGGATTCGTAAACATATCGATTTCGAATCGTAAAAACGATTCGTAAGCGATATTTTGTATGAACAAGAAACATCATTTTCGTATCGTAAACGAATCGCTTTGTTTAGTGAGTACGAACAAAATATTTGAGTTATTTCCCTCCCGGCGCAAAAATGTATACATCAAACGTATTTGATTAACACACTACTACATTTGCATTCTCTATACACAGTGCTGTCAATTATATCTTGCGGCTTTGTTTTATTTTCAATTTTTTTTGTATAAATTAAATTAAAGTTGTTGTATTGTGAAAATATAAAAACTTCTGATAATTATTGTTAGTTTTTCGTGCCATTCAAGTGCAGCACTATATCCATAATATCTTATAAAAATCATTATAATGAATATTTTAAAAGGTGTAATAATCGAAGTACTTCATCTATGATGAAGGAGCGCGCAGCACTTATGCGTGATTTACACGTTCCAACAATGTTTTTCCAAATTTTTGTTGAGATTTAGAGCTACACGCAATAGAAAATATTTACATGCGATAAAAAGAGAAAAATATATAACTTTCTTTATATGTCGAATAGGGCGATAATATAACTTTATGTTTCAAAATTACAACTTTTCTGGCTAAAATAAAGCTTTTCGAAAGTAAACTTCCATTTTTAAACAAAATTTATAAAAAACTAAAACAAAAATATCGGGCATGCTATAATTTTTTGACGGTATAAAATCGACAATGTAATTTTTGACGAATGCCGCAGCAATACCACTTTATTTATCAAAATTACGACATTTCTTGGCTAAACTGAAAACTGTTCGAACGTAAATTTTAATTTTTAAATAAAAATTTTAAAAATTAAAAATAAAGCGCTATAAAAATTTTACAAATCGCCATTTTTAATGTGTTTGTTGTTGTTTGTTTCCATAAAATATACTCGGGTCGAGTATATTTTATAGTCAAAAAAAATTTTTATGGAAGCAAAGTTAAAAAAAAAAGAAAAATAGTCCAACAAAATTTTGTTTGTTTATATATTTGTTCTTGTCTTTCAAATGAAATTCGCGATATACTAATCTCTTCATTTTTTGTTGGAAAACATTGTTGGAACGTGTAAATCACGCATTAAAATGTGGACATCAGACAAGAGAGAGGTTGTTACCTTAATTAAAAGATGTAGGTACATTTATTCAGTACTTCCAACAGAATTAATCGGCTAAGCTGTGATCCTTGATGCAATGTGTTTTTTATATTGTAATTTAACTCTTTTGGTACACACTATATCAATGAGCATCCTGCTCAAAATGTAGTGTACCTTAAGTTATACAAATTGATAAGTAAATAAATAAATAAATAAATTTCAGGAAAAGATTTATTAACAAATTTGGCACGTTGTGTCTTGTGTTGCGGTGCGTAAAAATACAAATAAAAGATAAGATTGATTTAAAACAATTGTTTTATTCTAATTAAATGGGGCAATTCGCACCAAATCGTTCGTCAATGTTACGCTTAAGCATTTCGTAAACATTACGTTTAGGCGTACACGTTAAGAACACTTTTATACATACTATTACATACACAAGTCTTCGCAAATTTGTTTCACTTCTCATGTGACAAAAGTACACATTACGTACTATATTCGTACTGTTTTAGTGTAACGTTTACGAGCACCTTAGTATAGCAAAGTCTTCGTAAAGCGTACGTTTATGATACACCTGGACATAAATTTTGGTCGTCTCATGAGTCGGTGAGGCGAGAATTACCGGATCGTAATGGTATTAGTTATTGTGTGTGTTTGAATGCTCTTTTATTATTCATGCTCTTCATGCTCTTTTTAGTTTTTTGTATAGTTATTTTGTGTTCTTTGTTGAGATTAGGGTTTCGTATACGAATGAAATTTTTAAAGGGACGCGAAGATGACGATGTTTGAAAAAAAAAATCAATCGACTAAAATGCAAAATTGTGTATTAAAATTTTATTAATTTCAATAAAAATTGTGTATAACCTGCAATTCGATATATTTAATTTCAAATTATTTATATTTATAAGCAAAAATTTTCTTTTAAATTGATAATAAAGACGATGTAAAATAATGCATTTGAAAATCCTATATGATTTTGTTTACGTTCCATATGGCATTGGGAGAATGTATAAAAAGCATGTAGTAGTTAGCAAAATAAACAGAAAATAAAGGAATAAGAAAATAGATTTTTAATAATAGGTACATATGTATGTTCAAAATATTATATTTTGTTGGTAAACAAGAGCAATTAACAAAAACATTTAAAAATTCAAATGTTTTACGTTATGTACTTATAATTTTTTCTACCTTTTTTTATCTTGGATATTATATTAAAAAAAAACAAAAAGAGCAAAAAAGATTTCGTAAAGCATCATTATCAATTTCAAATACAGTTTGTTAAAAAAATTTGCGATTAATCTTGATTTGTTTAAATTTATCAAATTTTCAACAGAATTTTTTGATGCTTAAATATTAAAATTAATTAAATCAATCAAATATTGTGAAAGTACAGTTTACATTATGTATTTTGAATGTATTTGAGTGTAAGTACTTTTAGTAACCTTTACATAATGTAAACTGTACTTACACAATATTTGATTGATTTAATTAAGTTTTTAATAAAAAATTAATCTGCTTTTGCAACACGAAACCTAAAAAAATAATAAGCAAACATGTTAAGTTAAAACTAAAGAAATACATTTTTTTATTATACAATAATAGAACTTTACTAAAAGTAGAATATTCAAAAAATATTTACAACGAACAACACAGTATGTACATATTGTTAATTCTCCTGCTTCATAGCAAGTGAAATATTCTCACACGTGAGCATAAGCATCAAAAAATTTTCCCGATTTCAACTGATTTCAACCGATTGGCTTATTTTTGATACTTACCGTCACAAAACGATACACTAATACAAACAACGAAAATGACAGAACACAATAACAAAATGTATCTTATACTCCTTGTACGTATACAAAATTCTCATGAGGCAGTGAGGAAATTTGGGACCCTGGTCTGGAGGGTTAATTCTAGCTCGAACAAATAAAGCCGTGCCGGCGCAAAAAAGTATACATAAAAAATGAACCATTTACGAACAGTTTACGAGCGGTTTCTGATATGTGGCACTACTACTACTTTACAATTTCAAATTTCATATATGAATTTACAAAACCGTGTAGTTTTCTTTATTCCATCTCTAAACAGAATGTGATTTTTGATAAAGTAAAGCGTGGTGCGCCATTTTAATATTTAGTCAATTTTTAATTTGATAATAATTTTTGTTGTTTATAAATACAATTTAGTGAATGATAGTGACGACGACATTTATAATAAATACAATACATTATTAGCTATTTCTATTTTCGTATTATATTATTTTATTTTAATATCATAATGAATTTGTTGAACTTGAAGTATAACTAAAATTGAGTATATGTAAAAATAAAAATGTTAAAATTTAGTATATGTATAATTAATAATTAATTGATATAATCAAATAAATAAAATCATATATTTGCTAAAAATAAAACAAAATACGTTGTTTTCATTATTATTTCATAATTAATTGCAGAATAATACTCAAACCGTACGTAATGTTCATTTTAGAAGGCTCATAAACGTTACGCCTATATGAGTTCATAAATGTTACGTAAAAGGTGTACACATTACGAATATTTTTTTATAAACCACCCTCCAGACCAGGTGTATCATAAACGTACGGTTTACGAAGACTTTGCTATACTAAGGTGTTCGTAAACGTTACACTAAAACAGTACGAATATAGTACGTAATGTGTACTTTTGTCACATGAGAAGTGAAACAAATTTGCGAAGACTTTTGTATGTATTAGTATGTATAAAAGTGTTCATAACGTGTACGCTTAAACGTAATGTTTACGAACTACTTAAGCGTAACATTGACGAACGGTTTAGTGCGAATTGCCCCATTTAATTAAAATAAAACAATTTTTTTAAATCTTATCTTTTATTTGTATTTTTCTTCAAGTGAGCCACAACACAAGACACAACGTGCCAAATTTGTTAATTAATCTTTTTCTGAAATGAAATAAAATGTTTCAATCATAGATGAAGTACTTCGAGTATTACTTAAATACCTTTTAAAATATTCATTACAATTATTTTTATACGATATTATGGATATAGTGCTGCTCTTGAATGCCACGAAAAACTAACAATAATTATCAGAAGTTTTTATATTTTCACAATACGACAACTTTAATTTAATTTGTACAAAAAAAATTGAAAATAAAACAAAGCCGCAAGATATAATTGACAGCACTGTGTATAGAGAATGTAAATGTAGTAGTGTATTATAAAAAAAACGTTCGTAAACTGTTCGTACGCTGTACATTTTTGCTGTATACATTTTTGCGCCGGGAGGGCAATACATAAACCCTCCCGGCGCAAAAATGTATACATAAAAAGTATTTCGTTTACGAACAGTTTACGAAAGGTTCTTATTACAACACACTACTACATTTACATTCTCTATACACAGTACAGTAGTGATGTTCGAAACTGGTTAATTTGCTAACCAAGATCGATTCGATCTTTTTGCTCATTAACCAGGTTATTTTAACCTAATCTTTTAACCTGTTCCTTTTCAACCAAATCAAATCTATATATCATTCATCGTTCAAAAAATCATAACAAAACAAATTGAACGAAAATGAACAAAACGCACTTGAGAAAAAGGAAATATTATCTATAATTTATTTGGCGATGTTCACATTTATTATTAGTGGTGCAAATATGAAATAATATTTTTTAATAATTCATTCATATTTGTTTTAAAATATATAAAATTTAGTATATTTACTAAATGACCATTAAAAAAAATCATTCGCTTATTCTATATATTTGCTACCTTACTTTGGGAATTTTACAACAACAATGCTGTGTATTTTCACTCCGGAATGTATAGTTTCAAACCAAGTTTTTGTTGGTAAAGAATTATTCTAGTAATAATTTTGATATTTTTTTTTGTTTTTTTATTTTATTTTTTAAGTCAATTGATAAAAGCAAAAAGAAAATTAATTTCGGTTTTTATTTTGGCATAATTTGCATTTTTATTTTTATACCAATAACTATTCCAGTGAGCAAAGTAAAACAGCAATTGTATATAGATTTTTTTTTATTTTATCGTAGTATTTCCGTCATCTCTTTTTAGCACAATCACTTTTATATGTTCTATAACTATTTTGTTTCGGATCGATGTATTATTGTACTGTACTTGTGTGCTTGCTCATTCTAATAAAAAACAACATCGATCCGGTTAATAAAGTAAAGGAGAGAGAAGAATATATGGGATACGTATGAGCAATTCATGTATAGAGTGAGAGATAGCTGTCTATTTCTATTTTATATAAAGAGAATAGACGAAAATAAAAAACCAGTGAACGAATGAACAATTAAGCGAATTGGACAAAATCGATCATTTTTAACCTAATCTTTTTTAACTAACCAGTTTGAGTTTTCGATCATTTAAAAGATCAGGTTAAAAAGATTTGGTTAGAACGATTTCGAACATCACTACAGTACAGTGCTGTCAATTATATCTTGCGGCTTTGTTTTATTTTCAATTTTTTTTGTATAAATTAAATTAAAGTTGTTATATTGTGAAAATATAAAAACTTCTGATAATTATTGTTAGTTTTTCGTGGCATTCAAGAGCAGCACTATATCCATAATATCGTATAAAAATCATTATAATGAATATTTTAAAAGGTATTTAAGTAATACTCGAAGTACTTCATCTATGATTGAAACATTTTATTTCATTTCAGAAAAAGATTAATTAACAAATTTGGCACGTTGTGTCTTGTGTTGCGGTGCGTAAAAATACAAATAAAAGATAAGATTGATTTAAAAAAATTGTTTTATTCTAATTAAATGGGGCAATTCGCACCAAACCGTTCGTCAATGTTACGCTTAAGCAGTTCGTAAACATTATGTTTAGGCGTACACGTTATGAACACTTTTATACATACTAATACATACAAAAGTCTTCGCAAATTTGTTTTACTTCTCATGTGACAAAAGTACACATTACGTACTATATTCGTACTGTTTTAGTGTAACGTTTACGAACACCTTAGTATAGCAAAGTCTTCGTAAACCGTACGTTTATGATACACCTGGTCTGGAGGGAATAAGTCTTCGCCAACCCAAGTATTTTTACCTCAATCTTTTACCTCGAATTTCTAGTACTCAATCTGAGCTTAGTTTAGATTGAACTCCTCCCGAGTTCTCTTTTATTAAAAGAAAGTCTATGAAACTTGTCGCGAAAAGCTGGAACTGGGTGGAACTAAATTGATGGTGTGCTTGTTGGGCTATGCTTTGTGGGGCAAAAGTAATCGTGTGCTTGTTGGGCAAATGTCAAAATCTCCTGCTGCCTCATTGGTAACAATATGGCGGGCTTTTTAATTGAAAATACGTTTATTATTTAGATTTTTTATAAATTATTTTTTAATTGATTATTAGTTATATAAAAAGATTATCACACATAATCGTAAATTTGGTACTTCGTATAAAAGAAATAAAATATTCTTTAAAAATGTAGCACAAATACTTAATCTAGATTATCTCAGATAAGTAAGACTTCAGGCATTGCCCCATACTAAACGGAAAACCGGCATATGTCCAAACTTTTTGGCAATTTTGTCCAAATATTCTACTTAATAATTGTACACTCTTTAATATCACTGAATCATAACTTATTATTATTATTAAAATCACAAAAATTGAAAATATCAGAGAAATTGAAAACTAGTGTTATGTACGTATACGAACAATGAATGCTAATTTCTTTTTACAAATGGCGGACAAAAAATTAAAACATCAATTTTTATCAATAAACTTTTATACTTTCCCCTACCAACCACCAAGTTCCAGTATAACTTATCAAAAATGATGGAACTCATGACTGAGTTAAGATTTGTTATACTTGGGAATTTGTTTCACTTCTCATGTGACAAGAGTATCATTTATGTAATATACCCAAGTATTTTTACTTAAGACTTTTTTGTCAAAAAACCTAGAATAAGTCTTAACTTAGTTAAGACTTTTTCTAGGTTTGAGTTAGGACTTATCCTAAAAAGTCGTATGAAACTTGTCGCGAAAAGTCTTAACTGGACTTAACTCAATATTATGAAAATGTATGAATGTGTGTGTGTGTAAATGTCAAAAATAAAATTGGCGGGAACATTTTTGTTTATGTATGGATGTGTCAACGTCAGCAAAATTTGGCGGGTAAATTAAACGTTTAAAATGAAACAAAATTAAAAATTCAATTCGGAAATTTATTAATAAAACTCGTTTAATATATTTAACATTAATAAAATTACATATTTATATAAACGTTTTAGCGAAATTATTAATAGTTTTCAATTCAGTTACCATCCGATGAAGACTATGACAAATTTATTCAATCAATCTCATCAGGCTATAAAAGAAAATGACGTATTCACAAAATAAAATATTAATATGGTTTATTAAAAAATCACTCACAAAACTTACACAAAATCACAATTAGGCGTCGAGCGTCCAATTATATATTAAATTTATTTATATTTTTTTTTTAAAAAATCGTAACAAAAACAACACAAATTATTATTAATCTAGATACACCAATGCACAGAACAATTTTAAAAATTAGATTTTCTGCGTAGATATCTATATGTCAAAACCAAAAAAATGTCTCACATATACATTATATATAACATAAAAAAAATGTATAATCATTTTTGTTAGTTTTGTATATGTACATATGTATACACACTACTCTACTTGTATATTTTATATATATATATGATAAGAACATGAAGTTAGCTTCGAATTTTTTCATCAAAAAACTTAGGAAAAACTTATTGCTCAATTTGAGTTGGGTTTTGTTATACTTGGGATACCCAAGTATAACAAAACCTAACTCAAATAGAGCAATAAGTTTTTCCTAAGTTTTTTGATGAAAAAATTCGAAGCTAACTTCATGCTGTCATATATATATACAAAATATACAAGTAGAGTAGTGTGTATATCGTATATGTACATACCCAAAACCAACAAAAATGTTTATACATTTTATGTTATATGTATAGACGTTTTTTTGGTTTTGACATAATGTAGAAAATCTACTTTTCAAAATTGTTGTGCGCATTGCTGCCGTGCTAAACAAGTTTTACTGATCTACATTTTTGGCGAAATTGAGTTATTGATGCCAATTAAAAGGTATTAATATCCTTTATATTTTATATAAATAAATATAATTAAATCTACTTTAATAAATGCATTATTAAACAAAATAAATTTTGTTCTAATCGAAAAAAGTAGCAAATTTGAAGTAACACCGACTTAACTACTTGATATTAAACATGAACGCCTTATCTATGACACAAATAAGGTCATTTTCTTTCAAATATGTAAGTTAAGTTACTTTTTCTTATTTTCATAATTGAAATTGCATTTAAGGCAATTTAAGAATTTTCATTTTCAATAGCAAAATTGACATATTTGAAATTTTCTATACGTGAATTGAATCAATAATAACTTATAAACAAGGACTTTTAATTTATCTTCTTGTAATGTTATTCTGTACTACAAATGAACCACTTAATGAATTTACCAATTTCGGATCCTCCGGCAATCGGTAGAGATTGAATTGTTTTAATGGATCGTCAATTATTATAAGTCTTGAATTTTATTCTTGTGATAAAAAATATTAATTTTTAATTCAATTTGATTGAATTTTTGTAATTTTTCAGTTGACTGACATGTTTTGAATTTATTTTTATAAAAAAGAAATGTTATGAATTAATTTAAACTACATACTAGATTTTTAAGCTATTTAAAAAACGATCTTATAAATAATTTTATGATTTCAATAGTTGTTGTTTTTTATTTTGTTATAAATAAATATAGCATAGCAATTAAACTAGTCTTTTGTTACAAAAGTTTTACAAATCCTATTTGCAAATCGTATTTCATAAAATCAGAGAAACTAGGGTGTTTAAGGTCTTACATCATAAAGTTTAGATAAAGTATATATTTTTCATATATAATAAACGATTTCAACTTCTCTTTGTAGTAAACACGACTTTGATAGCATTTAAGGTTGTATTCTACAGTTTATTTTGAAAATAAATGTAACGATAAACTAAACATAAATACCTTAAATGGCAGATAAGGTATATATTCTTCTTATTAACACAGGATTTTAGTTTTTCTTTCGTGACATAAATGACTTAATTGCACTTAAGTTATTTTTGTTTAGTACCAATCGATTATTTATTAAGCCTATTTAAAGTAAAAGACTAATTCTGCAAATTATTAATTAATTATGTATAATTTATTGATATTTTCTTGAGAAACATAATATTTATGATCTAATGCATAATTTGAAGGCTTTGAAAGTAAATTAAATCAGCTTTTAAGCAAGTTATTCCCCAAATATTTCGAAAAACTTTAACATCAATTTTCTCGAAATGCGATTTTTGCAGATCAGTAAAACATGTTTAGCACGGCAGATTGGTTGTTTAGTTTAATAATATTTTGTTTTTTTTTTGTGTTTCGATTTTTTTTATAAATATTTATATTTTAATTTAATATACAATTGGACGCTCAACGCCTAATTGTGATTTTGGGTAAGTTTTGTGAGTGATTGTTTAATAAACCATATTAATATTTTATTTTGTGAATGCGTCATTTTCTTTTATAGCCTGATGAGATTGATTGAATAAATTTGTCATAGTCTTCATCGGATGGAAACTGAATTGAAAACTATTAATAATTTCAATTCTTCATAATAATCATAATAACAATAAATAATTAATATTTATATTATAATTTAAAAATTAGATTTAAAAGATAAAAGCCGTTTATATAAATATGTAATTTTATTAATGTTAAATATAATAAACAAGTTTTATTAATAAATTTCAGTATTGAATTTTTAATTTGTTGCATTTTAAACGTTTAATTTACCCGCCAAATTTTGCTGATGTTGACACATGCATACATACACAAAAATGTTCCCGCCCATTTTATTTTTGACATTTACATACACACACATTCATACATTTTAATAATATTGAG
Organism: Tipula vernalis; assembly: GCA_958295665.1. Taxonomy (NCBI): domain Eukaryota; kingdom Metazoa; phylum Arthropoda; class Insecta; order Diptera; family Tipulidae; genus Tipula; species Tipula vernalis. Next base: position 232,831,012 of record OY282559.1, on the reverse strand, counting down.
TTTAGTCCAGTTAAGACTTTTCGCGACAAGTTTCATACGACTTTTTAGGATAAGTCCTAACTCAAACCTAGAAAAAGTCTTAACTAAGTTAAGACTTATTCTAGGTTTTTTGACAAAAAAGTCTTAAGTAAAAATACTTGGGTATCTACTCATTTTTAGCGTAACATTTACGAACACTTTAGTAGAAGAGACTATTCGTAAAATGAACGTTTGCGTTACGCGTGGCCGGCAGGGTTACAATTACCATATCTTGTAACAAAAATATAAAAAATGGCGTCGGGTGAGGAAAACATATAATAAATTTAAATTTGACGGTTTATCATTTGTGCTTTGATATTTTAAAGAAATTGTGCAAACATTTTTGCAAAAAAGATCGTCACACGTACATGTATTTTAATGATTCTTTTTTGGCTGCCATATTTTTAATTATGTATGTAATAGACAAAGACAAGGTGTATTTTATTTTTATTTTTTTATAGCAAAAGTTTTAAGGGGAAATTTGACATTAAACAAAAACAGAACCAATAATTGCTAAAAAAATTAAGTATTTAGTATTATTCGATTAGTACTTATTTTTAGTATTAGTCGAGTTTAACTCGACTCCGTATATAGTGAATACGTTTATGCTCAGAGTCGAGTCATCTTTTAGTTAACTTTGGATCATCTTGTAGTTATCTTTTTTAGCGTTTATACTGCAGAGTCAAATCGTAGTCGAGTCGAAACTAGGTTGAAACCGAGTCAGAAACGTCAAAAAAAATCATTTACTATCGTATGTTTATATGTTTTTCTTGTATTATTTTCTGAATTTTATAAAAATAAAATAACAAAGTTTTATTGCCACACAAAAATCGAAGATTCGCACACGAATTAAGAAATCAAAATGGTGTCTTTTTATTACTATTTTTTTGTTGTTTTTATTTTTCGACTCGACTCCGTTTATAGTGGCTGTTTTTAGAGTTAACTCGACTCGACCCTAGAAATTTTTTAGGTCGAGTCGAGTTAACTACAAGATGACTCGACTCCGTTTATAGTAAAAGTTAACCTAGGTTCAAACCAGGTTGAACCCTAAGCATAAACGTACTCAGTGAGAGTTAAACTAGGATTAAATTCGACTCGACTCGCAGCATAAACAATATAAATTTGTAGAGTCGAGTTAAACTCTACTCTAAAAAATGCACTATATACGCGTAGAGTAGAGTAGAGTAGAGTTAAAATAATAACAACAAAATTAAAGAAAAATTCGTGCACCAATATTAAAAAATATTCGCTTTAATTTTTTCAATTAAATTTATTATTTGGTTTTAAATGTCTTATTTATTAAGATTTTAATTAATTAATTTTAATAATAAATTTTGGTTTTGGTATTAATTTTTTTATTTTTCGAAAAAATTACTCCAACATTTCGGTGGTCTATCCCGTAATTTTCATGGAGTTTGATTGAAAATTACAATTTTTTAAACATAATATCGCTGGAAAAATGACAATAACATATGTATATGGCGATCAACAAAAAGAATAATCAATCTTATAATTATCTGAAATGATATTTTGTTCCATTTTTTTTAACTCGCTTTCAATCCTATTTGAACTCTGCATATGTTTAACTCTCCCCAAGAGTTGGTTAGAAAATAACTCGACTCCGTATATAGTGAGCGTTAAACTAGGATTAAACTCGACTCGACTCTCAGTGAGTACGTTTATGCTTAGGGTTCAACCTGGTTTGAACCTAGGTTATCTTTTACTATAAACGGGGTCGAGTCATCTTGTAGTTAACTCGACTCGACCTAAAAAAATTCTAGGGTCGAGTCGAGTTAACTCTAAAATCATCCACTATAAACGGAGTCGAGTCGAAAAATAAAAACAACAAAAAATAATAATAAAAAGACACCATTTTGATTTCTTAATTCGTGTGCGCATCTCCGATTTTTGTGTTTCTGTAATTTTGTATACTGCAAACTTGTAAAATAAATTGCTTTAATCATAATTTTAATAATCATAATTTTTATTGAAAATAAAAATTATGATTTTTTTTTGACGTTTCTGACTCGGTTTCAACCTAGTTTCGACTCGACTACGATTTGACTCTGCAGTATAAACGCTAAAAAAGATAACTATAAGATGATCCAAAGTTAACTAAAAGATGACTCGACTCTGAGCATAAACGTACTCAGTATATAAAATATAAATGGGCGTATCCAGCGGGCTTAGGCCTCACTAAAAAATGTAGGCTAATCTGTCAAAAATGTAGAATAACCTCATTTGTAGACCGTCTACACCCACTGGATCAATTGTAGATATACATAATTTTGGTTCATAACTTGGATAATTTATCTCGTGTATTTGAATTTCTGAAATTTCAAAGCAAAATATTTTTTTCGAATGTGATGGCTATTTCTTGTAAATGAATTAGAAAAAAGAAAAAGTAGAAGAACATGGATAATTTAATGGAAAAAATTGTTTTACAAAAAGCGGAGGCACAAACCAAAATGGAGAATTTCTATTTAAATATGTAGACTATCTACAATTTTTTTTGTTTAGATTTTGTATCCAACGTATAAGGCCTACATTTTTAAGGCTTTGCCACAGCTATTTCGCACTGGATGCCACACTTAACAGCGAAGCGATTTTTTTTTCGTAACAACTGTCATAGTCATTGGTTGAAATTATTTTGTACAGTTTTTTAAAACCAGAAGCAAAAAATATGGGTCGTCTTTCGAAAATATATTAATTAAAATTATTAGTATTAAGTATTTACTTTTTAAAAACTAATAATCGGCGTTATTGGGTTCATCCAATAAATTTAAAGTTGTTATACAGTTCCATGTCTTCTCTTAAATGTCAAAAAATTGAGGTTAAAACATGCGTAAAGGCTTTGCCACAGCTATTTTTCGTGCGATGCGATTTGTTTTTTCTTTTCAAATTCTATTGCAATTAGAATAGATTTGATACTAAATATATGAAAAAACTATCAAATACCACTATAATCTTTAAATCCTATATATTTGTTCTTTGAAATATAATAATTTTTATTCATATATAATTCATTTTATATTTTATCGTGCGAAATTTGAAATTTCGCAATTGGAGAAACAACTTTTTTCGCGTTTGGAGACTTTCCACATACATACGAATTTTTTTATCGCATTTTTTTTAACCTCACTTTTTTGACATTTAATAGAAGACATGGAACTATACCATACGAAATGATCGAAAAATTCGCAATAATTAAATATTTTGATGTGTGTGCAATACACAATGGGCGCATCTAGCACACGTAGAGTCTACATTTGAGATAGTCTAAAATGTAGACTAATCTTATTTGTAGACTCTACAAGTGCTGGATATAAATATCTACGTATCTATTTTGGTTTTTGTATTGGATAACTTGTTGAAATTTCGTAATAAATTAAATTGACATTTTTCTGTGAGTTGTTTTTAATTTTTACCAAATAATTAAATTTGAGGAAGTTTTAAAAAAATTGAATCCTGTTGATCATCCTCCATGTTTATTTTTGGTTTATAAATATGAACTAGTAATACAAATGTCAAAAAAAAATCCAAGTCTCAAACCAAAATAATCTACTTAAAAATGTAGACTAAAATTTTTAGTCTCACTAAAACTCGTAGAGTCTACATATTTTTACTGAGATTTTTTGCATCCAGCACATGTAGACTTGTAGAGTCTACGTATTTTCGGTAGACTCTACGTGTGCTAGATGCGCCCATTAGTTAAATAAATAAAATAAGTAAGAATAATTAAAATTTCGAGAAAAAACTGTACAAAATAATTGTAACCAATGTCTATGAAAATTGTCCAGTGCGGATTTCATCCAGTGCGGAATTTGACGCGAATCGCATCGCACGAAACTAGCTGTGGCAAAGCCTTTAAAAAAATTCGTATGTATGTGGAAAGTTTCCAAATGTGGAAAGTTTCAAATTTCGCGCGATAAAATATAAAATGAATTATGTATGCATAGGACGACAAAATGTATAGGATTTAAAGATTATAATGGTATTTGATTGTTTTTTCATACATTTAGTATCAAATTTATTCTAATTGCAGTAGAATTTGAAAAAAAAAAACAAATCGCATCGCGCGAAAAATAGCTGTGGCAATGGCAAAGTCTCCAGTAAGAACTAAGCCCAATGCTGGATACGTCCAATCAATGCCACTACATAAATAGCCGTGACATCAGTCTAAAAAAGTCAAATCACTAATATAAAGAGGGGAATAAAGATTTTTATTTTCCTATGAAACGTAAACAAAATCATATGAGATTTTCAAATACATTTTTTTATATCGTCTTTATTTTCAATTTAAATGAGCATTTTTATTTACAAATATAAATAATTTGATATCAAATATATCGAAATGTAAATTGTGAACAATTTTGATTGAAATTAATAATCATTTATTAAGTAATTTTGCATTTTTATAAAAATATTTGTTTCTCAAAACATCGTCATGCTTCGTGTTCCTCTAATCATAATAAATTTATTATGAAAATGAATTGTTTAGAGAAACACGAAGCACGACGATGTTTTGAGAAAAAAATATTTTTATAAAAATGCAAAATTACTTAATAAATCATTATTAATTTCAATCAAAATTGTTCACAATTTATATTTCGATATATTCGATATCAAATTATTTATATTTGTAAATAAAAATGTTCATTTAAATTGAAAATAAAGACGATATAAAAAAATGTGTTTGAAAATCCCATATGATTTTTTTACGTTTCATAGAAGAATAAAAATCTTTATACCCTTAACACATACTACCACACATTTTTGTGTCCAGGGCCTAGATTCTGATCAAGTGACAAATGACAAATGACAATTTTTTGTGACTTTGTACTAAAATTTTAACTGCTATAAAATGACAATATAGTTGTGAGTTCTAAAATGCGATTCTGATGAAGTGACTTTTTCAAAATGTCACAAGAAAAAAAATGACAAATTAAACAAAATTGTCATTGATTTGGTTTTCCGTGACAAAAGTCAGCTGCATTTTTAAATAAAATATGTGTGAGTATATTTTGTTAATTTTTAATAATTCTTGTTATAAATTTTAATTGTTTATATTTTAATTAAAATAAAACAATATTTTATCTATTTTTAGATATACATATATAAAAATAGATAAAATATTGTTTTATTTTAATTAAAATATAAACAATTAAAATTTATAACAAGAATTATTAAAAATTAACAAAATATACTCACACATATTTTATTTAAAAATGCAGCTGACTTTTGTTACGGAAAACCAAATTAATGACAATTTTGTAAATGTACATATATGTACATATATACAAAATAAACCTTAAAATATAACTGCGGTAAACTAGAAATGCAACTGCTGTAAACTGCTGTTAATGTCATAACTCATTTCATCAGAATCGCAAATTTTCCGTGACAATATTTTGTACTAATAACCAAATGTCACGACAAATTGTTATTTCATCAGAATCTACCCCCAGGCTTTTTATGTAGTGGCATTGGAATAATGCATCGTTTGCGTTAGTGTTATTTTATAACAGTGTACCATTGCAAACAATTTTCGCGGTGTGTATATTAGAATCAATCTACATTCAAATCACAGTTAACTTCATTTTAAATCGAGCTGTCACAAAAATTTTCAGTCCAGATTTTTCGTTCAGTATAAAAAACAATAAATTTATTTAATTTTTATATCGAATTAAATTAAAACATAAATTATTAAAAATGAGGTTCGGACCATTCGGTAAACGCCAACTCGAGCAAGCAACACATTGGTAAGTTTTTACTACAATGTCGATAGAGAAGAAAAGTACGATGGACAAAGTGAAATTACATAACCAAAAATGTCTAAAATTGAATCTTAATTTAATTTGCCTTTATCGCCGTTTATTTTAGGTTGTTCTCAGCCAGTGCATTCGGGGCTACTGGTGGATTAGCTGTTCTCTATTTCACAGATTGGAAGGCCGTTCTACAGTATGCTCCATTCTATGGTAGTAAATTTGTCAAACCCGAGGAATAATTTATCCCACGAATGTATATTATATTTGTATGATAATTAGGAAAATAAACTTTACAATAAATTAAACCAATTTACTGTGTTATTCGAAGTTAATAAATAATATACATATTTATAAAATTAATATTTATTGGTTTGAGTATTGAATCTAAAAATGTTCGACCGATAGATGTCACCCATACAAAATATTGTACTAGAAACGAATCTTCAAGGAGTACTAGATTTGAATCAATTCTTATTGGATTTTTATTTCTCCGTAAAATATCACTACAAATATTTTTCTTGTGTATGTGAGACTAATGTGTCCCAACTTTTTTCGTTTTTTTTTTTATTTGGTTTGTCGTCGTCGATTTCGTTTCAAATAAAGATGAATTAAAATTATTTGGATTCCGATTCATAAACTATTAAATCAACGCAGGTTGATTGTCGCGTTGCAATTAATCCGTTTGCAAAAGTGTGTAGTTACCGCAATAACAAATAAACGAGCATAGTTCAAAAAACTTTGAAGCAAAACAAAAAAGCTTTTTTCGTTGTTTTGATGAATGAATGAATCCAATTGGAACAGAAAAATAAAAAAATCGGGATAAAGCTCAATTGTATGATTGAAGATAGTTTTGTGCTTTTTTATGTACATATTTGAGAAAAGTGATTTGAAGAAAATTAAATAAAAAAAAGTTTTGTATAAAAAATTTATTTTGTGTTAGTGTGTGCATATGAGTGTGTGGTTACAAAATAGTGAATTGTTATTTTTTGTAACAAAAAAGTTTAAATAAATTTAGTTTTTTACTGTTTCGTGATAAGTTTAACTTTTCCGTTTTTCCTTTTTATTTTTTTCCTTGTGTATTTTTAATTGAGGTTATGAAACAATTTATATACATGATACGAGTGTATTATATAGTGAAAATGTGAAAAACAACAACAACAACAACTGCGAAAAGAACGCGACAAGTAGAAAAAGAAAACCAAAAAGCTCGTTTTCTGTTTTTCATTTTTGTTCGGTTCCTAGTAAAAAGGAAAATAAAACAAAACGGCAAACTAAAAAGGTAATAAAATAGATTTTCTTTTTGGAAAATAGCATATTTAGGATTTTCCTTATTTTTATTTGATACAAAATGATAACAATAAATTTGATTTTTCAATCATACGTTTTAGGTTTTTTTAATTTTCCCAATTTTCCTTAATTTTGTTGTTATCTATTTGGTTACTATTTTCTTTGTAATGTGGTGTATTATAAATAATCCGAGTTTTTCCGTTGTTCAAGGGAGTGGAAAATTATGTTGTTAGTGTAGTTACCACATTTTGAAAGTTTATTAATAAGGAGGGGGCCGTTTCGAGGTTTCAAGTTGTTCAATGGAATAAACCCTTCGTTAATGTCATGTTTAGATTTATGTTTAATTTACTTGGAACTTTTATGTTATGTATAGTAGAAACACTATTATTTTGAATTTACGAACCTTCGGACACTTGTTGCTGATTTGTATTTTTGCTTTACATTAAATTTTGCATAATGTGCGAGGAGATAATTTTTTTAGTTTTCGAATCCACAGGTGTTTTGGCTTTTGTCATTTTGCTTTGTGTCTGTACTCGAGGTCGAGGGGTCTGCATGCATCAATATCATTTGGAAACCTCCTTAGTACACAAAGCCTGTCGGTTACCTTTTTAGAATTCAAACATCGTAATTTATAGAGGCTTGAAAATATACATCTAATTGATTTCATTTTTGTAAATTCGAAGGAACCAATGAAATTTAGGCAATATCATTCGACATAGCAATTTATCCCCTAATCTCAAAAATTAAAACAAATTTCCTTTATTCTGATTATAAATGATGGCTTTATTTAAATCAGAAAAATCTGTTGCAGCATACAAACAACGACCCAAGTATTTATCTCTAGGTCTATTAAAGTTAATCAGTTATATTTCTAGGTCCGTTGCTCGTTGCTGTAAAATTCTTCAGTGTATTAACACTGCGATTCCCGTTTCTGAACTAAGGTAGAAACCCCGGCTTACACAAAGGACTGTTTGTCACATTGACCGTAATTCAACCAATGTTCGCAAAAAAGTTTCTTTTAACCCCCCATTCACTCTTTCTCTAGATATATCTTATGATGTCTGCCAAGGTGATTATTTTTGTCTTATTTTCTAGTGGCAAATTTCATATGTACTTCTCTTTTCCTCCACAGCTCTTTACCCTTATCCCTCAGTTCCTTGATGGGTTCTTCCAGATAAATATTGACGAGTGGCGGAGACGGTGTAATCTCTTCTGATAGATCTTCTTATTTTAGCTGAGGGTTTTGGTTTGTAGGTTTAAATTTCATCTAGACCAGCCAAATCCATAATAAAATAACAGCTTACAATAGAACTTATCATTGCTTCTCGCGTTTGTTTACACATGAAGAAACAATATTGGTTTTATTTTAGGTGGTCCTATCTCTAATATTATACATATTTTTCATTCTATGTGCTTTTGTGAATAATTTTCATAACTATTTTCGAAGAGTGTGAGCAGACCTAAGGCATTGCCGCATGCACAAACGGCAAACCAGCATTTGAAACCGTCAAATTCAATTATTGACAAAATTGTTTGATTTTCAACATCAAAATTATTAAAAAACAGTTAGAATTTATAAGTTCCATCTTATTCTTAGAAAATTTTAGTAAAATTGATTTAATTTCATTCATAAAACCTCAATTTTATATTTCGACAGACGGATTTTTGCTTGACGGCCGGCAAAACATAAAATTGGGAGTTTTTGAATGAAATTAAATTCATTTTAAGAAAATTTTCTTACAATAAGCTGGAACTTATAGATTTGAACTATTTGTTAATAATTTTCATATTGCAAAGTGGAGCAACTTAGTCAAAAATTGGGTTTAACGCTTTTAAATGCCATGTAATAATTAGAGTTCCAAACCTCCAGTGCCAAAAATGTGCTTAAGCATTGTAAAAAACTATTTCTTGATGTATTCACTACCGTAATGTATGAGCTCTATTGACGTATCATCGTTCTCTGAAGCTTTTACTCTTTTATTAGGACCAGGAATTCGCTGTAAAGTAGTGTTATATCTTGCTCATTGGCGCTTGTATTAAACATTGTATCTTTAATCGGGTATTCTGCACTATAAAATTCCTCCTGGTTTCTGGCCTTCTTCGTGCAGAATCATCTACTCTTATCATCAATTTTCCATTTCGCTTTGGCATAACTGGCTTCTTTATTTCTGTTGTCGCCATCAATTTTTTTTAGTTTTTGAATATTTGTTTCAATCTGAATTCCACTTGGCACAAATCAACTTGCACAATTTAACCTTTTGATAATCAAACGCGTTTAGGATGGTAAATCGCGCGCGATTTACGAAAAGTTAAATTGTGCAAGTTAAATTCGTTTAATTATGAAAAAAGTTAAACTTAAAAGTTACCTGAAGAAAGAACTACGAATGTTAAACACGAATTGAACGAAAACACGAATTGTATGCAGTGGAATCGTGTCTAGTGGAATTGTGCTAGTGGAATAAGACTAGAATCGTAATAACTGCAGCAACAGAAATATTTTTTACCATTGCTATCTTTACCATTTTTTTTTAAAAGTATCCCCTTCCTTTATTATCAATTAGCTTCTTTACACATTCCAATTTTCGTTAATTTAAAATCCATAGTTACAATTATCTTCGTAATTATGTTTCAATCACACTAATAAAATATTAAAGTGCGCGGTTGCATTTCATTAGTGTTAAATTGCCGCAAGTTAAATTGTTTCCCAGTCGAATTGTGCCAAGGGGAATTGTCCCAGTGAAATTGCGTCCAGTGGAATTGTGTCTAGTGGAATCGCCCAATGCTACGACGATTTCCAAATACGAAAAATATCGAAAAAGCGTCAGAAACTTCGAATATCATTTAGAAAATATTGTTACGTTTTTGCCTTTTCAATCAAGGTTCGTATCACTGAATTGTGAATAAAACAAAATCAATTCAATTTATCAGCAACGAATTTATTTATTTAACACAAGAATTATTACAACACAATTTTTTAACAATAATTCACAAAACTACTTTATTTTAATATTTACACAATTTTATTGATCACTTATAATTTTTATTTCGCACTAAAACACTTTTTAAATCACTTTTTAATTCCTTTTTAATCTTCACACTATCGCTTACCAAATACTAATAATTCCAATTCGATCTCGTTCCCCTTTTTATATGTATGCACAAACCAAGCTTCTAGAAAGTTCGTGACTTTTCCAGTAAGAATAGTGTAGAAACATTTAGAACAGTTTTAACTATCATGGAAAATTTCATTTTAGTACAGTAAAACATTGAGCTATTAATTTAACTTGTTCTATTATAATCTAGGTGTCACCGTCACACTACCCCTCACCTTAGTTTGTTCGTCCCGAACAGGACCCAAATCACCTCCTGTATAGAGGGCTAGCCTCTCCAAATGCACCACCTTCGGTTTACCTCGATGTCCTTTCTGAATCCGATAAACCATGTCATTCATCCTGGTGATGACAGTGTAAGGTTCTTCCCACGCTGGTTGTAGCTTCGGTGATAATCCTTTCTTTCGCTGCGGGTTGTGAAGCCATACCAATTGTCCTTTCTGGAAGCCTTGGTTATTTGCTCGTATGTCTTATCGACCTTTCATCCGGTTACTTGACATCTGTATTTCCCTAGTACAAATTGATGAATCTCATTAAGTTCCCCTTTCATCCGGTCTACGGCACTCCAAATCTGCTAATCCAGTTGTTGTCGTCTCCTGATTGGGAATGGGGTACACCTCCGGCCATTTGCTGAAATAATCCATTATTACTAGCACATATTTGCTGCCGCTCTCGCTACATCCATTGCGATTCTTTCGAATGGTGCTCCGACTTTATAGTGTTTCATGGTTCCACGACTTTTGGGTGCAGGTCCGTTGTCCGAATCGTTAACCAGGGTTTTATTAATTCCTAGGTGACCCCCACTTGCTCCTTCATGATACTCGTTCAGGATTTCCGCAATCCGACACTTTGGTATCACCAGCAAAAATTGCTACATTTTGCCATCCGTACTTTCCCATAATCATTTTAAACACCCATTCTCAGGACGGAGGCTATCCCATTGAGCCCAATAAGCCGTGACAAGTCGGCCGGTATTCCTTTCCCTTCCATTCCATGATAACTGATAAATTCGTATCATCCAATTGCTCTTTCCTGATCATTTCGTCGGTCCACTTCTCATCAGGCAGCACTTGCGTAAGCCTAACGTCGATGATACCTTCCTTTGCTTTAACGTTACCACAATATTTACATTCTACCAGACATGGCCGTCTTGATAATGCGTCGGCATTTCCGTGTGCATTTTCCTCCCGACCTTCGATTTGCAAATCGTAGCTTTGAAGACGTTCGATCCAGCATGCTATCTGTTACTCTGGATTCTTGAATTGCAACAGCCACTGTAAACCGCCGTGATCTGTCCGTAAATGGAATTTTTGGCCATAAAGATACTTATTGAAATGCTTGACACATTCCACTAAAGCCAACAATTCTTTCCGTGTCACGCAGTAATTACGCTCCGGTTTTGAAATGTTTTGGAGTAGTACGCAATAACTCGTTCTTGGCCATTAATTTCCTGTGATAACACAGCTCCTATACCGCCATTACTTGCATCGGTGTCCAAAATAAATTTCACGTTGGGTATAGGATATGCGAGGATTGGCGCGACTCATAACCTTCTCCTTAGTTCCACGAATGCTTCTTTCTGGTCATCCTTCCATTCGAATGCCTTCCTGGTCAACTCGAGTAAACTCTTGGTGATGTTGGCGAATCCTGGCATGAAGCGTCTATAATAGGTGCTTAATCCCAGAAAGCTTCGTAATTCATGTACATTTTTAGGTCTTGACCAGTTCTTTACCGCTGCGATCTTTTCTTCGTCGGTGTGGATTACATTAGTCGTTATGAGATGACCCAAATATTTTACTTCAGTTCTGAACAGCTTACACTTTTTGGACTTAATTTTAATCCGGAGGCCTGTATCCGATCCAAAACTTCTGCCAAGTTCCTTAGATGCTCGTCAAAATCCTTGCCCACGACGATAATGTTGTCCAGTTATATTAGGCATGTCTTTCAATGTAATCCCTTAAACACGCGCTCCATTAATCGTTCAAAAGTCGCAGGGGCATTACATAATCCGAACGGCATAACATTAAATTGCCAAAGCCCGTTACCCACACTGAACGCTGTTTTCTCGCGATCTTCCTCATGAACTTTCACCTGCCAATAGCCGCTTTGTAGATAACGTGTCTAACGTGTCATCGATCCTTTGCAGTGGGTATATCTTTTTTCGTCACAGTATTGAGTTTTCGGTAATCAACGCAGAATGTCATGCTACCGTCCTTCTTCTCGACCAACACTACAGGTGAGCTCCATGGACTGGTAGATGGTTTGATTACACCTGTCGACTTGTTGTTGTTTTGCCAATGATAATCTCCTGGGTGGTTGACGAATCGGCATCTCGGTGCTTTACCATTGAGGTCCTTCCGTTATTATCCGATGTACTACAGAATATGGACATGCACCATCTCAGTAGTTGATGTGCAGCATTTTTCTGTGCCCCGGTAAGGTCTTCGGACCATTTCTGCATAAGTTTTTCTATCATATCTTTCTGCCCTTGCATATCGGCTTTTCCAATCGGACTTTTCTGTTCACATTTTACTATATTCGATACCTCGTCACATTTGCCAATAATTGTCCCTTTCTTGATGGTTTTTGTCTTATTCGAGAGATTTAGAGTCCTAATTGGTACTCTATGGTCGTTGTCCGGTTTAACTAGGGCTTTCCCGATTATAATTCCCTTGGGTCCGTTCTCCTCTTCGTTAGCTTCCACAACCCACAACCTGGGTGACCCAGAACCTCCATTCCATTTTCCCCACAAGATCATCTTTGAGTTCGGTGGCAGCTTCTGCCGATGATCAATAATAATTCACCTGGTAGTTGCTCCTGCACTGCTAGATTGAAGTGGCAACTCGATGTTAACGTAAATTAAAACTCCTCGTCCAACATCCACCACGAAGCCATTTGCCCTCATGAAGCCCATTCCCATAATGACTTCAACCACAATATCTGCAATCAGTACTTCGTGTTGGAAAAGAGTTCTTCCGATCTTTCTTTTCACAATCTTTTTGCCTTTTATTATTGAACTATCTCCAGTTGCTGTTTGTAACTTCAATCCATTAGCTGGTTGTGTACCTCCATCGATCAAATCTTTACGGGCAATCCTGCGATTTGCTCCTGTATCCAGGGTGATGATGCAGTCCGTGCCATCAATGCCGCCTTTGATTGTTAAGCTGTTAAGCTTGGTCTTGCTATTTTCGAAACGCGGATGGAGGTTATGGGGCAATCTGTTATGGGAGTCAGCTTCATCCCCTTAAGCTGACTCTTTCAAGTTTATCGACTCCGTTGTCATTTGGCCCTCTTGTTTGGCCACTGCCTGTGCTCCGCTTGGTCGTCGCTGCAGAGGAGATGGTGATCTTCCCCGTTCTCTTCTTATTTCCAAGCAGTCCCGAGAGATGTGACCGATTTTATTACATGCCCAACATCTGATTTTGCCGCTTCCGTCTCGGTATCTTGGTGCTGACCGCTCTGTGTTTATGCTGGTGTCGATTTCCACTCGGCGTATTTTCATTGACGGTTTGGTGACGACTTGTGCAGTTTCATTCGTTAACGTTCAAGCGATGGTTTCCGCGAAAGTGGCATTAAGTTCAACTTCCATTTCTAATTTTTGGTTAACCTGTTGAATCTCCATTTGCAGCTTCTCCACTTCGCCGTGTATGTTAGTTGATAATTCGAGCGGTTTTTAATTTCTTCTCCTTGTTTCTCCATCCGGTGTATAAGTTCTTCGTTTGACTGATTTTATTGTTCCAACTGTCGTCTTATTTTTTGGTTTGACTGGTTTATAGTCTCCAAATTGTCGCTCATTCTATTGATTCATTTCGTTTTTAATTTCTTGGTTTGACTGAACTGCTTGTTGCGCCATCATCTCCTTCATAGCAGCTATTAACTGCGACAAATCGAAACTTTCAGAACGTTGTTGTGTCGTTTCAACCAACGGTTGTTTATCCCCTATTTTCTGCTCTCCTTTTTCAAACTCATGATGATCCGCCTCTAGCCCTTCTTTCTCCATGGCGACATGTAGTCGCGCTTGTAAAGCTGCCTTGCTACCATCAGTGGCCAAACCCCGTTGCTCAAGTTCCTTCTTTAATTCTGAAACTCTTAATTCCGAGAGAATTATTTTCTTTCTTTTATTATTTACAATCCCACCGCTGTCACCAATTGTTACGTTTTTGCCTTGTCAATCAAGGTTCGTATCACTGGATTGTGAATAAAACAAAATCAATTCAATTTATCACCAACGAATTTATTTATTTCACACAAAAATTATTAAAACATAATTTTTTAACAATAATTCACAAAATCACTTTATTTAATTCTTACACAACTTTACTGTACACTTATAATTTTTATTTCGCACTAAAACACTTTTTAAATCACTTTTTAATCCTTTTTTAATCTTCACACTATCGCTTACCAAATACTAATAATCCCAATTCGATCTCGTTCGGCTTTTTATATACACAAACCAAACTGCTAGAAAGTTCATGACTTTTCCAGTAAGAATAAGTGTAGAAACTTTTAGAACAGTTTTATCATGGAAAATTTCATTTTAGTACAGTAAAACATTGAGCTATTAATTTAACTTGTTCTATTATAATCTAGGTGTCACCGTCACAATAATTTCGAAATAATCCCAAAATGTGAAATTTTCAAAATATCTTGAATATTGTGACGGTGACACCTAGTGTGTAATAGCATAAGTTAAATGAATAGCTGAATGTTTTACTGTACTAAATGGAATTTTCCATGATACAACAGTTCTAAATGTTTCTACATTATTAGTACTTGAAAATTCATGAACTTTCGAGAAGTTTGGTTTATGTATATAAAAAGGCGAACAAGATCGAATTGGATTATTCGAATTTGGAACTCGATAGTGTAAACTTGTAAGAATTATTAGTATTTGGAACGCGATAAAGTTAACTTGTAAGATTATTAGTAGTATTTGGAAATCGACAGTGTGAAGATTAAAAGGAATTAAAAAGTGTTGTAGTGCGAAATAAAAATTGTAAGTGAACAGTAAAATTGTGTGAAAATTATTTAAAGTCATGTTGTGAATTAAAATTAATTTTGTGCTAAATAAATAAATTCGTTGTTGATAAATTGAATTGATTTTGTCTTATTTACAATTCAGTGATACAAACCTTGATTAACAAGGCAAAAACGTAACAATATTTTAGAAAGTTGTTAAATATCAAATTATCCGTAAGTATGTAAAACCAATAGCGCTAATCACCTCTATGTAAAATTTAAATAACCTTAAAATTCTTGAATAATATGGAATAATCTAGGAAATCGAAGAAATATCGAAATTTTGGCATAATCTCAAGATTCAGATTTGTATGTGTAACTCTGTAAGTTCCCACAACTCAAAGCTAAGCGCATCCATAACATTGTCATAGTCATACAAAAATCGAATAAATCCGAAAATCTCTAAAAACTCGAATAATTCTATAAATATCGAAAACTTAAGAAATCTACAATAAACCGCGAAATAGTCTCGACAATTTTAATAATACAGAAAAGTCTGGATTTTAATAAATAATTTCGAAAGGCCTATAAGAAAAAAACTACAAAACCCACGAAATGTTCTGGAAAGTTTGTGAAGTTTACGAATTATTGTAATGTATTATTGTAAAATATGTAAAAATAAGTTCCGTTTTTTGGTTTAAATTACATGTTTATTTAGCAAGTTTAGCAATTCACGGATTCCCTTTCTGAAAAAGTCGTCGCCTTTTGAAACGACCCATTCGTCAAGCCAATTTTTTATACTTTCATAAGATGTGAATCGTACGTCTTGAAGGGTGACTGCATCGACCGGAATAAATAGTAATCCGAAAGAACAATGTCTGGCGAATATGGCGGGTGGGATAGAATTTCCCAGTCCTGCCCTTCGAGTTAGGTTTTAACAACTCTGCAGTATGTATTTGGTTTTGCGTTGTCATGCTGCAAAATTAGTTTATTGTGTCTATTCTCCCATTCTGGTCGATTATCTTGAATTAGACTTCACTATTAATAGTTTCAGAAGGTCACAGTAGCCCGTAATATACGACGCCTTTCATATCCCAAAAATACAGAGCACATCCTTATCGAACCAGTTTCCCCAGGCTTTACCCAAGCTTCATTCATTGGCTTTAGCGAAAACCAACGAGTTTTAAAGAAATCTATCATTATTTGTATTTAAATTTTTGAACTACGTGTTCTCTAACAAATCTGCAAAAACAACCATAAAAGCTAGTTATTATTATTGACAATCAGCAGCAGTTTAAATTGCGTTATACGGTCAGAACAGCCAATTCTTATTACAGGTAAACCTCCTACAATGCAGTACTTCGATAAGACGATTTCCCTAACAGGGACATTCCGTACTTCTACGATGCGGTTTCGGTACAATGCGGTTAAGAATTGTAGAAACGCTTCTACATATTGATAATATTGAATTATTTTGTATAATATTTTGTACGAACTTTAAGGGTGGAATGAATTAACGCCCGTGGAATTAACATTCATGGGCCTTATTTCCATTTTTTTTTGGGAATTAGGGTCCATTGCCGTTATTTCTCTTCTGAAGTGACATAACATTCAAGGTCTTTAGTGCCGTTTTGTTGTGGGTTTTAATGACAATTGGGAAAAGCAATAAAGCCTAAGTAGTAATAAAAATGCACAGCCCCTAAGGACATTATTCCCGTCTTTTTGCTAGGTAGTATATCACTTTAATTAATTCAAATTGTATTTTAGTTCAAGCAATTAACCTGGTTTTGTCAATTTCTTATTCCGGAACAATAAAAATGTTACAATATTTTATCGAGGAAGCTTTGACGATTTGTAGAAATTCTAACGCCTATAATAGAAATTTGAACATTTTTCAAAAATTTATGTTTTTTAATAATTAATCATTTATTAAAATAGAGAAGTCCACGGATGTTTCAAGTGGTTTTTCTGTTGTCTTAATCCATTGTATTAGAATAGAATCGACGAATGTATTGGATCGGATTGTGGATTTTTAAATTAGTAAATGCTTCGTCAAGTTAGTTTTGGTTAGCTTAATAATGTTGTGTTAGAATAGAATCGACGAATATTACAGAATTACCTCATATGCAGAATTAATCCTAAAAAGGTAATTACGTTCGAGGGCCTTATTTCCTTTCTACGGGAGACCTTAAGCCCATTTTCGAAAGAAAATAGTAACCTTGAACGTTAATTCCAAAGAAAAAGGAAATAAGGCCCGCGTGCGTTAATAGAACACTTCAACGATTTCATGCCTCCCATAAACAAATTTCCTCCAACGCTGCAATTTTCAACCGCGTTATAAGTGTTTTACTTGTAATACAATATTTAGCATTACATTTAATATATGAGAATGTTAGGGAATTAAATATAAATTCTATTTCCGTCACCCTATACGTGTAATGGGCAAGACAACTTGCAGTAATTTTGATACCAGCACAACAAAAACAAAAATTACTGTGAAGTAATAGTGAACCTTACTTAGTAAGTTAATTTCCGAAAGGAGTAAACAGCTAAATAACATAAACTTAATCTCTGTTGCGCGTGCTCGATCAGTGTTATTCAACCTAAATTTAAAAGTTTTTTAATTACAGAACACGGAGATTTCCACTGGATGCCTTTATCCTACGAAAAATTCACACATACCAAGCGGTGGTATAAAAAACCCGGAGGGATAAAAGTTGGTATTGTTGTGCCGTATCTAAAACAAAGAAAGAAAGAACATCGCTCGAAATGGGAAAAGCAGTTTATAGCTTAGTGTATACATTTCTGTCTTACTTACTAAAGGGAAAAATAACACCTCTGGCGGATTTTTTGTCTTTTATAGCTCTGCTTCCGAATACAATAGATAACTATGCATTTGTGGGCGTGATGAGTTTGCGATATTTCGGATCTCTTGACACTCATGATAAAAGTATAGGTGAGAGTTAGAGATCGAAACCGATAGGGCCATTTTGTTGGTATGGGTCGGCCCAGCTTCATCTTGTAAAACCGCTTTAATTACCTAGTACCTTCCGCATTTCGCCTCTTTCCGCCAACGATTTGAAACACTGTTTTCACCTCGTTTTCACTTCCTTTTCGTTCTTTTTGCATTTTCAACTCCTAATAATACACTTGAGGAGTTCAACTGAACATTGAAAAGCGGATGGAAATTCGAAAGGAAACGAAGGGAATATTATTATTTGAGTATATCGACAGTCGATACTGATGAGGCTTATCTTATCATAATCGCCATACTTAAAAATCAATCAACCTAATATACATATCCGTATATAATTTGTAAATCAAACCAAATTCGATTTACCAATCAATTTTTTCAAACTAACCTTTATTATCTATACAGTTCCCGTCATGGCTGCATCTCTTGCATTTTAATATTAATTACTTAACATAGTGTGCACGGCATAGTTTTAAGCAATAAATATGCTTTTCAACATAACATGGGTAATGCGTTTAAGTTATGCTATAACTAAAATCAATGTTAATTTCCCTAGAACACGAACAATATTCTTTAACTATAGGTTACCTTTACAATACATAATTCTACCATAACTAATAATAATTATACAAAAAGTAGATGCTAGTCACTCGCCATAATATGCTCTGTAAGTGTAAAAAAAACTAATTTAAAACATGGTCAACCAAGGTAAGGTCAAGGAAACATAATAATAACCAACCTTTAAATAAGCCAAGGTGATATTTCCTAATTATATCTGTTTCGTTATTAATACCTCTATTCTCCTACATACTATATGACAATCATCGTACAATAGTCCACAAATTGTAATTTGTGTACAACAATCGTACTAAATATAGATATACGATTCAATTTCAATTATATCTGATTTAATCAATTCGCTCGCATTGAATATCACAAGTGTTTTTATTTTTATAAAGATAACAATAATATGAGAAGTACATCAAAAGATAAACCGCGCGCGGGTCATATCAATTTGATTGTGCTCGAGATGTTACATTTGCATTTGTTTAAAAGTCGTACTAATTGAATACGCGACCACATCTCTAAATGTGGTTTTTGTGTGATATGTAATCGCGTCAATTATAGATTATATTTAGTTGGTTTGAATGATTGGTAAATAGAATTTTGTTTAGATTCTATACGCAGCATAGGTTATATCGCCGTTAGCTTAATGGATTTTCAGTACCATGTGATATTGATAAGATTTAATTTGTACGAAAATAGTCGTACCTCGTGTAAAGTACCCTGTGTTTCGCTGTAATGTCGTTTTGACTTTTTTTAAAAATTGTTTCTACCGATTTGCTCTCCAATTACCCTGTTTGTCATCCGACGATTGGTAGATTGCCTTTGGAGAACTAGAGGGCCACACCCTACCAAGGAAGAGTTTGTCCTGTTCCCTTCCATAGGAAAAATATTCGTTTTGTGCTCTGTACCGTTGAAGAAAAGTGATTTTAAATTATATGCTCCTCTACAATACAGCTACAGGAGTTGTTCCGTCTAACATCGTAATTTCTCGGAACCAATCAATGACCATTGTGGTACATTTTGTGATTTCATCGCCATAAAAATTCTAAACGTAAGAAAGCCAAATTTTCAGCCGCGACTGATATTTTGAATTGAACCGCATATTCGACTATCTTCTATAAATTATTGAGGCCCATTCTGCCTTACTGATAATAGCTTATTAAATATTTTTGATGTGAAAATATCTTTAGCGACATTGATTCATAATAAAATACGTACTAATTTTAAAATTGTTTAATCGGTATGCTCTGTTATATTAGTAGTATTGGCAATTACTCATGCTGTTGGTGAGAACATAGCGCCCTAATAAAACCGCTCTCGGATCAGTTTGCCGGGACCATTCACTACAATCTTGAACAGCATTGCCGTGGCTTTCATTTGTTGCCAATGGCTTTATTTTTGAATTTTTCTATACATAAGAAACTCATAAGAAGTAATGAAATCTTAAGCTAAAATTATTAC
Organism: Tipula vernalis; assembly: GCA_958295665.1. Lineage (NCBI taxonomy): Eukaryota > Metazoa > Arthropoda > Insecta > Diptera > Tipulidae > Tipula > Tipula vernalis. The sequence goes on along the minus strand of OY282559.1, from coordinate 232,810,865 downwards.
ATATTTTAAGTCTTAACCAATGTTAATACTTATTGTTAGTGCTCACAATTTAATTAATTTAAATTATACTTATAAGTATAACATAATTATTTAATTTTCCCAACATTTTCTAATTCGTTGGGATGTGCTTCTAGTTTTGAGTAATATTTCGAACTGTATTCTTTAATTGTTTGTTTAATGGTTTTAATCCCCAGGTCGTCATTTATATTACTATTTCAAATATACCAAAGGAGCATTGGTAATATCGTGAAGTATTTTCGCTTGGGTTCGTTGCAGGAGTTCTCTGTTTGAAGCGCTGGTGGATCCATCTGGTTTGATTATCGCTTTGTTCAGTAAAACTTTATTGGCTAATGACAACTGAAATTTTCTTCCTATCAGCTAACACATTTTGGAAAATGTAATTTTTATTTGGTTGCGCTTTGTTTCAATATGATTTTCCCACAATAACCTTCTATCCAGGTACAAGCTAAGTATTTTACCTTCGTTTGCTGAGGAATAATTTTATCGTTTAACCCCACCAGTGGGTGGGCAGGTACGTTTGTTCAGCGTGAATGTGACGTGAGTTAATTTGTTTTCGTTCACTTTTATTCGCCATGCCTTAGCCAGTTCGCGACCTTGTTTAAATGATTCTGTAATTCCTTTGAGGCAATTTCAGGATTAGTGTGAGACACCAGGATGGCCGTGTCATCGGCAAATGTTGATATTATTACTTTGTTGGTTACAGATATATCAGCTGTGTACAACAAGTATAATATCGGTCCTAGAACGCTGGCTTGCGGAATACCTGCATTTATATCATTTAAGCGAGTAGTTGCGCTGTTTTGTTTAACCATGTATTGCCTTTATTTATTTATTTATTTACATCATCAACGGGATAAAAAATCCTTTTTTGATTACAATTTTATTTTACAATTTTATAATTTAGTTTTTATTAATTTTTTACAAGAACATTTAGAAGTATTAAAATCAAACACATCAAAACTACAATTAAATTGTCGACAAATCGCCGGAACCGGAGCATTATGTGTGTAATTAGATTTAAATGTCGGCAAATATATAAAATTCCTAATCCGAGTAGTCAATCTTTGCAAGTAGTTTAGGGAAGTCAATCGAACTGTTAAGCAGATCAGCGATGAATGTTGAAGCAGCACATCTACGTCTTACAAGCAATGAATCCAAATCAGCAATTCTACAGCGGTCACCGCAGAATGGCAAATTCTTTTTATTCAGCCACATTGGAAGGTTAGGATCAAATGGCCAATTCAATTTATGAAGATAGTAAATAATAAATTGCTTCTGTATTCGTTCAATTCTATCGATATAAATATTGTAAGCAGGATCCCAAATAATCGACGCGTATTCCAAATTAGACCGAACAATGCAACAATACAAAGTTTTAATTGATTGTAGATTACGAAAATCTTTTGTGATACGACGAATAAAGCCAAGTAGAGAATAAGACTTAGCTACTATTAAATTAATATGGTCTCGGAAATTCAATTGATGGTCCAGGAAAACACCCAAATCTTTAAATGTCATAACTCGTTCTAGCTGGTGATTACCAATAAGATATTGATGAAGAATAACTGCTTTTTTCCTGGAGAAGCTCAAAATCTTGCACTTTTCCAAATTTAACTTCAACTTATTCATAACTGACCATTATACAGCAAATCAAGATCACTCTGCATTTCATTACATTGTTGCGCATTAAATAATATGAAGACATTAAATAATACAGGTCCTAGATGGGAGCCCTGAGGCACTCCAGAATGAACTTCAATCATCTTAGATGTAAACCCGTTAATTTGAACTAAGTACCTGCTTCCGATCACGCAGAAACGATCCAATCCAATCCAAAAACAATTTACTCACTCCAAATCTGTCCAGTTTGGCAACAAGTAACCCAAACTGAAGTGAGTCAAATGCTTTCGCAAAATCAGTGAAAACCACATCAAGCTGACATTTAGAGTCAAAGGCACTGAATACTTTAGATGTTAAACTTAAAAGATTTGTAATGGTAGAACGATGCCTGACGAATCCATGTTGTTGAAGTGATAATAAAGGTTTAACATTAAAATACAAATAATCAGAAATAATAAGCTCAAATAATTTTGGAATTGCTGATAATATAGATATGCCACGATAATTTTTAATGTTGCTCCGTTTTCCGGATTTAAAAATGGGAATTATAATTTACTTTTTCCGTACCAACGGAAATACACCACTCTTCAGAGACGCATTAAATATCAGAGATAGTGGTAACGATAGCGAGCTGTTAAGATCTTTAAGTATTTTTGCAAGTATGTTATCAAAACCACATCCCAATTTCATCTTGGATATACCAAGGCTTACATCTTTTACTGAAATATAAGGTATTCCAATTAAATTTTGATGATGCGAACTACGAGGTCCTAATGAAATATCAATAGCATTATCATTGTATTTTTGATAGACTGATTGGAAAAATTCTGTAAATAATTCACACATGTCCTCAGCATTACAGGCAGTTACATCATTTAACGACATCATTTATGGATAACCAGAACATTTTCTTTTGACATCAACAAAAGGCCAAAATAGTTTTGGGTTTGAAATTAAATTATTTTCCAGCCGTGAAATATAGTTCCTATAGGCTCGGCATTGTTCCTTATAAAATTCCCGGCGTAGTTGTGGAAAAGTATTTAGACAATCCAAGTTATCATCAAATTCTTTGGCAAATGTGTGTGCCTTATTCTTCTTGTTTCTTAAATTGACCAAATTGTTGTCAAACCATGGAGGATGGTTATTCTTACGTTCATAGCATTTAGGTACATGTTTGTCGAAAGCATCAAATAAAACCAAATAAAATGAGTCGACTAGAGCATTAACATCACTCCATTTAGAATTGAAAGTTACTTCCCAATCCACCAATTCAAAAAACTCCTGCAGACCGGCAATATCAGCCTTATTAAAATTGTAACTTAACCTTGGTTGTGCATTGTTGATGAATTTACAAAACAGCTCCTGGCAGTCAAAGTTAATTTCCAATCCACTGTGGTGAAATCTATCCGGAACAAAAAGTTCCAACGACTTAGTAACCAATCCACAATTAGAATCATTCGATAAAACTAGATCCAGAATTCTACCATTCAAGTTAGCAACATTACAAATTTGATGTAAATTTAAAGACAACATGGCATCAATAAAAATCTGTTCCACATCACTCGAAACATTGGATGGAAAAACAGAAGCAGTTTCATCATCATCAGTACACCAACATAAACCCGGAAGATTGAAGTCACCCAATACACATATGGTGTCATGTGCGTTACACTGTGATACAAAATAATAAATATTTGCACAGTGTAAGCTATAAACCTCAGAAGAGCTTAGAGGTGGGACGTATGCAGCATATAATTATATTGATTTCACTGTCCAAGATAATTTCACCGCAACATATTCCACAGTAATATTCGGACATACTACATCACAGTTTATAATTGAATTATGCACAGCTATAAGAACTCCACCATCATCAGATTTATCACTTGTTAGGCTGGAACGGTCACATCTATACGTTACATAATTACCATCAAAAAATTCAGAACTTAAAACAGCAGGTTTCATCCATGTTTCAGATAAAACATAATATATCGGATAACATGACGAAGATAGAAATAATGAAAACTGCGTTGATTTAGTACGCATACCACCAACATTTTGATAATATAGATTGAGATTGAATTAGGTATTGAATTAAATTCCAAATTCATTCTGTTAGAGCTGAGCGTGGGACTAAAAAATTATTGTTCATTGATTTCCGACGTGAATTTAAAAATTCTTTAATCAAGACTCCAGAAGGCCACGCCGATGAATCAAGCATTTGGTCAAATTTGCTTACAGGAATACCGATTTTAAATGATACATAATCGCGATCATCATTACGTCGAAAGCAATATAATACAGGTTTCTCGACTGCAAATTTGTTTTTGATATACATCATGAGATCATCATCAGTAACGTCTTTACATAATCGAGAAATAAAAATCCACCGTAGCGGCTCAACGGTACGCAAAGTAGAGTTCAAATCACCACTACCAATAAAAATTTTTTTAGGCGAGTCCATATTATTGGAACGATTTAGCAGTTGAAGCCGTTGTCATGTTATTATTCTCATTACTCTTAGATCTTGTAAGTATTGGTGTGGCAAATTCCATATCAGTTTGTTTTGTTGCTTTTTTTTTTAATTTTACAGACGACAACTGTTGAGATGGTGTTGGTTTTAACAAACTTTCCACGTTAATATTAATAGCGGCTGATGTTTTATTTAGCAATGACAAGGACGCTGATATAGCATCGAAAGAATTACTCATATGATCATTCGTTTCCTTGAGAATTTTATAAACATCAATAGATACACTACATCGCCATGAAATATTAGGGATTATCGAAATGGCATCAAACACAGGTTTTTTCATCCCAGCACATCCAAAATGAATAAGTTTATTACATTCACCAGCACAAGTAAAAAAGTTTTCAGACACTTTGGTACTACATTCACAGCACACAGACATTATTATTTAAATCAAAAAATATTAATTAATAAAATCACAGTTATGTATTTATGTATCACAGATTATTGATAGATTTTATGATTTTTAGCCGTTTCACAGTTATTAGAAAAATAGTTAATTTAATTGAAAACTAAATAACACATTTTTTAAAATTAAAACAAAATGTTAACACAAAATGTATAGATAAATTATTTAACCATACGTATACTCGTATATTAAAATTTAATTTTAAGAGCAAATTGTATACGTGTGATCACAACGATCATCAAGCGACGAGAAGAAGACATTTGAAGAAGATAGTTTCCCAAAACTGAGTGAAATTTCTTCGGTAGAAGCTCTTTTATTTTGTAAATTAGTCCATCGTGCCAAACTTTATCAAAAGCTTGTGCGATATCCAAAAAGGCAGCAGAACAATATTTCTTTTTCTCGAAGGTGATTTTGATTGCATTTACAATTCTGTGTACTTGCTCTGAAGTACCATGTTGGTTTCGGAACCCAAATTGATGATCTGGAATAACGCGCCGTTCTTCTAATGTTGATGATATGATGAGATTTTCGTTTCATTTTTCCCTGGCTTATGTATCATTGTGATCAAAGATATCTTCCATTTTTGAGGAATATAACTGGTTCGTATGATCGCGTTACGTACAAATTTTATTAGTTTTATGCATTTATCTGGCAATTCCCTTATCATTTTTCCAGTAATGAGATCATTTCCTGGTGCCTTTTTTGGGCTTATGCAAGTTTTAATTGTATTCTTAACTTTCTTCCAATTATACTTCATAGGTTTGTAGGATAAACCATCATCCTAGCACGAAATAATTATCTTCTTCGTGTGGGACCAATACTGTTGTTAGATGAGCAGTAAAATCATTGTTTTTTTCTTCATCACTTCTCACCTAATTTCCAGTTGGTAGTCTAATCCAATGGTTCTTAACCATTTTATATGCCCACCAAATATTTTATAATTTTTTTGTGATCCCCATAATTTATATTGCTTGAACTATCTATTATAAATTGATTTTTTTCTATATAATAAATATAAAACATAACTTTATTATGTATTTCATTATCTTTATAAATATAATAACATTCCAACTGCGAACCCCAGGGGCTGCGGCCCCTCTGTTAAGAAACAAGTTAGTTACACAAAAGTCAATTAAATCAGGAATTTTCTTTTTATCCGTGGGGCAGTAAGTTGGGTTACCGGCAGATAAATAATCCAGGGACTATTTCTCTATAGCATCATAAATTTGTTTGCCTTTCGGCGATGTTAATCTGGAACCCAAATGAGTATGTTTAGCATTGTAATCACCCCCCCACAAGAAATTTATTACCCAGCTATGTGTCTAGCATGTTTTAGAGGACAGTACACTGCTGATATGACACAGATTCCAGACCACTCCTACAGGCAGATGTTCGTTGATTGTATATGTTCTTTCTCATATTTCGTAAGTTCGTAGTGTTTTAATCTTAGCGTAATCAATACAGCAGTGCATCCATGTGCTTTACCATCTGGGTGCTTGGTGTTATAAATAGAGTACCCATTCATTTTGAAATTTGAATAAAAAAAATTGGGCACCGTCTATAATTAGCTGTGTAATTCTCACTGATGCTTCCTTTTTTGCTTTATTGCAATCCTTTGAATTATGGAGTTCACCACACATAGCACAAACATCGTTCAAAGTGAAATATGCTCTAGTGTGTCCATATTATTTGCACTTCACACACTGTACCCGCCCATTTCTTTTGCTGGGTTCCTCGATGGTAACTCTTCAGTGCAGTAGATATTTTAGATCAAATATTGCATGGTTGCCTTTAACCTTTTTATTATCTGGTTCTAATTCCAGACGAAACAATGGCTGTGGCACCTTCTCCCGATTAAAAATATTGGTAATAGTTTTCCATTGGAAACCTTTTTCAGCGAGAGCAGCTTGTATTTCGTTTGCATCCACGTAACTCTCTATTCCTTTTAACATAACAACCAATCCTTTTTGGCTCTTTAGTTGATAAGTATAGTAATGTTTACCAACTTGGTCAAAATGTTTAATTAACGCTCTGTAAGCATCAATATTGAGCGGCTGAATTTTTATTTCTTTTATATCTCCAACTCTTTTGATCCCGGAAATATAAAATGCACCTTCCGTAATTATTATTATTACTATTTACTGGAGGGCCATGTGGGCGATAAGCCACCTCGCACCGCGACCTAAAAGGTCTATTGTGCTGGACCCTACTTAATTATCCGTCCAGTCAATATTCAGGCTCTTAATGAATCTGACAATACTACTGGCCGGTACAAGATACATACTATCCGGGCTCATTGTTCTCCCTCCTAGATGTCGCAGTCTTTGCTGGAAAATGGCTGGGCAATGGCACAGAACATGTTCCGCTGATTCCGCTTCCAGACCGAAGAAGCGGCATCCATCTGTCGTACTTAGGCCCATCTTCATAAGGTGATACCTTAAGGGGACATGACCTGTGAGGAAGCCAGTAAGCAGCCTCAACTCAGGTTTCCTAAGTTCAAGACACTCCTTAACCCTGACAGACGAAGGTGATATAAATTTCTTCGCCTGCCGTAAACCTGGAACTCTGCGTCAGTAGAAGGACTTTTGAACATCCTCCCAGCGTTTTACCGCTGCTCTAAGGTGTCCCTTAATGACACAGCAGAAGGGTTCTGGTCCAAAAAATGGAGAGGCAGAACCCTCACGGGCGAGGCCATCAGCTGCCTCGTTTCCTTCGATTCCAGTATGACCTGGCACCCACATAAGTGTTACCTTATTTGAGCCTGCCAGATGTTTAATAACCTTCAGACAATCCCATACCAGCCTTGACTCAACGGTACAAGACCTAAGAGCTTTTAAGGCCGATTGGCTGTCTGATACAATATAAAACTTTGCATCGTTTAGCCCTTTTGCTATGCCTATCCTAGCGTAAAGTTCTATAGCATGTACTTCTGCTTGAAAAACGGTAGCATTGGTACCCAAGGACTTCGAGAGGGTAGTGCCACTCCCGTGTATTCCTATCCTCGCCCCATCTTCCGTTTTTGATCCATCTGTAAACCATACCATGGACCCTAGCTCAAATGATGGTCCACCTGCCCTCCACACATCCCGGTCAGGTAACCTAACATAGAATGGTTTGTGGAAGTCCAGTTCAGCTGGCATACAGTCGGAAGGCATTCCTATGGTAGGGTCTGTTTGAAATTCCTTAAGGATTTCCAGATGACCCACCATATTGCCTGGTTTGATATTTCCTTCCGCCTGCATTTTCAGGGCCATACTTGCAGCATCCTTTTTAATATGCAGGTGTAACGGTGTCAGTCCTAGAAGTGTCTCCACTCCCGCGGTTGGACATGACTTCATTGAGCCCGTAACACCGATGCAGGCTACACGCTGAACCTTATTCAATAAGGTTTGCGTTGTCTTCTGCTCAGTTTTAGGCCACCATACAACCGATGCGTAGGTGACCATAGGTCTAATGATTGTAAGAAATGACCAGTAGATCATTTTTGGTTGTAGTCCCCAAGTACGCCCATAGAGTCTTTGACAGGCCCAGAGAGCCTTGATGGCTCTATTTTGAACTTTCAACAAATGTTGGTTCCAGTTCAGTCTTTGATCTAGGATAACCCCTAGATACTTAACCTCGCTGGAAAAAGGCACAGTAGTACCGTTTAACGAGGGAGCTGTAAGCGCAAGCTTTGTCCTCCTCGTAAAAGGAGCAATGACAGTTTTGCTTGGATTGACACTGAGTCCTTCCTGGTAACACCACTGCCATATTATATTGAGCGCATTTTGCATGCGATCAGAAATGACCTCATCAAACTTGCCTCTGATTATGATAGCCACATCATCCGCATAGCCCTGGACATCAAACCCATGGCTACTCAGAAGGACCAGTAGTCTGTCAATAACCAATGACCACAAAAGAGGAGATAGAACGCCTCCTTGGGGACAGCCCTTTACGGCCTTGATGGTTACTGATTCGCCACCTAGTCTGGCAGTAATCTCACGATGTTCCAGCATGGAACGGATCCACCTAATTGTAGAAAGTGGAACCCTTTTTCCCATTGCTGCCCTCTCTATAGATCCATAGGAGGTATTATCAAACGCCCCCTCAATGTCCACAAAAGCACAAAGGGCAATTTCTTTATATGTCACTGCTTTTCAATCCTCGTGACTAGCCCGCTAAGGGCCATAACCGTGGATTTACCAGTTTGATACGCAAACTGGTCCCGATGCAGCGGATTCTTTCCAAGGACCTCACTTCTTATTTGATAGTCCAGGATTTTTTCCATCGTCTTCAAAAGAAACGATGTGAGGCTAATTGGCCGATATGCCCTGGCCTGGGTGTCTGGACGATCCCCGCCCTTTGGTATAAAGACCACATTTACTTTCCTCCACAGTTTCGGAATATAGTTAAAAGCATAACTTGCCCGAAACATCTTGATCAAGCTGGGTATTATTTCCACAATACCTTTTTGAAGTAAAGCTGGAAAGATACCATCCCCTCCAGCGGATTTGAAAGGTTTGAAAGACCCACTAGCCCATCGCACCTTGCTGGGTGTGAAAATTTCCCAGAGAGACTCCAGATCCTACTGTGAGGCGCATAGGCCACCTCACTTGAAGGATCATGCGAGTCCTCTTGGGCTCCTACCACTACTGAATTCGGAAAGTGGGTCTCTAACAGTACCTCTAAGGTTTCCTTCCGGTTTTCAGTGAACCCTCCATCTTGCTTCTGGAGAAGTCCTAAACCATTTGAATGATCCCTGGAAAGGACTTTCTAGAGACGAGCTGCAGAGGACAATTCATTGATTCCCTCACAGAAATTCCTCCAGGTAGCCCTTTTGGATCTCCTTAGTTCGAGATTATATTCCGTCAAGGCCATCTTATACTCGCCCCATTCACCGGTGCGTTTAGCCTTGTTGAATAATCTTCTCGATTTTTTCCTCAGTTTACCCAGCGTCCCGTTCCACCAAGGGACCATCTTTGTGGACTCTCTTCGCTTAACTGGGCAGCTTTTCTCGTAAGCCAAGTGTATAGAATTAAGCAGCTGGTTTGAACAGATCTCCAAACCCTCTGGAGACTCTATGTTCCCCACAACCGAGGGCATTTCTGATTCGAGTGAGACTCTATAAGAGTCCCAGTCGGTCAGTTTTGGAATTCTGATTTCCTGCCGCTGCATGGTCTCAGCCGCCAAATCGAATCTGATGTGCAAGTGATCCGATAATGAGGCCTCTTCAGACACATGCCATAGCAAGTGTCAGATTTAGGACCTCTTGCCTAATCGCATTTATAAAAGTAGGTTTCCTTCCCCTATTGACAATGTCTACATTATTTGAGATCAGAAATTCAAAAAGGTACTCACCCCTGTTATTGATGTCCGTGCTACCCCACACCGTGTGGTGCGCGTTTGCATCGCATCCTATCAGGTAGGCCAGCCCATTGCGTTTGCAATGAGCTATGAGCCGCCTAACTTCAAGTGGAGGTATTAACTCTGAGTCTCCAGGAAAGTAGGCGGAGGCCATTATAGCCTCCTGTTTGCCTCTTTCACCCAGAACCTCTACCATTACTGCAACCAAGTACCCACTTGATTTGGTATACCTCTAATCTGGTTACCAATCACCCATGGCTCCTGGATTAGAGCCATGCCAATGTTTTGGCAGATAAACCTACGACAAAGGACGTCCGAAGACGCCTTTGCATGATGCAGGTTTATCTGCAGGCAGGCGATGTGTGCCTTCAATTTACCGAAGGCCTACCTTCCGTAATAAACTCGATCGTTTTTGTAAGTTCTCTACTTGATTCTTCCCTCAAATAGATTGGTGGCGGCTTCCTAGTTGTAAAGTTTTTTCGGGCGGCGAGTCGTTAACAACCAAGCAAGGATACCTATTACCATGCGTTAATTCACCACTACCTAGCTTTGTGAATTTATTCGCGCTTGCACTGCCGCTGATCTAGGGCTTCTTCTTCGTTTTGATCGGACAGTAATATACCGGTCTATTCCCGTTTGCATATCACTGTTTATTTTATTGTCATCTGATGTCGATGCACTTTCATTGTTTTTTTTATCGTCAATATTTGGCGGCGATGCACTTTTCAACACACCAATGTTATTTAAATTAATAATTTCAATTTGATTTAAATTGCCTGGTAAGGTAATTTTTTGAGCATTTAAAATTTGTTGCCGCTTTGGACTATGCTGCACTTTTGTATTTTTATTAATAATAGTTGAGGTCGGGACGTTCGGTGGCAAATCGCTTGTGGTCATCGCTATCTGCTGATTTAGCCCAACCTTTTTTACCTTGAGGTGATCACTTATTTTTGACAATATATTGAAAAAATTATTGAAATAAAATTTCGAATGTCACGACTTTTATTTGAATTGAATAACAGATTTATGTAAACGTAATTGTATTAGTTAGAGTAGTTTGCTACTCCGTCGATTTATATGGATTTCAAGATGGCGGATTGGAGTAGATTTAGAGGAGAGTAGTGTGTAAGTTTGGCACATCTTTCTTTATTGAACCTGTTGCCAATTTGAATCACTGGTACGAACCAACCAATCATTTAGGAAAGTCGAAAATTTAGCCAAAAAATCGACTTGAGGCACATGGCATAAACTGCATTACGATTTAAAAAGTTGTGCCATAATATTTCAGAAAAAATTTTCATTACCATGGAAATACATAATTGTTTTTCTTTAACAATTAGTTCAATTTTTAACGAAATTCTTTAGTTGTAAAGGCTTTGCCACAGCTATTTTCGTGCGATGATCCGATTCGCGTCAAATTTCGCACTGGATGCCAACACTTAACAGTGATGTGATTTTTTCGTAACAATTTTCATAGTCATTGGTTAAAATTATTTTGTACAGTTTTTTCTCGAAATTTTAATTAATTTTACTTATTTTAGTTATTTAACTATTGTGTGTTGCACACACATCAAAATATTAAATTATTGCGAATTTTTCGATCATTTCGTATTTTACAGTTCCATGTCTTCTATTAAATGTCAAAAAAGTGAGGTTAAAAAACATGCGTTAAAAAAATTCGTGTATATGTGGAAAGTCTCCAAACGCGAAAAAAGTTTTTTCTCCAATTGCGAAATTTCAAATTTCGCACGATAAAATATAAAATGAATTATATATATTGATTGATTTCTCAAAAAAGAGTCTCCCGTATTATAAATGCGAATACCACACCACTATTACCAACACGACACCATTCTTCATGAAGCCAAACCCCGTAAAGAAAGGCGCCACATCGATAACCACATAAGTCTAATAGTATGTGATTATATTCGCCCCTGGCCAGGTAGCCATCGTACACCCTTTTTACATATAACAACATCGGGGGATGGGATAGGATTATTAGTAGGGACAGACTCGACCCGGTTACGTTAGTGTTTTTATGACAGCACAATGTGACAACACAATTTCCTGGTGCCGCAAGTTTTTTTCCTGAAAGGCTGAAAACAACTATTATTATTCCCTCCACCATTTTATCCATCGGCGGTTGTGAGCGGGGCGAGATTTCGTTCCATCATTATATTATGTTCCCATGCGGTCACCCAAATTTGTACTAACTGTTGCTAGTGTTGCTTGACTTTGTTGTTGAAATCGTTGCGTCTCTGCTGTCCCTGCTACTCGCCCCCCACGATAAAATATAAAATGAATTATATGTGAATAAAAATTATTATATTTCAAAAAACAAATGTATAGGATTTAATAGTATATTATTCAACAAGCATATAATGATAGCTGCTATTTACGAAGATGAAGTTTACCGACACGAGCCGATAGGCGAGTGTCGTAAATCATCTGAGTGAATAACATCCATTATATGCGAGTAGAATACGATACTTTGTCCACGACTAACGTATAATATACTCATTATATACGTTTGTTTCTTCAATTATAATGATATTTATTATTCACTGCTATTTTATCTAGTAGTCCCTTCTTCCATTATTCACAACTACCAAATAAAAATTTCATTTTTGAAATTCTACTAGTCTCTTGCTATTTTCATTATTATTAAATTGAAACGTCAAAATGTCGACGTGAATTATTTTAGGTTTATTTACAGAATTTGATACTACAATACAATATTTTTGCCGGTCGTGGACAAAGTATCGTATTCTACTCGCATATAATGGCTGTTATTCACTCAGATGATTTACGACACTCGCCTATCGGCTCGTGTCGATAAACTTCATATTCGTGAATAACAGCTATCATTATATGCTCGTTGAATAATATACTATTGTCCACGACTGATAAAAAATTGTATTTTATTATCAAATCCTTTAAATAAACCTAAAATAATTTACGTCGACATTTTGACGTCTCAATTTAATAATAATGAAAATAGCAAGAGACTACTAGATAAAATTTCAAAAATGAAATTTTTATTTGGTAGTTGTGAATAATGAAAGAAGTGACTACTAGATAAACTAGCAGTGAATAATGGATATCATTATAGTTGAAGAAACAAACGTATAATGAGTATATTATACGTTAGTCGTGGACAAAGATTATAATGGTATTTGATAGTTTTTTCATATATTTAGTATCAGATCTATTCTAATTGCAATAGAATTTGAAAAGAAAAAACAAATCGCATCGCACGAAAAATAGCTGTGGCAAAGCCTTTACCGAGGTAAGTATCTTTCACTGACAAGTTTCCAATTAAATCTACTTCTACTACGAACTATGTACGTAAACATAATCGTAAAAAAAGACGTTTTTTCATTTTCGCTTATTTTGTGTTTCTGAAAAAAAAAACATTTTTCGTCTTATACTTAAAGGAATTTATAGGTTAATGTTCAAGGAATATAATATCCAATATGTATGTACAAACAAACATACAAATATATTACATGAATTTTATATTTCATAAACGTGAAAATTATTTTTATTTATTTATGTGTTCGTACGTAAGTTATGAACCCTAGTGTTTCGTTGGGATTCGTTAACAATTTTTCTGTTGGTTGTTGGTTCTAGTGCGCTGTTTTGTTGTTGTGAATTGTGATTATTATAAAATATTCAGGAATGCTTGGATGCTGGCTTCTTTTGTTTGGAATACAAAATAATCAAAGAATGAAATATTGTCTTAAAATATGTATGTGATGGTTATGGATACACATTTTAGTTCGTCCTTCCGTAAACATAAATCTATATAGAGGTGGTTTTTGGACGGAAAAGTTTTATATTCGCCCGGTGTACAGTGCAATACACATAAAAATTTATTAGCTGTAATTAACTGTTGAATGGGGATGAAAGATTATACAAATTGAAAAAGTAAATCGGTTGTGCTTCTGTTTCAAAATAGATAAAAATTCTTGTTTGCTGCTCTACAAATGAAATAATGTGAGGTGAGATATGAAAAACGAGAATCGATTTAGCCGGCAGTGTTGTTGTTTTTACATGTTCATCCCACACGTTTGGAAGATAAATCATTTTTATGATGCCTGAAACTGCGTCTTTAAATTCATTATAATATTCGACTTGGGTTTTTCGTTTTTTTTTTTGTTATTGTTATTAAGTTATATAACATTTGATTACGTTATATAGGCCCACGATGTTCTAATTGGGAATTCGCTGAAGTTCATCAATTTAAAATATTTAATATCCAAAATTTTACAATCGATTGCTATAAGCTAATTTCAAAATTATGATTCTTAATTATTGAATTTATCGTTTTGCTATTTATCAGATGATTCTCATTTTGAACTAAATAATAATTTAACATTTAATGCATTTAAGTAACGAACTCTCTCCAAGGTTAGGTTAAGTTTAGGTGGCGGTCCACCAGGACCCGCCATAGACACAAAATGGTCCGTAGCCATACTACGATTTACTTATTTATCCTACAGCTCATTGAAATCATTTTGAGCTGCAAACGAAATGCTGAATACTCCTGACGTCCATCTTGCTAAGGTTCGTCAGGTTATTGAAGAGAGGTGCCCCTAGAAACTTTAGTCTGTTTCGTGCCAAACGAGGGCAGGTGCAAAGAAGATCAAGTATATTCGCTTACCTGCCTGTGAGACAGCACCTCGTAATCACTCCAACAACCACACGGATCTGACTCCGCTGAAGTGAGATCAGCTGTTTGGATCTCGGCAAGTCCAACTTTGGCCAGACCTGCCGATTTATTACGCATGAGGTGCTACTTGATCATCTGTCGTTCGCCAACTTACTAGCTTCAGAGAGACAGTTCTGGACTACTTTCAACGTGAGGAGGTGTGATTAAAGCGCTTTAATGGCAACCTGACTGTCCGTATATATGCGGATATTACAAGTCGATATTACATTATACCTCAACCAGTCCGCGACTTTCTTTATCGCAGTTACTTCAGCTTAAAAAATACTACGGTAGTTGGGAAGAAAAACGGAGAGTTTTACCATAAGTTCCTCACAGAATACTCCAGCCCCGACATTCCATCCCGTTTTGACCCATCAGTGAAGAATTTTATAACTCGTGGTTCCAAAACTGCATTCATCATCCAGTCCTCTCTGGATGGGATCCTAGTCGGGAACTTTGTATCAAAAGATAGTGACGGGACAATATAGTCGGTGATCTTGGGAATCTCCTTGTTACACAATATAGATGAGTACCCTGTATTGTTGCAGGTCCACATTAAGGTGGATTTCAGTCGTATGGCAGTACAAGCTGCCAACTATTTTCCCAAGATATCTAGAGGTGCAGATATTTGTCTAATACCAAGTGATTTAATAACTTAAATACATAAAATGCTATCTTATGGAAACCTAGGGCAACGTTTCAGATAGTTAGACTTACCTGACCATTTCATGTGGGTCCCCAAATATCTTACAACAAAGGCCAACAAAGACTCACTACGTATTCTCGTCTCGATTCACAACCTTCAGTTCGTCGTAAAAGGTACAACCTTTTAGAGTAAAGTCTGACGGATGACGAGGGTTAGTATCTCACAAGTAGTTTCAAGTTTTCATTGAATAATGAGAGAAATGAAACTCATCTCAAGTACTTACAATTTCAGCATAATCAATAAAACCCAATTTATTATGTATAATGACAATGCATCATAAAAAATATTTCCGGTGAAAAATTAAATTTGAGTTAAATTATACAATTTCGCCTCATACTCATTGAAGTACGTATCAATCACATTCCACTCGGCACATCTTCTTACCTCTATACATATACGTAAATAAACATGAAGTATAGACATTCTATTTTTATAAGCGTACACCCATTTAATACACACACCCACAATAGCTATAAAATAGTTTAAGAGATGACATTTCTCTATATTTCACCCAATTTCCTACATATAAATACGGATAAACATAATCTAAACGACAACAACAAAAAAGCTCAAATAAAAAAGTATTTCAACTTGTTGAAGCTCAACAAAAACGAACGACACAGAGCCATACATACATAAATTTGTATGAAAATCGATAATTTTTCTTCATTTTCTTTGTGATGCGTTTCCCTCTTTTAATATTTTTATTGTTCGGTTTGTAATTTTCATATTTTCATGCTGAGTTCTTTTTATGTTGAATATACATACATAAATAGTGATATACGTATATGTTTACCAATTATTTGTACATTTATAGGAACATACATATATGTACAAACAACAATATTGTTGCGGAATGTTTAAATCTGCCTGTAAGTAGCTGATTTAAAAAACAAATCGCGTTTTTATTTTTAGATCTGTAATTAGAATTTTTTTATCAGACATATTTGTTATTTACAGATCACAACTTTTAAGCTTTTAGGGAAGCTTAATTTTTTTGCTTTCTAGAATAAAATTTTACGGTTTGTTGAACGAAATATGTTATCCAAATATCTTGAACATTTGTTTTGTAAGTCGCTCAGCTTAACGTCTCCCTTTTCAACTCTCATCAGCTGTATTTAATAAATTTTGAAGGCCAGAATTCGACTATATCTTTATTGGTAATACTAATATTATATGCAGTTTCCTCCTTTCTAAAATGCTTCTGGGTAAATAAAAATGTTTTTAACAGCGCCCTTCCAGTCGACAATCCAATGTTAAAACAGAGAATCCTACTAATTCCTCCCTCCTATAGGTTTCGTTCGTCAATAGGTCGCACTCTTTAATTAAAAATTCCATCACAACCACAATGACTGAGTTTATTCCTATCCTTTTCTATCTCTCCTTTTGTGAAATTCGATTCCTCAATTTTCATGTCAGAATGTTGTTTCTTTTTTCTTTTTGTCAAATGCTGATTTTTATACTCTGAAACGGCACTGTAAGAAAATAATACTCATATTTTTACTAAATAAAATAAGAAGTGATTTACCTACATTGGCTGTCGGCCAGTTCTAAGCTAAATCAATTACTAAGATAAAAATCGACTTTTATTATTCGTGTTTATCTTAAATGTGAATTTTTTCTGTTTTATTTTATATTCTCTCAATTCGTAAAATAATTTAATAAACAGAGATGTGGCCACCAGACAGCTTTGTCCACAGCTTTGTCCACCACGAACGAGGCAGAAATCTATACAGTAAATAAAGTTTGTTCTAATTTTCGAACTTATTTTTAGATTTAGGAACATTTAATCATTTATGAATGAGGCATCGACACTTAAAATGTAGCCCAAAAAAATATTTCTAGTATTGCTTAAAATAATAGGCTAGCCAGTAACAAAAAAAAATTAATTAAACAAATGTATCATAAACGAAGTTTGGATCTCCTTTGTATACCAACAACATTTCGTTACGGATATCCGGCGACAAACACGTGTTTATGTGGGTAAACTACAATTGGCTGCTACACGTGTTTAAAGAAAAATAATAATAATATCACCCTCATTGTAATAAGCCACATCATCACCAATTATTAATCAAAAATCCTCATCCCAGGTTACAAAAACAATTTATTTAAAGAAACTCAAATTTCTTTAAATATGCAAAAACAAACCGATAAACATTAACCGATAGAGTTTATAATAAAAAATATTCGCTTTTTTTACGTGCGTAATACGTATATGAACAAATGGGTAGAAATAAAGTAAAATCTCACCAATCCAAAAAATGTCCTCAGAGTACTCTCGGGTAGTTTGGGGTGCTGAAAACAATATATAGAACCTTTCTTCTGCTTGAGCAGAAATATTCTTGAACACAGAGCGCAACATCACACAAAAAGCATAGATTTTTGTTCAATTTGACAAATTTGTTTTACTTAATCTTAAAAATACCAGAGCCTACTGTATAAATAAGAGCGTCCAGTATCGACTGTATTTTTTACTAAGCTTAAAATAAGGTACAAACAATTTTTTCTTTACTATGAAACTATATGAGAAAACGATGATTTTCATTTACAGTTTTAGTTTATTAGAATTATGAGCTTTTGTTTTGTTTTTATATGAAAATTTTCATGAAATATATAATTTTATTTGAATGAAAAATCGAGTCATGAAAATGTTTATTTCTTAGTGAAAATCGTCTTTCAAAAATAAGGTATTTTTGAATATTAAAATGTTGTTGTTTTTGTAATATACGTCTTAAACTCATAACTCGAAATTTATAAACAATACAATAATCATCTCTTTCATTGCCTCCATTCAAATTTGAATTTGAATATATTTCTATTGTTATTTTGAATTTGCAAAGCCTGCTAGATTGTTTTGATTTTTTGTTTTCTTCACGCTCAACACAATTGATTTAATTTTTTCTGTTTGGCTCCTTTTTTGTTTATTTTAATTTCGATTGTTGAGCGGAGACGTATTGTCTCTTTTCTTACCATTGGTTTTAGATGTGAACAAATTATGACGTCATTAAATCGAATTTTCTCTTTTTAATACATATTTTTATTGTTGTAGAATGTTTTTCAGCAGTAATATCCCAAGGGCATTGATAATTTCCCTAAATAATTTTATTCATGTCGATTATAGAATCCGCGGGAGCGAATCAATCGCGGATCGAAAACTGCATATAAAAAAAATTGGAAACAATTGCGGCAAATCAAAGTATCCTAGAAAACTTCTATTGATTTACATGCAATTTGAATTTTTTGATTCACCGTACAAACGCAATAGTTTTGTGGTGTTTCTAAAACAATTTATTTTTAACGATTTGTAAAAAAATCCAAAGGGATTTCAATGAAACTAGCTATGATATAAAAGTTTTGTTTCCCATTTTTTTTATATGTAGTTTTCGATCCGCGATTGATTCGCTCCCGCGGATTCTATAATCGACGTAAATATATTTTTCGAAAGCTCGTTGCCTGGTAACAGCCCGAGGCTGTAGGCCGTGCTTGAGCAAATATAATAAAATTATGAGGCAACGGGCTTATGAGGTAATAAAATTATGAGGTAGTTATCAATGCAATGGGGTATTCGAATAGAAATTGTTTGCAATTTTATTTTATTCGGTTTTTCTTTTTACTTAAAATAGTTGTTTTAATATGTGTATATACTGAGTTAAAAACGATTTTATTTATTGATTAATTTAATTTAATTAATTTATTATTTTAAATAATACATCCCTAATTAAAATTTTCTTTTCTTTATTAACATAAATTTGCATCCCCCCATATTTTTAAAAGAATACCCACCCCAAGCTAACACACTCTGTTTTGAGCAGTAGCTCATTCACAACAGATCGTGCAACATGAAGTGGATTAACATAAAAAGAATTTTTTTTAAAAACTATGTTATATCCAGGATCACAGTACAGCATTAAATCCATCTGGTGGCATCCCATCTTTAGTTGGATATTCCTATTTCGCGATTATCTTTTGCGACATTTTCTGATATCTCCGTACGTTCATCAATAATACATTGTGTCCCTGTGTGTGGAATTTTGAATTTTTTTGTTTGAATTATGTACAAGCAATTGAAATTTTTAAATTTTTATGAAATATTTGTAATTAAAATAAATGTGTCCGTCTGACTTGAAAGTCAAAGCCACTTTATAGAAGATTATTTATTAAAAACACAATTATAAAAGTAAGTGTAGAATTAGATGCAGAGGACGATGGCGTGTCTGTTCCCATTTCTAAAGAGGTAGTTCTTCGCATATTTTCAATTAATTTATTATGATGCTCACCACGATCAAGATTTAAATATGTTTTTATATAATTCGAGTTATTATGGCCCGTAATTTTCAATAGTTGCTGGTTTTTAGCCAAAGAGAAAACCTTGATAAAAACCCCTAATCTAAGGTGGAACAGCATGTGCCGATGGATGAATGACTGATAGGTTAATCAGTCCAAAATATGCGAACTCTGGATACCAGGCACCCTCCAGTTTTATTTAGCCTTCCTGTAGTAAAGTTGGGTGACCTACAGGCGATGTTCAATTCCCAGCGACTCGCAAGAGTAAAATCAAACGGTATACGGGGCAGGAGTAGGAATATACGAGAGTGGGACAGCCCTCTCGAAGTCCTTGGGCTCCAATGCTACCATCTTTCTAGCGGAACTACATGATGTGGTAAACATTTAGGAGGGAGAGCAATAAGCCCAGATTGTATGTATCACGGAGCGAGAGGCAGTATTGTCAGGTTCATTAAGAACCTGAATATTGACTGGACGGATAATTAAGCAGGGTCTAGCACAATAGATCGGTTAGGTCGCAGTGCGAGGTGGCTGATCGCCCGTATGGCCCTCTAATAATAATAATAATAAAATGATTTTGTTGGTTTCTTAGCTTAATTTATTTTTATTTTTTATTAATATTTTAATAAAAAAAAAACCCGACGTTTCGACGGCACATCTCGTCATTTTCAAGGTTATAATATATAAAGTGATTTATAAAGTGAGTATAAATTATAACCTTGAAAATGACGGGATTATTATATTTTATGGTCACTTAAACACGAGGTTTGAACGAAAATACAACTCAACTTAATTTCTTTTATTATTCTTTATTATGTGACGACCGATTCCTTGTGAAAACAAATATGAACTGAACTCTTCTATTACAATATAAATTCAATACATACAACAATATGATACAACATAAACGCAATACAAAGTTTAATTCAAATTAAATATACTAACACATCCATTTAATTTAATATAAACTTTTAAAAATTCTACTAAACTAAACCTAGATCAGTACAATGTTTTTTATATTTCAGATTTCCAAGAGCTTTGGTAAATATATCGGACAATTGATCACACGACGGTTTATATCTTAGTTCAATTTCCTTATTTATTATAGTCTCTCTCACGAAGCAATATTTCACATCAATATGTTTCATCCTTTTATGTCCTCGGGTTTCCTCTGCTACTTTGATACATGACTGGTTATCCTCAAATATTATTGTTGTATCACATTTCAAATTGAGTTCATTTAATAAATTACGAAGCCATTTTGCTTCACAAATACCCTGTGCTAATGCTAGATATTCAGCTTCTGTCGAAGACAAACTTACTGTTGGCTGTTTCCTGCAAGCCCAACTTACTGTGTTGCCAGACAGCTTAAATACGTAACCAGACGTTGCAGCCCAATCAGCATCCGTATACCCAACCAATTCATTCGCATCCTCATTTTGATTATATACCAGTTTTAAATCAATGGTACCTTGAATATACCGCAATATCCTTTTAGCCAGTTTAAAATGTTCAACAACTTTGGAATCGGCTGAAGTAATTTGTAGCAGCACATAAATCTGTTCTGGTTGTTAATGAGGCATATGTCAGACAGCCGATTAATTCACGATATGGAATGTCACTATCACCTGCATTTCCTCTTGCTAAATCTAAACCAACCTCCATTGGTGTATTGATTGGTTTACAATTATTCATATTGAATTTCTGCAACACATCTTTCAAATATCTTGCTTGACTTAAACTGGCGCTTCCGGTATCTTTGTCACGAACCACATGTACTCCAAGAAACATGTCAATTTCACCAATGTCTGTCATGTCAAACTCCCTTGAAAGTAATTCCTTAATAACCGCCACTGTTTGAATGTGCTTTGCAATAATTAAAAGATCATCAACATACAAGAGAATATAACACAATTCGTCATTAGCGGCTCTGACGTACAAACACTGATCTGAAACACACGGTTGAAACCCAATCTTAACCATAAACTCGTTAAATCTTTCATACCACACACATGATGCCTGCTTCAGACCATATAATGATTTTTTTAATTTACAGACTCTTGATGTATCTTTTATGAATCCAGGTGGTTGCTGCATATATATATCTTTATTCAGCTGGCCATTCAAAAATGCACATTTGACATCCATTTGATGAATTTCATAATTAAATTTGTTTCGCAATTGATAATAAAATTCTAAAAGTTATTTTCGCCGTTGGTGAGTACTTTTCGTTATAATCGAATCCTTTCGTTTGAGAGAAACCTCGCGCAACCAGTCTTGCTTTATACTTATCCACATCCCCATTTGATTTTCTTTTCAATTTAAAAATCCATTTACACGTAATGGGTCTTCTGTCTTTTGGTAGATCGCATAATTCCCATGCATCATTTCTGTTCTGCTGACAGTGCAAAATGTGCATCCATTTCGAAATCATCAAATCGTTTAGGTAACTTTTGTTCCCGTTGACTTCTTCGCAGATTAATATCATCCGTATTATTCACGTCATCACTATCAGCACTATTTTCCTCATTACTTTCATTTGTAGATTTATTTCTTTGAACACTCGATGTGTCTTCTTCTTTTAACTCAGGTAAAATTTGAGGAATAGTAATCTCCTCCGCATCTGCATAAATATTTTTACTACGACACAAAACTGATTTTTCGTTAAAAATAACATTACGCCCAATTACAAGATTATTTTGCTCTAAATCCCAAAGTCTATAACCCGATGATGTAAAACCCAACATAATGCACTTTGAAGATTTTTTAGAAAACTTCCCCCCCTTTTTCAGCTGGAATATAATTGTAACACGTTGAACCAAATATTCGAATATTTGATAAATTTGGTTTTGTTTTGTACCACATTTCTGCAGGAGTTTTATTAACAAATTAGCTACCACATGGGGAAGTGGGGACACGATTCTTAAGATAATTTGCCACCAATACTGCTTCACCCCAAAAACGTCGTTCCAATCCACTTGCCAACAACATCGCCAGTGCCTTATTCTGTAAAGTTCTATTTAAGCGTTCAGCCACCGAATTTATCTCTGTATTGTAAGGTACAGTATATATCAATTGAACACCTTTCTCTTTACAATAAGCTTTGAATTCATTTGAAGTATATTCACCACCATTATCCGTTTTCAGTTTTGCAATTGCGACCATGTAACGCTTCAGCCATTGCTGTGAATTCCTTGAATATTGTTTGGATTTTATGATTAATAAGATAAACCCAAGCTGATTGAGCATCCCAAGCTGATTGTGACATTGGACCACATACATCACTAAGTATCAACTCCAAAATTCGAGATGAACGCGGACTATTATTTCTTGAAAACGGCATACGTGTCTGTTTACCAATGACACACGTTTTACATAATTCTGAAACAATATTGGTGCTTATTTTATCCATTCTCTGAACCATTTTGCGTAGAATTATTTTTTTCATATGGGAAGGATTTAGATGTCCCAGACGAAAATGCCATAAATGTTGTGTCATATTGTTTAAATTATCTGCACTTGTAATTCCGGCAAAAATAGTTTGATCGACAAAAAACTTAACCTCATATAAATTTCGATTAGCATGTCCAAGAAACATTGTTTTTCCATTAAACGAAATATATGCGATATCATCCTTAAATTCAATTTTTAACCTTTTTTAGTTAACGATCTTATCGAAAGCATGTTACATTTTAAATCTTTAACATATAAAACATGATTTATGGTTCGCGTTAAAGTGTCTCCATTAAAAAAGGTTTTAATTAAAATGTTACCACACTGCTCTGCACGCATACTTTGACTTTTCTTTGCAACACAAATATCTGTTGCACCAGAATCTAGTACAAATTTTATTTCTCTCTCGTTCCCATCTATTATTGTCTTACCTACAATAACTTTCGTGTTTAAACATCTCGAACGTTGGGTGTATGTGTCTGTTTCATCGGACCATACGCATAAAATTGTGTCATCCATACTTTGCGAAGCGCCATTTGCTTTTTCACTATTCTTACCGAAAACACAATTTGATTTTATATGCCCATTTTTGATTTGAAATTTCTGGTTTGCATTGCATTCGCTTCATTTCTTATACCACGAATAAAATTATCTGATGAATTCCTTTTTCTATTCATCTATTAATCGACATTTTACAAATTACAATGTTAAATTCTTAGGATCAATAGTTTCTAATGCTGTAACCAAGTTGTCGAAGCTACTTGGTAAAGACAGCAACAGATGACAAATCACATCCATTTCTTCCATTGTCCAAATGGTCTCTAATATTTTCACTTTCACTATATTTCAATGTGAGTACTTCTTTTCTTAACAGTAACTGTCCAGCCACGCTTTTTCTTTCGAACACGGCAATCAAATTGTCGTACATTCCCTTTGCCGTTATCTTGTCTTTCACGTATTCTAATTGACTATCGTCGAGTGACTGTACCAAATGAGAAATTCACTGCTTCTCTTCCTTTTTAACTTTTTCTTTTTCATCAATCTTTGCTTCAATTAGAATGTCTTGCAGATCCTTTTCAATATACTTCTTTAGGTCGTATTGATCCAACAATATACTGAATCGATACTTCCAGTTACTAAAATTCGTTCCATCGAATAAGGGAATCAATAACTTATTTATATTTAAATTCTCCATTATATTGATTCGGTGTTGTGTTCTTGAAGAATTTTGGCTGTAATGTTCCAAATAGATTTTAAAGTGGCTTCCTTAAATTCCTCGCCGTTTATTTTTCGCATGTTTACGGCCCAGTCTGTCAATATTATAGCGAGCTCCTCTGCATAATATTTTCATTTAGTTGGTATTACAGAATTCGGTAAATATCTTCAAGTTATATTTTTTACTGATTACAGTATTTTTTGGCGTATTTCCCTCAATAATTTGATTTATTGATTCGCCATTTTCGTGCCCGAATCGTGAAAGTGATATTTTGAACTAAAAGTGGATGTAATAAACAAATATTTTTTAACACAGAATTAGCTAAGGCTACTAGATTGTTAATTGTACTGTGAAAGTGTCATTTTGAAACAGTATTTATTGTAAAATAAAACTATGAATTCTTTTCATGTTATGTTTTGCTAAAATAGCAAGCCTATTAAATCGTTCAATTTCGAGTCACGTGTACGAAATATTCCAATTAAAACCATAATAACTGATAATTTCCCTACGGAAGTTATCAGTTTAATGTTATTTTGATTAGTTTATTTCGTACGCGTGACTCAAAATAGACTGATTTAACGGCTTGCTATTTAAGCAAAAAAAAATTTCAATTTAATTTCCCTTATTTTCTTTTGATAATTGCTGGAAAATAGGGAAATTTGAGAACCTGTGTTTTAAAGGAGTAAGACATTAAGTGGTTTTCTAGCGATTTCAGAAAAAATTATTTAACTGGGTTTAACTTTTTATTCATGTTTTTTCATACAGACTCTATGAAAATGAATTATTTTTTAGTGTTTCAATGTCCCTTATTTTAAGTTCGCTTTTCACATGCCGGCTCTATTTACATCAAGATGGTTCTGTCAACATCATATCGATACCTTAAAGTGCACAAATTCTATGTCCGTATTTTGAATTTCCACAACAATATCTCTAAATTCGAAAATATTTTGAATTTTCATTCAATGTTTTTTTAAGTTTGACTCAAGATCTCCAAAATGGGGTGCTAAGAACATTTAACAATTTTAGTCGAAATCGCAATGTAATGGTCAAAATTAAGTTACTCGTGTGTAGTAGGTGACCTACTACTCCGTCCATCGAGTCCAAAAACTACCCCCTATCCAGGGGAATAAATTAGTCTCGAAACTTTATACCAATTGAGATTTTAAATGAAACTGATAAATTGGCCTTAGCACTCCTTGCAAGAGATTTGAATTCACTTTCCGATAGTACATGGTAGTTGACCTACTACTCCGTCCATCGAGCGCAAAAATGGCCCTCTATCTAGGGGAATAAATTAGTCTGGAAACTTTAGGTAGTAATTGAAATTTTACCTCAAACTGATAAATGGGCCTTAGCACTCCTTGCCAGAGATTTGAATTCACTTTCCGATAGTAGCTGGTAGCTGACCTACTACTCCGTCCATCGAGCCCAAAAAATATCCCCTATCCAGGGGAATAAATTAGTCTGGAATCTTTAGGTATTGAGATTTTAACTGAAACTGATAAATGGGCTTTAGCACCTCTTGCCAGTGATTTGAATTCACTTTCCAATAGTACATGTAGTAGCTGACCTGCTACTCCGTCCTTCGAGCCCAAAAACTACCCTCTATCCAGGGGAATAAATTAGTCTGGAAACTTTTTACACTAATTGAGATTTTAACTGAAACTAATAAATTTGCCTAAGCACCCCTTGCCAGATATTTGAATTCACCAGGGGAGTACATTAATCTGGAAACTTGAGGTACCAATTGAGATTTTGTCTGAAATCGTTTCAATGATAGTTAACACCTACTACTAGATATTTGGACTAGGGATTCGATAGTACAAGGAATAGCTGCTTAAAATTGTTGTCCATTATGCCGACTAACTATTTAAACCAAGGATTAATTTAAACTGGATATTTTTATGGCGATTAAGACAAAATATTGTGAAATGTGATTTACGCCACTTGCCAGTGATTTGGATTCATTTTCTTATGGTCCATATAATATTTTGACTAAATTCCACTAATATTGCCCTTGAATAAGGCTTTAGGAATTGAGGTAATTTTAGGATTTTTGAGATCAAAAATGGTCTGAAAAACTATATCGGATATGGAGCGTATTAGTTTATCAAGTTATTTCGCACTTGTTGCCAAATAGTGCAGCGCCGATCAATAAATGAGACCAAATAGACAAACGATACCTTCGCATATTATTCAGAAAATTTAAAAAAAAATTTTAATTGTAAATTTTCACCGGAAAATGTGAGAAGAGGGAAATGTCTGATTCTTAAATCACGATTTACCGATAATTAGCTAAATTTCGAGGTTGAAATTTGAAAATGAATAACATAATGTTTCAACAATTCCATATTTCCCCGTAGAACCTTTATTTTGGATGAACATTCAGATATTCTGTCAATTGCAGATATTTTACTTCTAAACTAAATGTTGAGTTATCTAATTTTGGTGGTTGGGGAAAATAGTAAAATTTACTGTTGGTTCATAGAATTTCTTTATTTATCATTGTGTGGCTTTTTGTCTAAACATTTTATTAAATTAACCTAAAACTATAGCTGCATTAAAATGCATTAGATTTTGTTGCTGGAAGTTTCAAAGTTAGGTTCTCCTGAGAAGCCCCAATTCCTATTTTTTCGGCTAAATGATTGTAAGGAAAAAGTTTTGTAATAAGAAAAGTGTGGGCTCATTGAGCTGGAAGTTTTTCTCAGTTCAAAATATTTTTCGTGAATTTCATGGAAATGTGCCGTATAAATTTTAACTTTTACGAAGAAAACAGTCTCGATTAAAATTACAAATGTGAAAAAAAGTCGAAGCACTAAATTCTTCAGACTGTCGATATTTTTAGAAAAAGCTTAGTATATTGATTTGGTCTATCTAGTTACCATTCCTTGCCACGATTATTCAAAAATATCTTCTACGAAAAAGTATCAACTTTTTTTGCCAAAACTGCAGTTTCGAGCCATCATCATAAGTTCGTTTCATTTGGAAGGAATTCTGATCAAAGGCCCTTTCCGAAAGTTATACTTACTATATTTCATACTTATTGATTTATTTGCCGCCATCTTCACATACTTATTTTATATTTTGACAGCAACGAATTTAATTTTTAACTTAATATATTATATTAATAATAATATTTTTAATATTTTTAATTAAATTTGTTATAAAACTTAATTAATGCATAATATCACAATGTTTATGCATTGAAATTAACAGAATTTTGGTTTTCATTTTAGACTTTTTTTTTTGTAAGAACATACTTATTTTAAGTTACCTCGCCAACATACTTATTTAAATAAGTACATATGTCTAAATAAATAAGTATAACTTTCGGAAACGGCCAAAGTAACACATTCGAATTTCAAACAAAAAGATCATACGTTTCTACATTTTCTTCCTGTATTTTCGGAGATTTGTTGTTTAAGAGACTTTTTTTTGATGTCTCAACACTATACATTATTTTCAAATCAATCGTTGCAAATTATATGATATGGTAATCGTAAAAATAATTGCTTGAGTAACAAGAGATTTAATAACAAAATATCGAAAATAAATGGAAAGTTTTTGAAGTAGTTCGTATTCTATCCTTCTTTCCACCAAAACAAGTCGATAATATGGAGATACCCAAAAATAAATTCAAATTTGAATTATTTCTTTTAATTACAATAATTAATGGTTTGTTTGTGTCCTTTGCTTTATAGTGGTCGCCTTTTTGGTAAATATCCTTTCATATCCTTAGTTATATAGGTATACAGTATACCCTATACGATCCAAAAAAAAGGCACGTTAAATATTATGTTGTTTGCGACATGAGAATGTGAGGTGCCTTACTTCCCTTACTCATGTTTTTTGATTTTGCTTGTCATTTTATGCTTTCATTATTACTTATATATATATACACATAGCTTCTTAGCAAATAAACACGATGACACACTTAAAATAAACACTTGTTGTGAAGATTTTTAACAACTCTGCATATTTTATTTGGTTGTATACGAGTACATACAAATAATTTACAATCATTAATCTTCATTATTAGGTAATTTCATTTATTTTGTTATTTGTTGAAGCGAGCGCAACAAGTGTGCTCTGTGCGGAACAAATCGAAATTTTGTGAATAATCTTATTGTTCAGTCGATCAAAAAGAAAAGAAATAATTTACTTACGGGAATTTATTTTAAAGATGTTGGAAAAATCGAGATGTAAATACCATCATGAATTGTAATAAAATACTGTCAACAATAATTTTATTTAACTAAATTTGTACCTTTTAGGTATCATCGCGTTTCCATTCCCGTATATTCCTATCCCTACTCTGTCTTCTGTTTTAGATCTGTTTGTAAACAATACCATTGACCGTCGTACGAAGGACGGCGTACCAATGGACTACATGTCCCGATCGGGCAAACGACACAGAAGGGTTTGTGAAAGCCCGGTATAGTTGGCATTCAGTCGGAAGGCATTTCTATCGTATGACCAATGAGGAGTTTCAACCTCAAGGCCAAAATTGCAGCGTTATTTTTAATATGCCGGTGTAACGGAGTCTGTCGTAAAAGTACCTACATCGCAGCAATAGGGCATGTTCTCATTGAGCATGTAATTCCAAGGCACACTATGAGTGAAACCTTATGCAATAATGTTTGCGCTTCCTTCTCTCCATTTTTGGGCCACCATACTACCGATGTGTATTTGACCATGGGCCTAGTGATTATTAGGAATGACCAGTAGATCATTTTTGGTTGTAAACCCCAAGTTTGGCCATAGAGTCTCTGACAGGCCCAAAAAGCCTTGGTGGCTGTATTTTGAATGTTTAGTATTTGTTGTTTCCAATTCAGTTTTTCGTCCTGGATGACTCCTAGATCGTAAAAGGCACTGTAATCATTTTGTTCCTAGACACAACATTGCCATACAAAATTGAGTGCATCCTTCATGAGATGTTCGATGTTTAAATATGGAACGGATCCTGCGCTGAATCTTTGCCCTTGCAGCTCTCTCTATCAACTCAAACGAGGTGTTGTTAAAAGCACAGAGGGTGATTTCTTTTTCTGCCTTCGCCTTTTCAATTTTTGTGACAAAGCCATTGAAGGTGTGACAAAGTCACTGTAGATTTACCAAAACCTAACTTCTTCTAGATGGGTTACTTCTGGGTCACCAGGAAAGTAGGCAGAGGCCATTACAGACTCCAGTTTGTCCCATTCTCCCAGCTCCTACTAAGTCACTGCAGTGAACTCTGGAATAGCAATACGGTTTATTTGCGAGCTTGCCAGAACGGCCGCTCTTGTACTCTGAGTTCCGCTATCATCAATAAAGCAACCTACTAGTTTTGGTAATTCCTTAAAATTGATTACCGAAAGTTCATGGTTTCTGAATAAGGGCCATGACGATGTATTGGCAGATAAACGTGCGGCTAAGAACAGCTGATGCTACCGCAGCATGACGCAGGTTTATCTGTAAGCATCTGATTTTTATCCTCATAAGTTTTGGACTTTATCAGAAGGCGCGGGTCTATCTTCCGCACTGCTTGGTTTCGCGAGCCTGTTTTGAGGTAGCTGTTTGCGAAAGTACCAAACACAATTTGAGTCCGAAGTAGGTTATTTGCTTCAACAGCGTTTAACTGTTCTCCTTCACACGGCTAGAACTCCGATTGTAGCGATTGTAGTCTTAAGTCTCTGTGCAGTAGCCTTATTGGCACAATCCACCATTTTGCACAGCAATTAATGATTCAATTTCACGGGTAAGACCCCGACCCCGCTGCTTGTTTGAAAGTACTTCCAGACCCAACTGCGAGACCCAAACCCAAGTTTATCACCAAACATTTTTAGCATTTGTATTTTTATTTTTTTTTTTAATTTTAAATCAAAATTTTACAACACATTAATTTAAATTAATGAGAAATATTAAACATAACCAAATGAAAGCTTGATTAGTTCGTATAAATATGGATAAATGATTTTTTTAAATTTTGAATAGCAAAACAGTCAAAAACAACTTCGTTCAAATTCTTTCCCACGTCCATACTTACTAGAAGTCCTCTCATTTGAGAGGGTTACTATTTCATCTAACGAGATGTCCAATTTGGAAAGAAGAGGATTTAGTTCCTCGAAATTCATCCAGGAGCCCCCATCCGATGTTTCCACTGTTCAGAAGTCCATAGTGGAAAGATGCCCTTGGCTCTCGGAAACCATGACAGAACTTCCGCTCCGCGTCACCAGACCGTGTAACCTGTGGGCCGTTCACCCTACCACACGAACACTATAATGAAACTGGAGTGTTTACCCTAACTGCCATTCATCTACTGATGTACATTATTCCACCGTAGATTAGGTTTTTTTATCAAGCACTCAAAACTCAGTCTTTAAAACCGTCTACGGAAAAGTAATATGCCAAGTTCATTGGCATACTGAAAAACAAATTCTGAGGATCGCTACGTATATAGCAAATAATCGAAATACGGATGTTTGTCACGACAATGAATCGTAAAGACATTTTTTCATGAATGGAGTTTATTTTATCTTCATTAAAGATTTTGTTAACTGGTGCAGAATTCAAACTATTGAAGTTTATATGAGATAAAGAAGCTTAAAGTTGAGTTTTAAATTGAAATCAAAGTTAGTTTTGTGATATCATATAAAGATTTGGTTTGACTTTTCAATGTATGTGTCATTGTCCTCGATCAGTCTAAATAGAAAAGACATGATTGACGTCCTCTTGTCACTGCCCAGATTTTATAAAAGATCAGAAACTCCTCCTTCTACATTTAAACTTAATATTTATTTCAACAGCTGCACTAACACTTTCTTTGGTAGGCAAATGGAAGACGATTTCCTTGGCTACCGGAGGAGAGATTTAGTGCGAGTATAGATTTCTTTGGTTTCAGCGGTAAATTAGTATATCAAAAGACAGACAAGTTTGCTCATAACCTTGTTATTCATTTCCGCTTATTGATGGGGTTTTCTTGTTCAAACAATGCTGTTTAAAATACCGGTGATCAGAAACCAATATTGAAAAGTCTGAAGTGATTTGTGATTTTAACTGGTTCTCCTAAACAGATCAACGTGGCACTGGATGTGAAATACTCAGAGAAGTAACTTCTACAAATTCGAAAGAAGCTGGAGTCTGTCTCTAGAGTAATAGGATGATATGTCCATGTAACAGTCGGTAGCAGACAAACCGCTCAATTCTTTCATTTTCTCGCAACTGTAGAGACAACGATTTATCATTGCCGGTTTAATAAATAGTTAATTCATTTAATCACCTTTCCAAATACTGCGGATATTCTTTCCCATTCTATAAACTTGTAATAACACCTATACTAGAATTGCTTACAAATAAAGATTATTTCGTTAGTCCAGTGATAACGAAATTTTTACTTAGCAATAGGGTTCAGCAAAACCGTTTCTCTTAAAATTGGTTTTTAGACCATTTGTCGATATTCCAACATCCCGACGCAGCAATTTCCATATAAAATTGTAGTAATGTTACGTTTTTTATATTTTAACATCCTGGTTGTGTGTGTGGTCTCGTGAACGTTTAAGAAGAATATAAATGGCTGAAACCTCATGATGTGATCAAAACTTCGGTCTTGATTAATTCAACACGCAAATCAATCCCCAAATGCACCTCTTAAGTCAATCTTCAACTTTACCTCCAACTAAATTTACAACTCAACCTTTATCTCAATCGCAATACAATCCTAAACGCAACCACCAAATTAACGGCCAACCCAACCATCAATGAAATCACCAAATTAACAATTAATGAACTTTCAAATCAACGCTTAAATAATTCCCAAACCGAACAACTCGCTTAACTCCAATGCAAGCTTACTAAATCCTAACTCTATTTCAACTCAACTTGGCTCAACCCAAATTTCAACCCTCTGCTCAACTTCACACTTATTGGCCAACCCAACCCCAAAATTAACTCGATTCGAAAGCTATATGCGTGAATGAAATAAACTCAATCTAACCTTCCACTAAACCCTAAACTCAACCTAAAATTAATCCCTAACCGAACTTCTCTCTCAAATCCAACTCAATTTCAACTCAAACCCTACTCACAATCATACCATAATAGCAACGTACAATCATACCGGCATACGTACCTGCGTACCATCATAATCTTAAACAATCATTCCATCATACCATTATTCCATTATAGCATCATACCATCATGACACTATACCATTAAAACATCATACAGTTATACCATTGTACCATAGTGACGACCACCATGATGTATGTCATACCGCCATATCATCATAACATCGAACTATCATACCATCATACCATCGTACCATTATACCATCATATAATCATACCATCAGTGCCAGGCCTTGATATCATATACTATCCAACCGTCATACCATTATACCATCATACCATCATATCCTCTTACTATCACACCATCATTCTAGAATAAATACCGTTATACCATCGTACGATGTATCATATATACAATCATACCATCATACAATAATATCAATCCTTATACCACTTTATCATCATAACCTCACACAACCATACCGTCAAATATACCATCTTACCGCGACACCATCATACTATCGTACCGTCATACCAACATACCATCATCCAATTATACCATCGAACCATCATACCGTCATAATATCTTACTATCATACTATCATATCAACATCTACCATCATTATCATACCATCACCATAATACCATCAATACCATCAAATCATCATATCACCATACCACTATACCCTCATACCATCGTACCATCATGTCATCATAACCTCGTGCCATTATAACATCATACAGGTTTTTCACTTCAAATTGATCCTTTAACACTTCAAATTGAACCTTTTACACTTCAAATCAAACCCTTAGCAAATTATATGAATGGCCAATTAGGATGGAGTTTGGCTATTCCTTAACCTATTATGATCAAATTTTACATGTGCGTTGGAAATAGGATTCTAAAATGGTTCTTGGATAAAGTTCTGTAATACGGTCAATAAGAATATAACTTTCTTCTTTAATGTTGTCTATTTAGATTTTGTGAATCATGCAGCTGTTGAGGTTTCTTTAAGACAGCGTAAACATACTATTTCAATTACAAAACGATCAAGATTAACTCTGTAATAAGGCTCAAGTTCCATTTGAAACTTTTCTTGCCAATTCTTCGCTTTAATCTTTGGGTTATGTTTTCTGAATATTTGCTGTCAGAGCGGTAAGTTTGGCCATGTTTAGAAAAATGTAGTGTGCAGCGGACACGCGCCGCGGTATTGAAACTAAAACGGTAGTGCAGAGTTTTGGAATTAGAAATATTATTTTAATTCCTCATAAATTTCGAATTTCATTATAATCGGTTAAGGAATATCAAAGTTCCATCCTACTTGGCCTTAATCCAAAACTTTATTTAAAAATCATTTTAAAATCCTTTTCCATCGAACATGTAAAATTCCATTAAAATTCGGTAAAAAATAGCCAAGTTCTACCTTTACTGCCCATACTCCAGAATTTCTTCTAAAAATAATATTAGAATCCTAATACTAGTCTACAAATAAATTTTCATCATTACCGGTTGAGAAATAGGCAAGCTCTATCATACTTGGCCATATTCTAGGACTTCATTTAAAAATCATTTTAGAATCTAATTTCAAACGCACTTGTCGAATTTTATCATAATCGGTTGAGAATTAGGTAAGTTCCGCCCTAATTGGCCTTATTCCAGAACTTCATCCAAAAGTCATTTTAGCATCCCATTTCCAATGCACAAGCCGAATTTAATCAAAATCGGTTGAAAAATAGGCAAGTTCCATCATACTTGGTCATATTCCAGAACTTCTTCCAAGAATCATTTTAAAATCCCATTTCCAATGCACATGTCAAATTTCATCACAATTGGTTGAGAAATAGGCAAATTCATCGTACTTGGCCATATTCCAGAACTTCATCCAAAAATCATTTTAGAGTCCTATTTCAAATTTGATCATAATCGGTTAAGAAACAGGTAAGTTCCTTCGTACTTGGCCATATTCCAGAACTTCATCCAAAAATCCAATTTGCAACGCACATGTCAAATTGCATCATAGTTGGTTGAGGAACAGGCAAGTTCTATCATACTTGGCCGTATTCCAGAACTTCATTTAAAAATCATTTTAGAATATCATTTCCAACGCGCATGTCGAATTTCATCATAGTCGGTTGAGAATTAGGCAAGTTCCGTCCTAATTGGTCATATTCCAGAACTTCATCCAAAAATCATTTTAGAATCGCATTTCCAAACCATATGTCAATTTTCTTGAAATTCGGTTGAGAAATAGGCAAGTTCCTTATCATACTTGGCCATATTCCATAACTTTTTCAAAAATCATTTTAGAATTTCCATTATCATAGCGGATGCCAAATTCCACTAAAATCCGTTAAGAAATAGATAAATTTAGGCCAATTATGAGGCGATTCAAATAATTTGTTAAAGGTTCAATTTGAAATGTAAAAAGTTCAATTTGATGTTTGAGATATTAACGGTGCCCTTTCTTGAGTCAAACAATATTTGTTTACAGTTTATAGATATAGATTGCTCAACTGCTCACCAAACACTCATCAAACCCTAACTCAACCTCAATTCAACCCGCAAATGGCCCTCAACTCAACCCTCAACCCAACCGCAAACTCTTTCAATTCAATCCTCAAACAAGTACATATAAAAAATTGGTAAACTATATCTTAATCCTACCCTAACTCAACTTCAAATCAACCAGAGTATTGACACTTAACTTAACCTTCAATTTAACCCCAAACTCAATGGCATTGAGTCAATGCCAAATTCAATATACAGCACGTATAAAAAATTGGTAAATATTTCTATAACCAGGTATTTTTGGTTAATTTGTATGGTATGTACCCGACCCTCTTGACGTACATGTTCCAAAAGCTTTTCAAATCTCTGCCTTGACCATAAAAACAGATTGGCGAAAAAAATTCTAAATCGAAAACCCCTTTGTTTGTCCAATGGATAAGAGAGGATGGTTTTAAGAAAGCAAACGCCCAATTTCTAAATTCAGGGTAAATTCCATCTTTTGCCGCTTGCCTGTGTATGCGTCCTATATGAATTTTAAAAGGTAGACATTTTAAACTTACAAATAGAATGGAAATTAATTATTTTTACCACTCAATTCGTCTCTTTAATATTTTATCCTTTGTCAGTGTCTAAAGTTTACAATAAATTACGGCGCCATCACAAAAGTCGAAGAGTTAATCGCCCGATGAAATTCAATAAAGCAAAATGTTCAAACAACCAAAGAAAAACTTTTTTTTTTTTTTTATCTTAAATATTTCAAGTCAACCCGTTTTTAGAATTTCATTTGCTTCTTCTTTTAAAAACATAAAAAAAATTCATCCATATAGATCAAAGAAAAATTTCTGTCTTTGGGCTAAGCAGTTAAAAAAAATTAAATCAATTTTTTTTTTTTTTGGAAACAAAACGAAAAACTTTTGGAAAATATACAAAACGAAGATAAAACTCTGTGAGAGTGGAGCCGATTCAATTATTTTTGCAACGAAAGGTGTTAGAAAATATATTTGGGCTAATGTCGATTAGGATTTACTAGAATAGTGATCGTCGGAACCAAATTAAATATGTTTAGTAGAACTTTACAATGCTGAATACTATGTATGTGATGTGAGTACCACAGGGTGCGCTCACTTTTTTAGTTGATTTTGAAGTAAAGTTTTTAATTTTTGAGGAGAGTATTTTGGGAAAGAATTTATTAATTTTTTTGTTTATAATTTTTTATAGTACTTAAATTGATTTTAATGTGTTCCGATTTTTGTGTTATTTCTTTAAGACGGGAGCAGTTAATATAAAAGACATATACATAAGCACACATACACAAATATGTATATTGTGTATATTTTGTTGTTTTTTGTAAAAAAATCGAAAAGAAATAATAAAGTTTTTAATTAAAATAATAAAGAAAATTTATTTGCTGTATGTACTCGTATGTATGGTATATGAGTATACGGGTAGTATGTACATACATTGGTACCAAAAGTAAATATTAACTGAAAATGTTGAAAACCATAAAATTTTTTGATTATTGTTTTTAGCATTAGAAAAAATACATAAAGTATGTGCTGTATGTTTTTCGACGAGCTGCTTGCGTTATATGTATAATATGGTTTTGATAACAGGTGAATTTAACAGACCATATTTGTATAAAAAAAAAAATAAGTAAAATAAAGATTCGTGATGGTAGATGAAAACTAATCGTGAATTTGAATTTAATGACAGCGAAAAGTTGCTATACAATTTATTTACAACTAGCTGTACCCTGCCCGCTTTGCTGGTTGTGTAATTTTTTTTTTATGAACATATGGAATTTTTTTATTTTTTTTGGCATTTTAAATAAAACCAGTATTTTTAATTTTTCGTATTTTATTAAATTAAAATTATAATGAAAAATGAAATTAAAAATATTTTAATTACATAAAAATTGATTTATTAAATAATTATTCCAATGGTTTATGGTATACAACATTTTTAATTGCTCCTTCAGGTGCGTACACATATAATGATGATGGTTTTCCTATACGTGAGCATCCAACATATAATTGACCGTGTGAGAAGCATGGGTATTCCAAATTTAGACCACAAACTTGAAGTGATTTGTAGTGATTTGTTTATGTTCATAGCAAAAGCTAGATGTATTGGAAATTGTATTCTTTTAAAATTAAATGGCATATTTGATGGAATTACAGGTGTTAAAGATGTAATCTAAAATAGTTATTATTATATTAAGTAAACTTTTTTTACACTTTAATATTATATAGAATCAGAATCTTAATTAATTAATCACCTTACATAAAATAATTGCTAAACCCTGTCAATAAAATAATTTAATTTCGGTTTTTTTTTCCTTTCATTATACAATACAAAACATAATTACACTTTCCCGTTTGTCATTTTATAAATATGTCAATAGCAAAATCAAAACAATGCGAGATTCATCAAAAATAGAAGTACTAATTTTGTATTCAGCACAATCAATTTTGAGCTATTTAAATTGTGCGAAATTTAAATTTGAATAATAAAATTTCCCCAAATAGGGGAATCGCGGAAATTTAATTTGCGTGGGCAATCGCGATTATTAAATGACTTGGCAAGAAAATCTAAAAAAGTCTGTCTATTCATTTGGCGAAATTTAAGGAATTAACATCCGAGCGATCCTACAAAAGTTTTAAGCGAAAAGAGAAGAGATTTGTAACAGCGACATTTTGGCGATTTTATTAAGGTGATTTTTTACAATATATAAATTATTGAGATAAACTATATTTAAAACAAAAATATTGTGAATTATTTACAAAAAAAAATAAAAAATTATAAAAATAACAGTT
The DNA here is from genome assembly GCA_958295665.1 of Tipula vernalis. Taxonomy (NCBI): domain Eukaryota; kingdom Metazoa; phylum Arthropoda; class Insecta; order Diptera; family Tipulidae; genus Tipula; species Tipula vernalis. The sequence goes on along the minus strand of OY282559.1, from coordinate 232,773,196 downwards.
TTTGTGAACATTATTTCTCGCGAGTGAGTTTAATTTTTTTTAATTTGGCGAATCGCGAAGCAAAAAATACGCGTGAACATTTTCATGGTCCTTCGAGCCGGATAAATCTGGCATATAAAGTGAAATTTATCAATTTTATTGAAAGTAAAAACTATTTATCGGTTTAATTTGAATTTATTTGAATTGTGCGATCAAAAGAAAAACGTTTTAAGTTGAAAACGCATGGATCATAGACATTAGCGAATTTGGGCCATCCATTAAAATTCCATAGCGAACAAGACGTTTAATTTTTTAGAACAATATATCAAATTGAATTAATAAAAAATAGTTTTACGGTAAATTTATACATATATTTATAAAAGGTGAATTAAATACAACATTACAAAGACTAATTACAGTGTGTCTAGACATTATATAGTGACGATAATAGTGATAGTGTGAACATTATATTTCTGATCTCGGCATTCCGTGTGCGATTTGCTTCGAAACAAGCATTTCTAAAAAAAAAAAAAAGATAAATTGATTAGTGTTAAAAAATCGTAAATTACTAGCGTGTCATATTTTATTAAAATCACAATGGCCGATACTCGATCGCTTCAACGGAAAGTCAATCGATTCTTTCAGTTTGAGACATTCGCTAAAGGCAATTTGCCTCATGAACCAATTGAACGAATTAAGGCGCAAATTAAGCTTCTCACTGAGGAATGGGATGACTACAAGGCGAACGAGAAGAATTTTAGAGATCTTCCAGAGAATATCGAGTTACAAGATGCTATTGAAACCAAATATTTCAACATCAAAGGTAAATTGATACAAGCTGAGCTAGCATTAGAGAAAAACGAACAGCACGGTGATCTAGATAGCAGTCTACAGGTACTCGTCGCCAATCAGCGATCATTTTTAAATGAAGTTTCCAGCATGAACAATAAAAATGATTCTGATGTTCGCTTACCACGAGTTAATGTACCGACCTTTTCCGGAGTATACTCGGAATTTGCTTCATTCCGCGATTTGTTTGAAGCTTCCATCAACAGCAACCCTAAGATATCAAAAGTACACAAACTCCAATATTTGAAAGGGCTTTTGAGAGGCGAAGCTGCCGCATTGGTTCGCCATATAACGATTACTGAAGCAAACTATGACGAGGCTTGGGAAATTATCAATAATCGCTACGATAAAAAGAAACACGTGACTATGATGTTGTTGAAGCAATTTATGGATCAACCAACAATTAAGCAGGCGTCCGCCAAGTCTCTCCACCACATGCGAGATATTTCAGACGAAGTATTAAGAGGACTAAAGGTTTTGGGCGAACAAGCTGAATCACGCGATCCGTGGTTGATTCATATTTTGGTAAGCAAGCTAGACCAGATTACTAAACACGATTGGGCTCAACATAGTTATGGAATCGATTTCCCAACAATTACCAATTTTTTTGACTTTCTGAATAAACAAAGCGACACATTAGAAAGTTGTCAACCAACAAGACATATCACCCATCCACAGGTTCAAAATCCGAATGTAAAGGTGATGCACGCAGATACTCAGTCCGTAAGCTGCTTGAAGTGTGGTGAAAACCATTATCTGAGGAATTGCGAACAGTTTCTGAATCTTTCCGTACACGATAGAAGAAGTTTCATCGCCGAAAATAAACTATGTTTTATTTGCATGTTTAAAAATCACCGATCTCAAAGTTGTCGTTCCAAATTTAGATGTGGTATATGTCGAGCGAAACACCATACAATGCTACACCAAGATGCGAATAATTCATTTTCCAGCACGACTACTTCAAGCACGGAAACCGTTTCCGCCCAGTCAACATCAGGAACAAGCGATGCTAAAGCTCTACACGTTGCACATGCCATGACCACTAAGCGATTTACAGCTCTGCTTCCTACTGCTGTTATTATGGTCTTGGATTCATCAAATAATTACCAGAGATGTCGAGTTTTATTAGATTCAGGAGCACAAGCTTCGTTTATATCCGAATCTTGTGCTCAGCGACTTGCATTGCCACGAAAAAAAGCGAATATATTAATAAAAGGTCTCACACCTGGCAGTGAATCGACGAGAGGCATGATGACGATCGAAGCGGTATCACTATATTCCAAAGCCGAAGCACTTAAAATCGATGTTCTTGTGTTACGCAAACTTACCAGCTGTCTACCAACTTGTGAAATAAATGCAAGCAATCTCCAGAAAATTCATGATTTACAATTGGCAGATTCACAATTTTATAAGCCTGCACCAGTAGATTTAATAATTGGAGCAGATCATTTTTTCAATGTGTTACGAGAAGGCCGTATTGACAATTTGGAAGATAATTTGATTGCGCAAAATTCAATGTTTGGATGGATTTTATCAGGTGAAGCAACTAAGAAAGAAAGCGGGAATTGCAAAATGAGTCTTAATTTTCACATCGGCATAAACGTCGACGAAACCTTAAAAAAGTTTTGGGAATTAGAAGAAATTCCCGCATGCAATCCATATTCCAAAGAAGAGAGCGACTGTGAAGAACATTTCAAAAATAATTTTCAGCGGCACATCAGCGGTAAATACATAGTAAAATTACCATTCAAAAAATCGTCTTCAGCAATGGGGAATTCGATAGGCATCGCAAGAAAAAGATTCTTTAACCTGGAGCAGAAATTGAACAGTGATGCTGCATTAAAAACTGAATACACCAAAGTCATGCAAGAATACATCACATTGGGACATTTACTAGAAATACCTACCATTACGAAGGACGTTCAAGAAAAATCAAGCTACTACTTGCCACATCACGCCGTCACAAAAATTGAGAGCACCACCACGAAGCTACGTGTTGTTTTTGATGGGTCTAGTAAGACGACTAACGGGAATTGCATCAACGATATGCTAATGATCGGTCCAACTATCCAGCCCACCCTATGGACAACTCTGATGAACTTTCGGTACAATAAGATTGCACTTACAGCCGATATTGAGAAAATGTACCGGCAAGTGATGGTAGCTGATGAAGACCAAGATTTTCAGCGAATCCTTTGGCGAGAGAGAGTAAGCGACCCAATAAAGCATTTCAAATTAACCACTGTGACTTTTGGGATGTCCAGTTCAGCGTTCTTAGCCATTCGATCACTACAACAGGCTGCGTGTGATTTCGAAAAGGAACACCCAATCATCGCAAACGAGATTATAAATAAATTCTATATAGATGATTACATATCTGGAGCAAACACAGTGGCGGAAGCAAAATATTTAAAGCAAAAATTGACTGATATACTTTCTCAAAGAGGATTCAACTTGCGAAAGTGGAAATCCAACGCTCATGAATTATTGGATCAATCCTTGGATGAAGAGAAGTCAATGGTTCCTTTTGAAGAAGCTAATTCATTCACAAAAATCTTAGGTTTTCAATGGGACTCAAATAATGACCTACTATCATTTAAAGTTAATCTACCTGAAGAAAAAACTCCAACCAAGCGAACCTTAATAGCGAATGCTTCCAAAGTTTTTGATCCTCTTGGACTGCTTTCCCCGTCGATAGTGATGGCCAAAATTCTGTACCAGAAATTATGGCTAAGGAAATTGGAATGGGACGATGAGCTGCCTGATGACATTGCGATAGTTTGGAATCAGCTTAAGAGAGAACTTCCACAATTTGAGCAGCTCAAACTAAAAAGACATGCCAACGGGAAAGAAGTACAACTGCATGGTTTTTGCGACGCGAGCGAGCGAGCCTATTCAGCAGTAGTCTACGGTCGATTTAAAGATGAGTATGGAGAAATGCGAGTCGAACTCATCACCTCCAAAACAAAAGTTGCGCCGATAAAACAAATTTCGCTTCCCAGATTGGAACTGTGCGCTCACTTGCTGGCAAAGCTCCTCAAACAAGTGCGGGAAACGCTATCTGAAGAGGTACCGGTTTATGGTTGGACGGATTCAACTATTGTTTTAGCTTGGCTATCCGATCATCCAACTAAATGGAAAACTTTTGTGGCTAACCGTGTATCGGAAATACAAGAGTTGCTACCTAGGAACCACTGGTACCACATTAAATCTGACAATAATCCAGCCGACTACGCTTCTAGAGGGGTTCTACCATCCAAGCTTCTGACGATCCAACAATGGTGGCACGGCCCGCTATGGCTAAAAGAGCCAGAAAATACATGGCCAACCGTAAAACAACAAGTTTTTTATGATGATACCATTTGTGAAATGAGAAAGCAGCCACCCTTGATGCCATTGTTTGCTACCGAATGTCAGAGTGAAGAAATCGAAATATTTCAATTAATATTAAATAAAACGTTTTCCTTCACTAAAGTGATAAGAATATTAAGTTTTATTTATAGATTTATCGAAAACGCGAAAAAGGAGAAGGGAAAACGTACTACTTCGGCGATAAATTTAGCAGAAATCAATAAGGCCACCGAGAAGCTAATAAAATGGGTGCAGCACAAAGAATACGCCAACGAAATAAGAATGCTAGCGAAAGGTCAGAAGTTGTCTAAAAATCATAAAATTTTAAATCTTACGCCATTTGTGGATGTAAATGGTCTATTGCGTGTCGGTGGGAGGTTAGACAACTCAGCATATTCTTACGATTTTAAACATCCTATTATTCTACCAAAGTCACACATCCTAAGTAGAATGATCATTTCCTATTACCATAAAAAATATCTCCATCCTGGCCCATCTCATACATCCCATCTTATCCGACAAGCTTATTGGATCGTCAACGGAAGAGCAACCGTAAGGGACGAAGTCAGGAAGTGCATTCAGTGTTTCAAAAATAGAGCAAAAACAGCAAAGCAACTTATGGGAAATTTACCTTCTGTTCGCATTACACCTGCGAAACCATTCACGAACACCGGTATAGATTATGCCGGACCTATACTCCTAGCCAGCAAAAGAGGTCGTGGAGCAAAATTAGTTAAAGGTTACATCGCGATTTTTGTTTGTATGGCAACCAAAGCTATACACATAGAAGCAGTCACAGACCTAACGACTGATGCCTTCATTGCTGCGCTAAAAAGATTTTCGGCGAGAAGAAATGTGCCAAGCAACCTTTATTCAGATAATGGTACAAATTTCATCGGTGCAAACAGAAAGCTGAAAGAGGTATTTAAATCCAATAACACAGAAATTAATAAAAAAGTCATTTCAGATTTCTGTACATGCAACCAAATAAACTGGCATCATATTCCACCTTCTGCCCCACATTTTGGTGGATTGTGGGAATCAGCTGTGAAGTCGATTAAAACTCATCTCAACCGAGTCACTGGCAATAGTCACCTGACGTTTGAAGAAATGAGTACACTATTATGCCAAATTGAAGCTATATTGAATTCCAGACCACTTTGCCAAATTTCGGAAGACGATGATTCTTTCGAAGCGTTAACACCGGCTCATTTCCTGATGGGTTCTACTGTAGCAGCTGTACCTGAACATGATCTCAGCGATATTGCGACTAACCGATTATCTAGATGGCAGCAAGTGCAGCAAAGAGCTCAAAGTTTCTGGAAACGGTTCCATAAAGATTATCTGAACAACCTACAACAAAGAAGCAAATGGAGAAATATTGAGGAAAGTGTCAAGATGGGTGATTTAGTCTTAATAAAAGAAGATAACTTACCGTCTTGCAAGTGGGCGATGGGTAGAGTCGTAGCAGATCATCCCGATTCAACAGGATTAACTCGAGTAGTTACAGTGAAGACGGCATCAAACACATTTAAGCGACCCATAACTAAAATTTGTAAGTTACCTTTGAATTAGCTATGTAGTTGACGAAAGCAAATATATTCGTCAACGGCCCGGAGTATGTTAAAGATGTAATCTAAAATAGTTATTATTATATTAAGTAAACTTTTTTTACACTTTAATATTATATAGAATCAGAATCTTAATTAATTAATCACCTTACATAAAATAATTGCTAAACCCTGTCAATAAAATAATTTAATTTCGGTTTTTTTTTCCTTTCATTATACAATACAAAACATAATTACACTTTCCCGTTTGTCATTTTATAAATATGTCAATAGCAAAATCAAAACAATGCGAGATTCATCAAAAATAGAAGTACTAATTTTGTATTCAGCACAATCAATTTTGAGCTATTTAAATTGTGCGAAATTTAAATTTGAATAATAAAATTTCCCCAAATAGGGGAATCGCGGAAATTTAATTTGCGTGGGCAATCGCGATTATTAAATGACTTGGCAAGAAAATCTAAAAAAGTCTGTCTATTCATTTGGCGAAATTTAAGGAATTAACATCCGAGCGATCCTACAAAAGTTTTAAGCGAAAAGAGAAGAGATTTGTAACAGCGACATTTTGGCGATTTTATTAAGGTGATTTTTTACAATATATAAATTATTGAGATAAACTATATTTAAAACAAAAATATTGTGAATTATTTACAAAAAAAAATAAAAAATTATAAAAATAACAGTTTTTGTGAACATTATTTCTCGCGAGTGAGTTTAATTTTTTTTAATTTGGCGAATCGGGAAGCAAAAAATACGCGTGAACATTTTCAACAGGAATGCGTGGGATTAAAACTTCCTCACCTTTGTATTTGCCAGTTAATATAGTTGCTCCAATTACATTTGTCATTCATTTTTTAATAGCAAGTCGTGTGCCATTACAAAGTTTTGGTTGATTAATATTCCGTATTAAAATGATTGGTACGCCAATTTTTAGTTGAAGAATATGTGGTGGTACTCTCAATGAAATTAAAAATTCTGTAGGATAATTTATCACTTCGTCTTGATCCATAACACAATCTATTGATTTGTATACAAATGTTTCACCGAAAATTTTATTTTGAATGGCAATATTTATATCATTAACGTCCTTGTTTTTTGCTGCCAATATTGCTCGTTCACTTAACCAATTATGATTTTTGTATTGTTGTATAATATTTCGATATACAGTTTCAATTACAGTCGAAACTCGATTATCCGGGATGCTCGGGACCGGAGCATTCCCGGAAAATCAAAAATACCGGTTGATCGAATTTTTCGGTTTTATAAGAAAATACACAATATATGTACATATGTAGATATACAGTATGTTTAGCACAAAAACAACACTGTTGCCAAAATTTAACGAAAAAAATAAAAATGAAAAATCCCCGTTAATCAATTGAAATTCTGGATAAACAAGTGACTCAAAAAAATCGACTGTATAAAAAAAAAATCATGGATAGTGAAGGTTTACGGATAATAGGATCCCAGAAAATCGAGTTTTCACTGTAATTCTTCTTTTGATTTTTTTAAAATACAAAAATTTTGTGGAAATGTAACTAAACCAGTTGTAATAGCAATTGGAATTTTTCCATTTCCAATATTCAATAATTGTTTTGAAAATGTTACAGCTGATTCATTATTTTGCAATTGAACACGCATATTTGTTGTTAAATTTAATTTTTGAACGTTTCTCCATAAATTAGATGATTTTAAATACGCATTTAATTCATCAGCTGGAGTTGATCGTGTTACAACAGGTAGTGTCTGCCTAAAATCACCTGATAATAATATTGTTGTACCACCGAATAACTGTTGGTTATTCCGTAAATCTTGTAATGTTTTATCTAATGCTTCTAATGATTTTTTATGTACCATTGTGCATTCGTTCCAGATTATTATTTTGCATTGTTGCAATACTTTTGCCATTCCTGATGTTTTTGATATGTTACGTGTTGGTGTTTCAATTATTTGCATAGTGTTGTATATTTAGTGTAAAAGAGAGATTTTATTGAAATAGTTTGGAAGATCATTTAATGTTGTATTGTGAATATACTACTTTTTCTTAAATGATTTGAAATCTTAAGGTTGAGTTTTTATTATTGAGATCCAACATTTAATTTAATATTTGGGATTTTGGTTTATTTTGGTTTTTACTATTTGTTTAATGTTTTGATTTGTTATTGAAATCCAATAATGCCTAAGATGATTCTGATTCGTTCTTTGTCCTTATGATGTTTAACTAGTTTATTAATTTGTAAAAATTTAAGGGTTCTATTTCCTATAAGTATCTTTTGGTCATGAGACTCGCTTAAGAGACGTGTTTTGTTTTTTTTTGTATCAAATTAACAAATAGTTCCGAGCTTACCTCGGGTGGGGGCTATTACCGGAACTATTTTGGAGTTAATTTGATGCACAATTCTAGGAGAATGCAGGATTCTGCACAATGTTAGTACTCCGAATCAGATATTCAGATCGACAAGTAGTTCATGGGTAAGTATGTGCACTAAAGCACTTTTATATTACCCTCTACGCTTTGCCGTGCTTAGATTAAGACTAAATGTCTCCTGAACCTTATAATGGTATTCGTTAGTAGGATGATTATGGTGTTATTATACTTACGAGGTTGCGAGCTGCTGTACAGTTTCCGATTAATTTGGCTTAGTGGTGTTTTCCTCTTCACTCGTTCTGGGTTTTTGGACTTGCTCTCCTGTGGTTCCGGGTATTGTGGGTTGTTGACTTAGTGAAATACTTTTTCTTTTTTTTATTTAGATAATTATTCTTTTTTTATTATTTTTTTTTTGTTTTTAAAAATTATTACTGACTATATAATTACTAGGTGACTACAAGTTGAAAGTAATTACTGTATGACTAGGACTGTCTGACTATATGACTATATTGTATGACTATATCTTTTTTTTGACTATATCTTTATTTTGACTATATTTTTTTGACTATAACTTTTTGACTATAACTTTTTGACTATAACTTTTTGACTATAACTTTTTGACTATAACTTTTTGACTATAACTTTTTGACTTTAACTTTTTGACTTTAACTTTTTGACTATAACTTTTTGACTATAACTTTTTGACTATAACTTTTTGACTATAACTTTTTGACTATAACTTTTTGACTATAACTTTTTGACTATAACTTTTTGACTATAACTTTTTGACTTTAACTTTTTGACTATAACTTTTTGACTATAACTTTTGGACTATAACTTTTTGACTATAACTTTTTGACTATATCGATACATAAAATTTGTTCAGTTTATATACAATTTTACGTTATTGATTTACACTAACAATTTTGAGAGGCATTGATTTTGAAAAATTTGCTATGTTGCATTTTGGGTTTTTTGACACATTTTTTAAAAAAGAATATATTTTGCTAATTCGCATAAATTCAATTTTTTTTTGGGTTTTTATTCCATTGCATTTGGGTTAATAATTTTACGAACTTGCGTAAAATTGAATTTTTTGTTTTTGTAATTCAATGTATTTAAGTTTTGTTTTTGTAATTCAATGTATTTTATTTTTTGTTTTTGTAATTCAATGTATTTAAGTTTATTAGCATATCATAATTTTGCTAACTTGCATAAACTGGTTAAATTCCAATTTTTTTTTGTATTCTATATTAGAATCGCCCAACTGTATTTATTTTGTGTGAAAATATAGTATTTGCCCAAATGTTGATTTTATTATTTCATACAATTTAATTGCGTGTATATTCGCATACATTTTGGCTTATGTATTTTTTTTATATAGTTTGATGTTGTTATATTTGTTTTTGTATTTAAAAAGAAAATTTTATTACGCTAATTTCTTGTTTTTGTTGTTGGGGATTCTTAACTGGAATGCGGAAATATGATTACTATTAAAAATGTTTTGGGATAGGATAAGAATGAAAATAAAAATTGTGCTAATTGTGGGTTGGTTTATACAACAATAGGTAGTTTTAGTGCGAATGAGCAGTTCTACCGCCATCTAATAATATTGCTGCTATACCTGAACAAGCAATTGCTAATGCTATGTTGTTTTGAGATTTTGAAATTAATGATATCAAAAATGTTTTTCCAGTTCCTCCTGAAGCATCTAAAAAATATAATCCACCTCTTTGATCATTTGCAGCTCATAAGCATGGTTAATTTTTTTTTGGGAGCGTGAGCAAGAGAATACATATCTATTTTATTCTTTTTCAAAAGAATTACTCGAAAATCGGGTAAAAGGTATCCATGTTCTTCGAAACTCGTGTTCTTCAAGTACCGCGTTCTTCGGGGGTTACCTGCATTTCAATTTATTCATTTTTAATTTTTAAAATGAAATATTGACCATTATCATCAATTGATTGGCGACGATATAATGAATAATCATCAATGCCTGTACATAATTGATTCTGATATTAATGCTCTTGGGTATCGTTACGAGCATTTACCGTCAACCATGCAAGGTGAATTGATGTTATAGCACCACATGGACCATGAATCTTATTTTATTTAATAATTTCAAATAATTCTGGATCAGTTGTTAAATCTGAAATTTCTGCAGAAATTATATTATCAACTTCATTTGGTGTTAATTTTGTTACTAACAAAATTAAAATGTGGGCATATGTCAATCCTCTTTTCTGCCATTCGATGAAATACAACCAGCTACGTAGTCCTATTATTAAATCCATTAATGACTTGAGTTCCTGTTTAAAGACACGTGCTGTAATGTTTGACCTTGAAATAGATTTTGTTTTATTATTGCATTTTGTGAATATTCTTGCATATGTCTTGGACTTCCAATATACGTTGATGGTAAAATTGTCATTCTTCCAATATTGTTAACTTTTTCGTCATTATTTAATGCATCACGAAAATTTAATCGAATATGTAATAAACTTTCTGTTTCTATTTTTGCGTATACTATCAGAGCCTTCTAGAGTATAGAGCCATAATCTTAATGACGTATTTTTTAGAAGCTTTTTTAGTGGTAAAACTTTTCACTGATTTCCACAGGAATCCATAGTAAAAATGGTGTTTTTTAGCTTCAAGTTTTTCAATGAAAAAAGCAAAAATGACATAAAATGTTTATATAAAAGTTTTCTACATATCTTTAAGAACAATACACAAATAGGCCATATTGGTATTAAGTAAATATTAATTGCAGAAATATTAAAATTAAATTATTTCTAAAATATATTTTTTCGAACTTTCATTTTGAAAAATACATCAAAGTTGGCTCTGACAAATTAAAATAATACCTGCTAAATTTATCTTTAGTTTTACTAGTGTACGTAAGATGTCTAAAATGGTCACAGAAAAATACGAAAAAAAATTATTTAATCACAAAATTATCACACGTTCCTATATTTTGTGAATTTGTTTTGCTTTTCCTACAATTTTTGAACTTGAAATTTCCCCAGGGCCCGTATTCTTGAAATTCGATCAAAAAAAGTCGCCCATTATTTTCTAGTGAAATACATCATTTCAGTCGAAAATTTAAATTGTTTCATACCAAAGTCACCGGCGAATTTTTTCGGTGAATTTCAAGAATACGGGCCCAGGTGGTTATTTTTTGGTACAATTTTTCCAAATTTTTACGGCCATCACTGCCATCTATGTAATGTATATTGACTTAATGACCAAACGAATCGTAGTAAGCTTTTATTTCAATTTGACCAGAATACTGTTGTTATGAATTTTTTTTAATATTTTGGTTTAAATAAATCAATTATTACAAGAAAATGAAAACGATTTACTTAAACGATATTCATGTGTGTTGAAATTCAAACATTTATGAAAGTATTTCAGAAATCATAATTACGAATTTGTAATGTTTTCATTTAAAAATTTGTCTTAGGAAAAAAAGTGATTTCCCATATGTTTTGTGTGTTTTACTATGAAAAGTTTCGTTTTTTCCTCGTTACTAATTCCCTTATAAAAGCTCAGATTTTTTGATTATGGCTCTATAAAATACAGGGTGCTCTGATACTATACTATATATCAACAATATATTGATGGAATAATCGGCGGTATTTTGATATACTATATGATTTTCTTCGTTTTCACGTACCATAAGTCTATATGAATAATAATTCATAGCACTTACTTTTTTATTTAATTCCTCACCTAAAATATAAATATTTATTTTAATTAAATATTAATTTTTTTAATTTTGTTTAAGCAAAAAATTTAATAAATATTTGTTTACCATTTGCTGGATTTATCATTTTAATTTGAATATGATTTCCATCTTGCCCATACCAGAATATAATTGGATATTGTAAAGCATCACAAGACATATGGATTTCGCAAACACGTTGAAGTCTATCATTTCTGCGATGTAATATAATGTCACGTGATTCAAATTGGTCTCCAGCAATAACTATTGCAACTTCATTAATTGTTGCGAAAAAAAAAAAATTTAATTAATTTATTATGTTGATGAAAACAATGTTGTAATTATTCTATTATTTCTCTTCTTGTTCCTGAATTAATTCCACAACGTACATTTAATTCATCATCAGAATTTCCAATAAAATAAATTTGTAGAAATTTATGTGTAGCATCTGGAAGTGGTAATAAAGAACCTGCTGAGTGATAAATTTGGCCTTGAACTTTGAATGTTGGCATGGAATTATCAGTAATAATATTTGTAGCACCAAAAGAAGTCATTTGAAAAGAGTTATTGAATTTTTGAATGTTTGATAAAATATGCTTCGATTGTGGTGTTATGGCCGTGTGTGTGGGTGGTTACATGCCATAATAATTTTATGATTCACTTATATAAATAAAGAAATATTCACCATTTAGTTTATAATGCTTTTATTTATATTTCTCGAATTCTTTTTTTTTTATTTTGCACAATTTTATTTTGTTTTAAAGATTTACAATTTATTTTATATAAATCTTTATTTAGCTTTAACCACTTACTGGCCTCATATACAACGGCTCAGTAAAAGCTAGTTAATATTTATAGTTTTAACTTCAATTATGTACACGACACGATGATGTGCGTCGTGCCTCAGTTAAATGATTATTGTTTTTTTTTATTGCATAGGAAAATTCCTTTTATATAAATTCTCCCTTTGTTTTGCAGCTCATACTGCGATAGCGTAAATTTAGTGAACTCGTATTTTTCGCATTTTGATTTATAGTTCAGAATGCTCATAACTAGAGGTCACGCGGAATAATTTAGGAGAATAAAAATGCTTGTTATAATTTAGTACATTTTAATTTGTTTATTTTCAAATGTCATTTTCTGTCATGCAGTGTCATGCTGTTGTTCTCTCCTTATAGATTGCGTGATACGGCAAATATTTTTTATTATTTTCACGTGGTATTTCTGCCCAAGGCGGATCACATAAACTGTTTTTCAATTTCCCTCATTCTGGTAGTTGTGATGAGCCAACGATTCTCCTTGTTCCGGTGGTAACGATTTGAATGGGAATCTTACAATGAACCTTCCATCTGAAGATCTGGTGGTAGCGTTTCGATACAAGATTTCACATGGGTCATCTGCTGCTGGTTGAGTTGAATTAGCTATCAGTGAAATTAGTGCACGCCACAGTGTTGTTCCCCAAAATTAATGTTAGCAATGGCTCTGGTGGATCACTTAAAACTGGCAAGCTTTAAAGCTTTGCAATGCAGGTATTCATACCGCTTATAGCAACAATTGGATTTAAGCTATAATCAATTTTATAATCATAACGAAAAGCCAGTTTATTAAATATTATGCTTGTTCTTGCTTGTCCATTTCCAAATCGATTTGATTTATTTCTTAATTCAGATTGTTCAGCGGATTCATTTGCACGTGAATCTAATAGTTCCAATCTAACCCTTCCAATCCGTTCTCTATGTTGAGCTGGTGTTTCATTTGAACGTCGTGTTCTCATTTGATTGTCTCGTCGTGTGTTATGACCAATATTTAAACTCTACGTGGCATTTTAATTTTCACATATAAAATATGTGTAACAAATAAATAAAAATGTATATTTTAGGTACTTAATTATCATAAATTTTTTATTTATTGCCTTTAAATTCTTTTTAATCTCGGTAAATATAATTTTTTCTTTTGATTTAAAATATCCGTATTAAAAATCTGTCAAAAATCAAATTTAATATATGAACACAATTATAACGAACAGGTTAGTTCCCAAATTATAACGAACTATAGTTGAACATTTTTATTTGTATTTCACTTTTTAAATATTTCTATAATAAAACTTATGATTTATTTATGGTCATGTTGATTTAAAACTAAGCCCTAAATGTCAATTCCAAATTTGTTTTTTTTCAAATCGTATTTTAGCGCAGCCTACTAAATGTGAATTAAAACAAAGTTTCAGACACCTAGCTTAATAAGGTAGTGGAGTTATTCTAATAAAATTAAAGAAGTTATATGGCAGCTACCCGAATCCGTTGGCCTACAAAACATTCATCGGCCATACAAAACATGTAGCAGATAATTTCGTTTAATATTTGACCATCATACCATTATACCCCATCATACCACAATAGCATCATACCATTACACAATCATAACATCATAGTATCAAACGACCTTACCATTTTGCTATCATACCATCATACTATCATTCCATCATACCATTTTAGCATCATACCATGGTACTCTCATACCATTTTACCATCATAACATCATACCATCATATAATTAGACCATCATTCCACCATACCATCATACCATATTATACCATCATACTATCATACCATCATACCATCACAAAATATGAATCAAATCGGACAGTATTTGTGCGAGTTATTACAAAACCCCGAAAATTTAACGAACTTTTGTTCGGGAACGCTTCCGATAAATCTTGTTAATTATATCCACAATTATTGGTAGTGTTATTAAACTAATCTGGGCTAAATATAAATCAAATCGGATAATATTTGTCCGAGTTATTATGAAAAACCCGAAAATGTAACGAACTTTTCTACGGGAGGTACCCGAAGGAAATCCGTCGACCCTATTAAAAACATATACTAAAACCATTATCAAGACTCAAATATCATACATCTAAAATTTTATTAAATTTGGTCCATTGGTTCTTGAGTTTTAGTCTTACAAACACACACGTAATTTGTATACATAGAGATACCATATATGATATTTGTATAATATGTATTTATTTTGCCATATTGCTTTCAGTCTTGTCATATTATGTTTATGATTTGAGATACAACATAAAAGGTATTATCCCTCACGTTGGTAACTATTTGTCTTAGTTAGGTTATTTGTTAAATGCAAACTGGAGAGGGGCCCGGAGATCTCCCCTACCTACTATTTGGCAGCTTAATTTCGACATTCTTATACTTAGGAAGTTTTTGATCGATACTGAAAGATAGTTCTGCTAACAAGCACAATGAACTATCTCATTTAAATAAAGAAAATTGTTTAATAAAACTATGTCGAAGATTTATATTTATTTATTGTAGTTTATTAGTTTTTTATTATATTTATTAATTTTCGAGGACTTTATAATTTTTATTTTGTGAACAAAAAAATTGAAGTGATCAAGTCGATCTTAATTTTTAATTACAAAAAATACGTATGTATACATAAAGCAATATAAATCAGTTTGATTTTATAGATCTTTAAAATATGTACTTAACAATGCTGCACAAAGTATATAATAATAAATCCATGTATATACGCACAGGAATGAAATTCATAATTAATGTCCCAACTTTAGTAAACTTCAGTGTAGTATTTTTTGTTTCAAGTGGTAGAACACTATTTTTTGTGATTGAGCGTTTAAAAATATATTTCGAAGTTTTTATGGTAACTACATGAATTCGGTTGTCAGGACCTGGGTGAGTGTCAATTATTCTACCTAAAACCCAATTTATTGGTGGTGTATTATCTTCATGTAAGAGTACTAAAGAGCCTATATTTTATAGTTATTGTTTGAAGGATTTTTGCCATTTATACCGTTTCTGAAGTCCGTTTAAATATTCAACGTGCCAACGTTTCCAGAAATCTTGAAGCATCACTTGGATCAGTTGGTATAGATAATCTGTTAATATTTAAGTCGAACATTGATGGCTCGGGGGAAGCTAAGAGGGGCTCACGATAGCGCCAAGCGATAAGGCATTATAATCTGTATAGGGTCGCTTGAAATGGTGGTCAATGGCCTTGAATTAAGGCAAGCTTCAATTTGACAACTTAAAGTATAATAGTCTTCCAAAGTTAAGCAACGCACACTCCTATGACCCGTTTCATGTGCCATTTGGCGTTTTTGATGGCGGATTCCAACAATTCACCGAAGTGTGGTGAACGTGGAGGGATTATACGGTGCTGTACTCTAGTTTTACAAGCCGCATTGTCGACAACTTCAGCTCGTTGGAAGTAAGTTCACCGAGGTAAGATTACCTTGCTTCTTTGTTTGAAAATTATTCAGAAAACGAAGTATATAGGGTGTAACTCGAATAAGTTTCGTAAACGATGAGTATCGATCAAATAAATTCAAATCAGAAGATTTACATTTACCAAGTCTGCACTTATTTTCAAATTCGAAGTTTTAGGCCAGTTTGTCTGATTTTCTTGAAGAAACGACGCCGAAGCGAGGAATGGTCTGTTTTTTAAGAGGAGTCACCTTAGATTTTGAACAAATCAGTCTAACATCGTTTCTATTTATATAACCGTATGCTTCTCAAATAAATAACACAATCAAAACCTTTCTCAGAAGCGTTCGAAAAACTATGGTTCTCGATTAGTTTGTTAGTTGAGGAACTGTTATTTGATTTAATCAATTCAGAAGTTCTGGCGTTATATAATCATCCCAGTCAATATTGTGAAGGGTCCATATTGTCTGCAATATGATTTTAGCAATTAGAATCAACGGGGAATACAAGCCCAACGGATCAAACAATTGGCATATTTCAGATAAAACATTTCTTTTGGTACATGAAGCTTCTAACGAAAACTTGAAAAATGTATAGCAAATGTATCTTGTGTTGTGTCTCAAGCAAGGCCAAGTACTAAGGAAATGTTTGACGAAGAATTAGAATCCGAAGAAATTTCATGAACAAATTTGCCTTTTTTTAATAGTTTAATCAGGTCGCTGTTTTAATTTTTAATATGCCCTCAATCGTATCAGATCCTGTTAGGACGCTACAGATTATCTCTCCATCAGATTCGCTGTAAGTATTGTTGAGCAGATCCTGTTGCACAGTAGGACCTTTTAATAAACAATCATTTAATGATAGTTTTGACGAAGATTTAGCTGACCCATTAAAAACTACTTTTAACTGAGTGGTAATACTAGCATCTTTAACAACGAAATGATGTGGCAAATAATAAAATTTATTATCAGACTTAGTGATGATACTTGGGTCTTGAACTAATTTCATGTGATTTAAAGACAAATATTCTTTCATCAAGTTTCGGTATAATTCATAAGTATCTGGTTGACGTATTAAATTCAATACCCTTTGGCATTAGATTTATATTTACAATAACGGGGCTTGCTTGTAAGTAATTCGTAATTTTTGAAATTACATAAAATTCCAAAGTTGTTCAAAAATTTGATACTCTAGAAGATATAGTTAAACGACGCCATTTTTTTAATTGAAGGTTCTTTTCCGTCAATACCAGATATTATATTATTTGTTGGCTCTTTCCTTAATTTTAATAAATTTACGAACTTTTCTGTTACGAAATTTAAATGATAACAGCTGTCCAACAACGCTCTACACAAAACACTGGTTATTGGATTCAGAACTGGCATTGACTAAAGCGGTTCCAATCAAAATTTGGTCTATTTCTTTTGAACACGAAGATTGGCTTATTTTTAAAGGTTTCACCTTACATGATGACACTCTCGTAGTTTGGACAATATTTGATTCTGACTGATTATTTTGAACTTTTAAATCAATTCTTGGTTTATTTAAAGGCCTAGGTGAACTATTCGAATTGTATTTTGAACCTTTGAAGTTTGAATTTGTTTCAAAATGCAGAAGAGTGTTATGCTTCAGTGAGCATAAACCACAAGGAGGTTTATCACAATTGGAAACGTTGTGTTTGAAAATTAAACAATTAGTACATAACTGATTGCTCCGAATAAACTGGAAACGCATGTATGGAGTGATTTTGGTGTCACCAAAAGCTGAGCAACCAGGTAATAATTGTGCTCCACCACATTATGTGCATTTTGAGCTATTCGAAACTAACGTATTAGCTGATGATTTCGAAGCTGTAGGTGTATACTTAATAGCTTCCAGAATTTGAACACGATTTCTGAGAAGAACGATGAATTTATCAAAATTTAACAACTTGTTCCCTTCTGAATTTTTTATAATATGTATTTATGAAGAATTGTTAAGTTTCTCGGTCAAATGGTGAACTAATATTAAATCGCAAGTTTCGACTGGTAAATGTAATCACTTCAGAACATTGTAATTTTTAACAATTTGGTCAATGAAATTTTGAAGTGAATTTGAAGAATTTTCAACTGGCGATTTTAAATTATAAATTTCTTTCATATGAGTCTTTTTATAAGAACCGCCTTGTCATATCGATCGCCTAAAATTTTCCAAGCTGTCTCATAATTAGCCGAAGTTACAGGAAGATGTTCAATTAGGCCAAAGGCTTTCCCAGAACGAATGTCGGTTTTCAAATAAACAAATTTAGAGGACAGCTCACCCGCATTTGTGGTTTCAGAATCTGACATTGGTTTTGACTTAAATTTATTGAACACACCCGACTATTAAATGAAATATACGCGCACGATTAATAAATGAATCACAACAATCACTATTCTAGCAACACAACACCAAGTTGTACGAATATAAGAATTGATAACTTAAATTTAACGTATCAAGGGTGAAACTTAAAATGTAATAATAATCCGTTGAAGGTTAACTGATTTCTATAAACCTCGTGATAATTGACCTTGAAGTACCACGAAATCAGGCGATATACACGTTTTAAGAAAATACTGAAGCAACACCTTGTTTCGAAGATTGAATTACGGCTGGATCTCCCGTCTGCGTTTATTTGCTCGAGAACTATTTATTTTGTACCCAAATACGACTTGTGTTTTGTACAATATCGATGTCGTTGGTTAAGAGAATGATGTAGCGTAATAATAAAATTCACTTAAAATCTGATGCAGCACACCACACAATGTAACAAGATTAGACGTTTTTTAGCAAACTGAGAATACAATTTCTCACATTACAGTTTAGTACACAATTCGTGAAACTAGGCACTTTCAAGCAACGCAGTTTTCACTTTATGAGTAATTACTTTAAGTAAAATAGATAAACTGCTTTTCGTACATACTGTAACGTAATTATTTGTTGCACTAACTTTGCACGATTAAATTTGCTGTTTTACTTGGCAAATTTTATTGTTCAACTGTATGTAATTTCACAGGTTTATTACTTGCACTTAATTATTATAACTGAATGCGCACTATTAATGTCGATGAATTAGTAGACATCCGGCTCGAAGGACCAAAATGAAAGATAGTTCTGCTAACAAGCACAATAGAACTATCTCATTTAAATAAAAAAAACTGTTTAATAAAACTACGTCGAAGATTTATAATTATTTATTGTAGTTTATTAGTTTTTTATTATATCTATTAATTTTCGAAGGCTTTATAATTTTTATTTTGTTATTAATTGATGTAAATCACATGAACAAAAAAATTGAAGTGATCAAGTTGATCTAATTTCAAAGTATATAATAATAAATATATGTACAAATATAAAATATTAATAAACATATAATGGGATACGCACAGGAATGAAATTCATAATTAATACAGTGCATGAACAGATACTAATAAGCTTAGTTTCTCTTGTAATTTTCTGGACGAAATGTTCTGTATTATAATATGTTTGATTGGTTTTAGCAGATTAAACTTGGTTTTAGGAAAAAATCAATATTAAACTTCTTTAAATTTTAAACTAAGAGTAAATTTATCATCGTGGTCGAGAAGATGAGAGCCCCATCAAGCAACATTTGCTGTGATTTACAACCGAAGTTTAGTTTGTCATTGGGACGGGCACCTTGGTATACTCACTTACAAGCAACAAAAAGGAAGGACTGAATAGGTTACTTAGTTATACCAGAATCGACCCGGTTACAGACACCTAGATATAGCCTATAGCTAGTAATTTAAGACAATACAATGACAAAACAACTTTTTACTTTATTTTTTGTTTACTTTCATGAAATAGATACAATTTCTAAAGCAACACAGCAATAAACAAGACTAATGTATTACGCTAGAAACAAAAAAAAATTTGCTATGAGCACTGAAGAGCGAAATAAATGATTATTCCCAAATATAGCGTAACGACCACAATTATTAGCATTCTTAAGAAATTCTTGTATTTAAGTTGGGGTAGTTTCATTTGAAAAACCTTTTTACATATCATTGGTTTCTAAATCATTGATTAAATGGCTTCTAATTGGGTTTATTACATTTTTAAAATTAATTAAAAAAAAATTGGATCTATCCGACTCCTCGAACGAAACTTTTTCCACAAAGCATCCGCTATAGATCACCAAACCAACCATTTATATTTTACAAGACGTTCCGTGATTTTGAGCAAGGCCTTAAAAGATGGCACGGGTTTCCTTAAATTTCGAGAGCCCTTTCTCAATATAACAATTGGTCATGTCATGACAATATAAATTTTCTACTTGCATGTTTTCCATTCGCGAAACACACGAAAAAGGTAAAATGTAAAAATCCCTAGTTTCTTGTTTCACCAAATTTACACTTGCGTGCATACATTTCAATCGCTATTATATATTCGGGTCAAAAAACAATCGTGTTTTTAATGGGTTTTGGCTACAATATAGTTTTTATTATTTTTTTTATTTTTTCCACTTCCGTTCAAAACAAAAAAAAAAAAAATTCAGTTCGAAATATTACTCAAAACTAGAATGACATCCCAAAGAATTGGCCAGGGATATACTAAAATAGCCGAGGTTTAGGCGACTGTGAAGAACAGATCCACTCTCGGACTGATGAACCTGTGAACCTGTAAATTTATTAAATGTTTAGGTTACACAGATAAGTATAATCTAAGCTAACAATAAGTATTAATATTGGTTACATTGGTTTGATTACTTCTTGTGAGTTTCTTATGTAGGAAGGTTTAAGAATAAAGTCATTGGGAAAATTTACAACAAAAAAATTTCAGGAAAATCCTATTAAGAAACAGCCAAGTTCCATCCTAATTGACCATATTCTAGAATTTTTTTATTTGAAAATCATTTTAGAGCCCTATTTTCGTCGAATATGTTGAATTTCACCATAATCGGTTAGGATTTTTTTTTAAATACTTATAAACGAGTTCATACTAGTGGTTCGAAAAAAAATCATTACTAAATACGCGATTAGTCAATTACGTTGCTAAATTTTGATGTGGGTATAAAATTGATTCATTCTTTAAAAATAATTTCAATGAAATAAAAATAAACCTGAAGGGCTAATATACATATTTCTACTTTTAAAATTAGATTTAACTAACAATTAAAAATTATAGATAGCACTACCCGATTATATCTGCATTACCAATATTGTTATTTCTGTTGAGAGAATAAATTTATTTTCATTAAGTGAAGGAACGAGTGTTAAGCGAAACAAAATTCCAATAATTTTAGTAAGTATAGGGTAACTTTATTAGTTGATGATTAAAACCATTTTAGAATGCCATTTCTGTCGCACTTGTCCGTCATAATAGGGTGAGAAATAGCCAATTTCCATCCTTCTTCTAAAATCCAGAACTTCATCTAAAATCCGTACGTCGAATTTCATCATAATCGGTTAAGAAACAGCCAAGTTGCATCAAAATTGGCCATATTCGGAACTTCATCTAAAACCCGTTTTAGAATCCCATTTTCATCGGACATATGCATATGTTAAATTCCATCATAGTGTACCATATGTCGTTTTGAAATATTCCGTTTTGAAATATGTCATGTTAAACGGATCCCGTCTCTAGTATACTGTTGAAAATTCTTGAGAATTCTGCATGCAGAGAGCTTCCACAATGTTCAAAATTTCTTTTCTCAAAAGTTGTCTAGTTTGTTTAAATTACAGCATTATGTGAGCAACGTGAGAATTGTTTGATATAAGCCCTTGCTCTTTTCTCAGTGCTTCAGTTTCGATGAAGCCTTACCGTGAACCATTCGAAGATGCAAAAAAAAAAAAATTAAACACAAGCAATAATACAAAATCAGAATTAAAGTCAATTATCTTTTGTGAACGATATCACATCTTCTAGCATTTCATTTTCTATATCTCCTACTGCCTATCTCTTCAATCTCCTCCGCCCTAAAAGCGTGATATTATTTTAAGGCCGTCCCATAGTAATTCGCCATTAGGATTTATTTATTACCTTTAATATCAACAGAATTTATTAATCAGAAATAATACCTTTAGATGCGATTTTATTAAAGCAATTCACAAATAATGTATCGTTGAACAAATTTCAATCAATAAAATGTTATAAAATGTGAATACAACGTCACAAACATAATTTATATTTTAAAGCTTTCTAGATATATTTTATTTTTAAATGATGACGATTTATTTGCCACAAGCATCCGAATTCCGGTTCGATTGCAAATTTCTCATATGGGTTTTATTCGTACAAAAAAACCTAAAGGTATAAAAACTCAGAAAACATCTTCGGTCTAATGACTGAGAAATTAAAATTCATAATGCCTCAATTCCACTGTGAATCAAAGTTTGTCAGTAAAAATAACTTGAGATAAAAATATAAAATCGGTGGTTGTGTGAACGGGACGCACAACGGAGACAAGTCACATCACAACGGAGACAGTCAATCAAGATTTTACTTACAAAAAATGTGTGTCTGTGTTAGTGCACTGAGATCGAAATTAAAAAAAAAGTATCAAATCGAGAACATTTTATGGCAGTCCAACTAATACATGTACATAAATATTGTGTACCGATGAAAAATATTTCTCGCACACACTGATAATTTTAATTGATGGCATTTTTATGGGAAAGATTTCTTTAATTTTGTATTTTATGTCGGGAAATAATCTGAATAAAATAATTCTGATATGAGTATTAATAATAATTAAATTTTTAGATTATTTTGAAATGTGAAAATAATCTAATTAACACGAATACTTAATTTTTCTAATGTTATTCTAGGTTATGTTTTAACAACAAAATATTGTCAAAAAATAACCCAGTAAACCAAATAACGCATGCTATAATGTCTTACTATAATTGAAACTCATCTGCAATATGGGAATTGGAATTTTGGTGAGTATGAGCACTGACTAGTCTGAAAAAAAATTAAATCATTTCGCATTCTCATTTGTCGTAGAACCGGAATTTGGGTGCAGGAATTATTTTAGGTAAATTTAGAAATTTAAATTCCACGTTACACGGTTACCTATTCATTTTACCTTAAAGACACCTATGGAATAATTGTTGGAATTTGGAAGATGTATTAATCGTAGAAAAATATTCCTTCGAAAATTTGAAAATTACCTGGGCAGCAACATAATAAAAAATCGTCGGTCCCGTTTTTGAGAAAATCTGTTTGGCTCTTCCACTGCAATCCCCTCTATTCTAGAGTCGAATGGACCTAAAAGTTAATACAATCTGCTTATTACTAAAATCTATCTTTGTACAAAATTTCGACAAAAACTATTAATATTTGTGAGAATGGGAGGCAAAAAAAAAAGTAATAAAAATGTATGACTGGAAGGACGGAATAATGGAAGGACGATGTTTTTGAGTCCTGTTAACCTAATTCGTCGAGAAATGTAAAAATCTGGAACAAATTTTTTTTCCCCGAATATAATACTTACCCACAATATAACCTCGTTATTGCACTGTTTTCCGAGGTAATATCAACATTTTCAAAGAAATATTTTTCTACGGTTAATACTGATACGGTTAATATTTAAGATAAAATGAATGGTTTAATTTAAATTTAAAGCATTACATTTCAAAATTTACCTAAAATACTTTGCCGGTGGCAAATAATATCGTGATCATTCAAAAATAAAGTATATCTAGTAAGCTTTGAAATATAAATAATTTCTGTGACGTTTTATAGATATTTTATTGATTGAAATTTCAAAGACTTGTTGATCGATACATTATTTGTGGATTGGTTTAATAAAATAGTCGTTAAAGGTATTATTTCTGAGTAATTAAGCAAATTACTATGGGACGGCCTTTAAAATAATATCATGCTACTAGGGCGGAGAAGATTGAGGAGATAAGCAGTAGGAGATATAGAAAATGAAATTCTATGTGACAAGGAGGTGCGATATCGGCCACAAAAGATAATTGACGTTATTAATTCATTATTGGTTGTGTCTAATTTTTTTTTTTAATTTTGGAGTGGTCCACCTCCACAGCGACGCTCCATCTAGAAGCACTGAGTAAAGAATTATATCAACCAATTCTCACGTTGCTCACATGATGTTGTGATCCAAGCAAACGGTACAACTTTTGAGAAAAGAAATGTTGGACATTGTGGATGCTCTCTTAACGGAGAATTTTCAAGGATTTTCAACAGTATACTAGAGATGTCTAACTGGATCTAATTGTTAAATGTCGATGATGAAAAATGGCGAACGCGTTCTTAATTGCTGTTCAACACGATTCAGTTCTAAATAATCTAACATTAATTGTGAGTCTGTGATTTAGTGAATTGAGAGTAGAAAATTTTTATTGCTAAGATTTTTATTATTTGCTAATTTATTTTTACTTATTATAACCTATAATTCTAAATTCCTAACATTTAACGTTGAATGGTCTCTATTTGTATGGCGTTGTATGGCGCGCCGAGTCTTACAAACAAATATTTCTTCATTTCCAAATTACAATAGTTTTCATTTCATCTCATTGCTGGAATTTATGCATCATTTACGTACAATGCACATACATAACATTGATGTTCATACATAGTTATTTATTTTAATGGTGTTAGAACACTTACATACGTACAAACGTACTTAAATTAAATATGTTTTTTAGCTTAGTTGTTGCTAGACTCGTTAACTAGTTCAAACTACAATAAATAGATTTGTAATGCTATTTGAAAATTAAAACAAACATTTTTTTGAAGTAGTTTTATAGTTCAGTCTGAGTTCTGAGTGAAATGCTGTTTTTGTAAATTAAAAAAAAAAGTTTACTTATATAGAGATGGCGGCATATGTAAATATTTTCAGATTATCATGTCGTCGAAACGTTGTTTTGTTAAATACAAAACTGTATTTGTGTCCTCCTTTATACACATCCTCTTATACAATATTTCAGTTCAACGACTTTTAACTATAAAAATAATCGTCTTTACGATTTGTTGTGCAAAATGGGAAAAAACAAGGAATTGAAAATATTATCATGACATGTGGCCCTATTCTGGTAATTCCCGGGGAATAGAAATTTTAAATTTTATTGCAGTATTATTCCCTTTTCCCCAAAGTGTATTCTGGTGTTCGGGAAAGATTTTTTATTGGGAAAAAATTATTCCCCATTACAGCAGTTTTGACGTTTGTTTTTCCACACCGATTTTATGAATGAATTGATGGGGAACAGATTTTTAACGAAAATGTTTGTTTATATGTAGTTGTTATTAATAATTAATAATATTAATACTGTTAATAATTTTAAAGATAGTATTATAATAAATAAGAGTTATTATAATAATTTTGATACAACTAAATTTATTTCCCCTGTATATTTATTCCCCAATTGACAGAATGCACTTTAAGAAAATAGGGAATAAAAAGTTGGAAATATGTATCTGGGAATATCTGCTGTAAAAAAAAATTATTCCCCGTTCCCCGGGAATTACCAGAATAGGGCCACTAGAAATGACAATTATAATTTATTATTATACATTTTGAAGTATTTCTATTGATTTTTCGTTTTTTAGTTTTAAGTCCAGCCGTTTAGTTTAGTTTAGAGAAATATATTGATAATCGTTTAGTTTGGAAAATTGTAAATACTTCCATATTGAATGAATTATATTAAAGATTTAAGTGGCAATGGGAACTCGAATTTTAAATCGCGAAAGTGGGAACTACTTCCATCATATATTAATATTTGCTGCTAGTTAACTTGTTGAAGCAATCCAAGTTCCGCTTGGAGGAAACGAAACTTTTGTCGATTAATTCACTTGGGTTTCTGTTGCACAAAGCCTAAACTTTTGAATAACTTTTGTTGAGTCATATACAGTGCACACCCTTTCTGATAATGAGCAAGGAAAACTAAGTTGCATCATTGAACAATTTCGATCTTCGGCCAAACTTGGTTTAGGCCAAACAGTTTTCTTGTGCCATCGCATTCACACCAAGAAGGCCAAGCCCGTAAAACAGCGGCAATTTCCGATTCGGATTAAGCAACGCACCACAAACCATGTGTGGTGAACATCAACGTCGCGAAGAGCCGCAGCTGCAGCTATATCTTGGTCCAAGAAGATTTAGCAAAACCCCTCCTCAAGACTGATCCTTAGCTGGCAAAAAAATGCTATAGCCGGTTAAAATTAAAACAACTATAGTGTGTAATCAGAGTCAGACCTTGAGAACATTTTCTTAATTAGAAATTAAATTAAAACTTCAACGTTAAACGTGGTATTCCTGAAAACCTATAAATGTGAGTTTTCGTACAAACAAAACGATTTGACGATAAATTTAGTGCGGAAACAACAACAACAACAAAAAATGACTTTTCTAAACAATAAAATTTTATGGTTCACATATGAAAAGTATACAAAAACAAATAAATATTTTTTTTAGCCCAATATCTCTTCATTACCGGAATATTTTATGTTTAGATACCTACAGCGTTGTGTGGTGTGTCCAATGTACCATTCCAGATTCCATTTTTTTGTAATGTACAAATGGTCAATTTTATAGTAACAATTTGTTGTTGTTTTTTCTTTTAATGTTTTGTGTCGTCCAAATATCTCTACATCGCATGAGATATTATTTTTAATTTGTTAGTTTAGGATTCAAACGGCACAAAAAAAGGACTTCATGAAAGTAATGATTAGTTAGTTTGGGATCGAAACAATAACAGAAAAGTTCTGTGGCATAGTGGGGGATTTGGTTTGGGAAAGTTTAGAACAATATTTTTGTTTTACTTTTCGATTAATAATATTTTGTTATAGTTTTGGATTCAAAATTAGCCGTGACTATTGGAAGTTTAATGGGTTTATATAGATAAAATTTAATCAAAATATTACCAATATTATTTTTGCAAAGCGAGATTAACTATCATAATCAAAACTATTGTTTTGTTTATTTTTTAAAAAATGGGCAAACTCATTTGAAACATTATTATGTCACCTGATTAAAGTTGGACAGAAAATATTACTTTTTTTAAACTCTTATTGCACGAGTTGGAACAAGACGGACTGAAGCAAGTGTCTGGAACAGCTAAGAACCAATAACCGGTTCTTTCAGCGACTTTCCCTTAGATTATTCTCGTGTCATATTGCCCATTTATTTATATAGGTACATTAAATTTTCAAATCTAAGATTTCCAGTATTTTCTGATAAGGCACTGAACCAAGTATGGCGAAATTAATTCATTTTCAATATAAATTTAATCCGCGACCATTTTTAAAAACTGTATTAAATCTTTGCTAAAATAAAGCGAAATTAAGTCATTCCTTCCCTGATCTTATTATATTAAAAACCAATAATATCAATTACATTATTTACTAAATATAAAAAGTGTTTGTGTAAAAAAATTTCGTGAACACTTTAGGGACCCGGAACTGAAGCAGGTTCCTATTTAAAACACTCATAAGTGAACCTAACCGAAGTTAAAATTAAAGGCAGGAACCGAACCGAAAATGGCGCTCTTGAAAGGAGCCCTTTAAGTGATTTCACAGCTCTGGTTCTGAATCCAGAATATTTAATAAAATTAAGATATTGATGGTTCGTGTACCTAAATTTATTTGTTTGTAAAGTTCAGAATATGGCCAATTAATGAAACTTGCCTATTTCTTAATTAAGTATGAAGAAATTCGACATGTTAGAATAAAATAGGATTCTTTAATGACTTTTAGGAAAAGTTCCGGAATAATACTAACTGTGAAATTGAACTATGGTATTTCTTAAATATGGGTAATTAGAATAAAGATTTACAAATTCTAAATCGATTATGACGAAATACGACATGCACAATGGAAATCGAATTCTAAACTGTATTTACATAAATTTCTGAAATACTGCCAATTAAGACGGAACTGGGCCATTTCTTATATTGTTAAAGTTAGCCGAAAGTTGCCAGTCGAAGGTGAAAATGGTAATGCAGATTGTGTGATCTCAATACAAATCGTTAATGCAGATTGTGTTATCCCAGCCGAAAATACAAAATAGAGTCGTTATCAATCGGACCCTGGTAAAGTTAGCCGAAAGTTACCAGCCGAGAGTAAAAAGTCGGTGATGTAGATGTTATTAAGATTCCAGCCGAAAATAAAAAAATTGAGTAGTTATCAGCCGAATGTAAATAGGATACATGGATCGAAATAAAAAGTTTTGTAAATAGTCTTACGTGGAAAACTTTGTTTAACCTAGTCGTGGAAAATATAGGAAAATCAGAAGAATCCACAAAATTAGAATAAAATCAGCCTCTAGAGTGTATATCTGAAGTTGAATCGTGTTTATGTGATTTGTCAATAGCTATCGTAGGAAAAAATTCTATTCAAGTTTCCCGTGGAAAATCTCGGAAAATTGGAAAAAGTTTCCAGCCGAAAGAAAGAAATTAATGTATAAAATCAGCCTCTAGAATGTTATGTTTCGAGATCTATTTTATTGATGTGTTTTGCCAACAGCTATCGCAGGAAAAACTCAGTTCAAGTTTCCCGTAGAAAATCTCGGAAAATTCGATTTTCCAAAAATCATTAGAAAATTTCTAGGAAATGATGTGACTTGCCAACAGCTATCGCTGGCAAAAAATTCATTTCAAGTTTCCCGTGGGAAATGTCGGAAAATTTAATTTTCCAAAAATGATTAGAAAATTTGTATTAAATCAACCTTTAGAGTGTTATGTCTGGAGAATATTTTCCGAGATTTCCCACGGGAAAGTTGAACTGAAATTTTTTCCTGCGATAGCTACTGACAAGTCACATCATTGCAATCCATCTCTAGACATAACACTCTAGAGGCTGATTTTATACATTCATTTCGTACTTTCGGCTGGGAACTTTTTAAATTTTCCGAGATTTCCCATGGAAAACTTCAACTGAATTTTTTTCCTAATTCAACTTCAGAAATAAACTTTAGAGTCTGATTTTATTCCAATTTTGTGGATTCTTCTCATTTTTCGATATTTTCCACGACTAAGTAGGTTAAACAAAGTTTGCCTCGTAAGACTATTTACAAAATTTTTTATTTCAATCCATTTACTTTCGGCTGATAATCACCGAATTGTTTATTTTCGGCTGGAGTCTTAATAACATAATCTGCATTATCGACTTTTTACTTTCGGCTGGAAACTTTCGGCTAACTTTAACAGGGTCTATTTTTTAATCTATTTTAATGAAATTCAACAAGTTCTCTACGTAATTTAGTCGTGATTGAGGGCCTTATGACAAGCATGAAAGGGTATCGTCTATAGAACTCGTTACGCTAATACCTAAAAGTGATAAAAAGTGAGATAACCTCCGTGCTGGTTTTCTTTCTTCGAATGTGTAAGCTCTGCTTACCCATAAAATCGAATGTGTAAGCTCTGCTTACCCATGAAATTAGCAAATCTATATCGATAATTACGCGCCCACTGATGAGCCAACGATAATTACTGATTTGTCAATAATTTAGATCATCTTTTGGGGTTTATAACAGTGTACGACGTCAGGCCTATGATAGATGACCTTAATGCTAAGTAGAGCTGGTAAAACTCAGACCGACTTACGTGAAAACACAGATCTATGGATCGGTGAGAGAACGATGCAGTTTCACACAAGTGGCTAGGACTTTCTTTTAATAGATCTTACGGGATCACAGAAGAGCGCACAGAACGTTTCAACTGAGAATTAAAAAATAAAGATAAAAAACAACAATTTCAAGATCTTGCCAGGAAAAGCATTGAAATCCACTGGTGTGAAGAGTCTGAAAATCTCGGTTGTCAATGCTGCCCTATGGGCTCCAGGTACGACCCAAAAATGATTCGTTGGGTGAGAAGTAAGGCCTTGTTGTCTAGCACAAAACCGTTTTAAAATCGCTGAGGGATGTTATACTGGGCGGTACAAATGGGAATTTAATTTGTTTTAATTTTTCTCAGCAAACAAATTATCGATTGAGATTTTGCTCAGAATTTCATACAAATCAAATTTTAACATATCGTTATGTGAGTCTATCTTACACTACAGGCCATTTTCAAAATTTTACACGAATCGAATTTTAAAATTTAAGAAAAAAAAAAGTTTTCCCTCCAAATAAAATTTCTAATGTTGGTTAATTTTTATATAAAGACTTGAAATTTCTTTATTAAATTCAACAAGATAGAATACGACGATATGTCGAACTCTCATTTCCAATTGTTCAGTATTATACGAGTAAATCTCTTCCCGAAAATCTAATTAACAAGCACAAATTATAAGAGTGAAGTGGGGTCCCGGGTTCGATTTCAAGGGGGTAAGGGCCCCGCACTAACCATGTAAGGGCCCCGCACTAATCTTATGGAAAGTTTGTTTCGGCCAAATTTGTTCATTTTGACGAATTTTGCAGGTCTTGGGATCCTGATTAAAAGTATTCAAGTGCACATTATTCCAAGAACCTTACCTTTGCAGTTACGGATACTTGAATGATAAAAATCTGTATTTTTCATATACAAGGTATTGGAATAGGATCGATTAGATATTTTGGAAGGTGATAACTCTGGCATTAAGATTTCTATTTTATTCAATAGGATTTTTCTTTGGAAATCTAATGCTCATATTATATTTTGGGTTCATCAGTTTTTCTATGTGAATGTAGTGTTTACTAGAAGATTAAATCCACCGGAACAGTAACATTATATTTAAAAAAAAAACAACAATATAAGGTATCTGTATGTAGGTAGATATAAAAGCTCGGACAATCCAGCCGATTTAAAAGCTCCCTTAGATAGGTGGTAGTTGAGACTTATTCAAAAAACACTAAACCCATCAAAATTAGTTACCCACAAATGAGAAAGGATGTAAGTATAGGGGAAAAAGTTAAAGATTCTAGGTCCCCTTTGGAACGCCGTTTGACTGTATACAGTATAAAAATCAATTACATTTCGATCGTTCACCATTGTTTAAGTGTCTAATTTTAATATTTTTTCAATATGAAATAATAGCAGATATACGAGTAGATAGTAAGCAACTTGATTTATTAAAATCATTTACATACCTATATTTACATGTTTACTTTTTGTTGATAAGTACAAAAATTTATGTACGCTTATCAATAAATTGCATGCAATCGTATTATGCAAACGTATATACATTTTTTATGATTTCGAGTTCGATGTAAAAAAACCGAGAATGAAATAAAATAAATCAAATTTATTGCAAATATATGTATGTGTATCGTAAGTAGTTTATAGGGAGTTTTGGGGCAAATACCAGAGGGAGGATGTTGCAATTACCTTTATATGTATAAACAACAGCACAAAAAAAATGAATTTTGAGTGTATGAGCTGTATTTGTTTATGCTCTAGGTTTTTATTGTATTGACTTTTGATGCGGAACTAAGTTTGATTGACATAAATTTCAACACTTTTAAGGATTCACTCGTGTGCATGTGCACATTTGTATACAGATTGGTAGCATTACTGTATACATTCTCCAACATTATATTTGCATAATTGAATAAATAAATTTATTAACCGATCAAACGGCATATTAACTCTTGTTGGACGGATACTTTCCAGGGGCTAACCCACCTTTCCAGTCAGTCCTATAGGCTGACTTGCAATGGACGAATAAAGGACCTAGAGCCATCTGTCAGGGATTTGGTAGATCGCTAAAAGTAAACTGTTGGTTATTTTTCCGATTAGAATCAAAGAAACAAATTTGAACACCGACGACTATCTTACAATGTACTCATTATATTTTTGTTAGCAATGAATAATCATTAAACACTGTTATTCATTTTTGAAATTGTATCTGATAGTTTCTTGCCAGTATCATTATAATTAAATTGAGACGTCAAAATGTCGACGGAAATGATTTTAAGATTATTTAAAGGATTTGATTATAAAATACAAATATAAAGGGCTGAAACCTCTTAAGGTGATCAAAACTTCGGTCTTGATTAATTCGACTCCCAAATCAATGCCGAAATGAACCTCTCACGCCAATCTTCAACTTAATATCCAACTCAATTAACAACTCAACCTCTATCTCAATTACCAAATTAACGGCCAACCCAGCCTTCAATTAAATCATCAAATCAACCCTTAATCAACTTTCAAATCAACCCTTAATCTAACTCCAAATCAACCATTAAATAATTCCCCAACCGAACAACTTACACCCCAATGCAAGCTAACTAAATCCTAATTCTACGTCTACTCAGCTTAGCTCGACCCAAATCTCAACCCTCTGATCAACTCTACACTTATTATCCAACCCAATCACAAAATTAACTCGATTCGAAAGCTACATACATGTATGAACTCAACTCAATCTAACATACTGCTAAACCCTAAACTCGAACTCAAATTAATCTCTAACCGGCCTTCTCTTTCAAATCCAGTTCAATTTCAATTCACACCCTACTCACCGTGATACCGACATACGTACCGACTTACCATCATAACATCAAACAATGATTTCATCATACCATTATACCATCATACAATCGTACCATTCTATCGTAGTGACCTAGTGACGGACACCATACAATAATATCAATCCACCTTACTAACATACAATTATACCATCATACAGGTTTTACACTTCAAATTGAACCTTTTACATTTCAAACTGAACCCTTAACTTAACTTAATATGAATGGCCAATTAGGATAGAGATTGGCTATTCCTTAACGGATTATTATGAAAATTGACAAAAATTATTTTTAGACGAGGTTGTGAGAAATATGTCAATATGGCTTCTATAATGTTATCTATTTAAGTTTCCGTGAATCATGCAGCTGTTGAGGTTTCTTTCTTTAGGCCTAAATAATCTATTTCAATTGCTAAACGATCAAGATTATCTCCGTAATAATATTCAAGTTCTATTAGAAACTTTTCTTGCCAATCCTTCGCTTTGGATTATGTTTTTTGAGTATTGGCTCAGTATTAAAATTAATAACGGTAGTGCAGAGTTTCGGAATTAGAAATATTATGTTAAAACCTCACTCCAAACATCAAATTTCATTATAATCGGTTAAGGAATAGCAAAGTTCAGTCCTACTTGGCAGTATTCCAAAACTTTATCTGGAACTTATCCTTTTATTAATAATTGGTTGAGAAATAGGCAAGTTCCACCATACTTGGCTATATTCCAGAACTTTAACCAAAAATCATTTTAAAATCCCATTACCATCGCACATGTAAAATTCCATTAAAATTCGTTCAAAAATGGACAAGCTCTATATTAGCTGGCCATGTTACAGAATTTCATCTAAACATAATTTTAGAATCCCAATATTAGTCTACCTATCGAACTTCATCATAATCGGTTGAGAAATAGCCAGGTTCTATCATACTAGGCCATATTTCAGAAATTAATTTAAAAATCATTTTAGAATCCCATTTCCAATGCACAAGCCGAATTTCATCATAATTAGTTGAGAAATAAGCAAGCTCCATCATACTTTGCCATATTCCAGAACTTCATCCAAAAATGATCTTAGGATAATTGGTTGAGAAATAGGCAAGCTCCATCTTTCTTATATTTTAGAATTCCGTTTCCAACGCACATGTCAAATTTGATCATAATCGGTTAAGAAATAAGCAAGTTCCATCGTACTTGGACATATTCCAGAACTTCATCCAAAAATCCTTTTAGAATCCCATTTAAAACGCACTTGTCAAATTTCGTCATAATCGGATGAGAAATAGACAAGTTCCATCATATTTGGTCATATTCCAGAACTACTTCCAAAAATTTATTTTTGAATTCCATGTCCAATGCACAAGCCGAATTTCATCATAATTGGTTGAGAAATAGGCAAATTCCATCATACTTGGCCATATTCCAGAACTTTATCTAAAATTCATTTTAGAATCTCATTTCCAAAGAGGATGTCGTTAAGGAATAGATAAGTTAGATCCTAATTGGCCATTCATCTAATTTGCTAAAGCTTCAATTTGAGGTTTGAGTTATTAACAGTGGCCTTTGTTAAGTCTTAAACAATGTTTGTATACAGTTTGGTTCAAATCGGTCAAGCTTGTGGATTTCTTTAAATATATACATGCACTGTACATACATAGAAACACTCACTTATATAGATTGCTCACATTCAACCCGCAAATGGCCCCCAACTCAACCCTCAACCCAAACGCAAATTCTCTTTCAATACAATCCTCAAACCGGCATATATGTTGGCCAACCGCTCACTATATCTTAATCCAACCCCAACTCAACTTAAACTCAACCCGCAGATTAAACCGTAACTTAACCTTCAACTCAACCCCAAACTCAGTGCCCAACTCAATATTCAAACCAGCATATATAACAAATTGCTAAATATTTCAATAACCAGGTGTTTTGGGTCAATTCGTACGGCAGGTACCCGACCCTCTTGACGTACAGGTTGCAAAAGCTTTTCAAATCTCTGCCTTGACCATAGAAACAGATTGGTGAAAATAATTCTAAATCGGACAAGCCCTTCTCGAGATACCATGGGTACAGACATCCAGACAGACGAACGAACTTTTTTTTTTTGCTTTTACTCAGGGACTTTCAACACGTCGAGAAAAGTGGTTTTGGACCCATCAAATTTTTGGTCATTTTTGATAGGATTTCAATACTTTGGTCTGTTTAGACCGAAGTAATATTATTTATCGGTCGTGGACAAAGTATCGTATTCTACTCGAATATAATGGCTGTTATTCACTCAAGGTGTGTACATGGTATATTTCTGGCGAAAAAATGTACACCACCAAGTTAGGTGTATGAGTTGAATTATTTCCAACTAGAACAAAAAAATTGACCAGGATCACCAACATAACGTAACCAAAATCATCCACAAATTGAACACGCAGGGTTAGAAACCTTGCAATCATTAGGTTACGTATTCAACTCATGCGGCTAACTTCGTGGTGTACATTTTTTCACCAGAAATGTACCATGTACACCAGGGATGAAATTTACATAAATCCCTAAGTACTAAAATGTTGAGCAATAGAGGACTAAATTACGCTTTAAAGTACTTTTTAATTTTTTTGATGTGTTAACATATGTAGTGTAACTAAAAGTGACAAAAGAGTATTTATAATTTATTTTTTATTTATTTAATTATTTGGTTATTTAATATTTTTATAGTTTCTGGTACACCCTATTTTGAGCTGTCTCTCATTCACAATGGGACATACCAAAAGTAGTAAAATTTTTAATAAAATGCAGCACGCTTTTACCCAGGATCCAATTCCAGCTCATCCGCTCATTACTATGAGATTCCCAGAAATCTGTATTTTCAATATTGGTATCATCATCTTTCCACAGGTATAAAATGTTACTTAGCGGTGGCTGGAGATTTTAATTTTAAATCAGCAAACTTATTTGTGACCCTTGCTACGTGTTCTATCTTTACATAGAGCATCAGCAATTGTCGTTTAAAATTAGAAAAAAAAAATCACAGAAAATAAAAAAAACGTTCATCTGACTCGAAAGTCAAAGCCTGCTGCTGATTTAAACTTTTTTCTTTTTCTTATGATTGTTCAGTTAAAACGTTAAATGCTGATTTTGTGAAGAATTAGAGACAGGTATTCTGTTGCTAAATTAACTAGGTCTTAGAAGTCAGCACAGATAATTTGTATAGACTTACGGGCTTCCCACATCAAGCACGAATTACGAATGCGAGTAAACATTTTTTTTAGACTTATGATATTAAAATCACTTATATATAAAATTTTTACCTATTTATAATATTAATGTAATGTTTTCAATCAAATTAAATTTAATTAATTCCGGAAATTACTTCAAAATTAGAGAAAAACGGAATTCGCTCGTAGTATGGCATTTTACATTTGAATTTCATTTTTCTCTAATTTATTGCTGTTAATCAATCTCTCGGCATTATTCCGTTCAATGTAGATGATCTATTGGAAAAGTTCAGCGTTGTTATACGTCAATCATCCCGGGCCATTCTAATAATGATACACCTGTCACTGGTGAATCTGCGAGTGATCCAATTCAACCGTTGCAAGCGGAGTATATTGTTGGCTCTTGCGACGATACCGATGATACTATCAAAGCTGTTCCGGATAGGAAGTTTATTTATGCCGCAAAATTCGGTAACACCACGGAACCGGCTGTTTTACGGAAATTTCTAAGTATGGTAAGCTGGTAATCTCTGACGATGAGATTGAGTGTCGGGTGCTTGTGTCAGTTGGCCATGGCGTTAGTCGGTTCAATTTCATTTCGTTCAAAATCGCCGTTGATTTAGTCCATTTCAGCAAACTCCTTCAGCTACACATATGGCCTGCCGGAGCATTGGTCCGAGAGTTGGTACCTCTACCAAAAAACTTCTTCTTATTAACTTCGTTAATAGTAACGTTTTCTATCGACCTAAACTCCATAATATTATGCCCATCATTTCATCAAATAATTCCAGCAACAATAATCTACACGTATATTACCAAAATAATAGCGGGATACCAAGTTACTCATCTATTTTGTCTTATAACTAGGACATCGTTATTTTTACGGAGACCTGGTTGATTTCAAATCGGAGGAATATTTTCCTTTATGCTATACCATTTTTCGTAGTGATCGCGATTCAAATATTAGAGAGGCCACTGGTAGTGGTGTGATCATCGTCGTTAATTGTGACTATGGTGAGTCAATTTGGGAGTCTATATACCGTTTGGTAGTACTTCAGACTTTTACCAAGGATTTATTGAATTTATTGCCAATAATGTTCAACTACTATTTAATAAAACTGATCAGGTGTTGATTGTGGGCGACTTTAATCTGCCAAAAATCTCTTGGTGCTGGATCGATGACCAGTTTATGGGATCATCCGTTGATATCACTTCTAGCTGTGTTAGAAAGTTTTGCGATTTTGGAACGCGTTCCAAAATGCTGCTGTCTAACGTTTACAGAAAAAATTGAATATAAATATTTTTTGAAAGGACTGAAATGTTGAACAAAAGTATCGAAGTACTTTCTATTTTCAAAAGAACCGAAAAAAGTACTAAAGGATCAACTTTTTCATCCCTGATGTACACACCTTCAGATGATTTATGACACTCGTCGGTAAACTTCATCACCGTGAATAAATTATATGCTCGTTGAATATCCTATTATTTACATTATTTTCTAATGGCATTTTTGTTATTCGCTGTTTTTCTCTTTTCTCGACGGTTTACCGATCAAATATCACACTTAGAAACATTCTATAAAGTCCTGAATTTCCTTACAATTTATCTGTAAAATAATCAAAACTTATTTTATTATGTTACCCTTTGTTATCCAAAAATGCATAACGGTAACCTTGAGTCTACTTCATTTTTGCTTTTTGTTCCACTGGTCGTTTATCAGAATCTCTCGATATGCTTCTGGTGGTGCAGCACATTGCCGGCTAGGTGGCAGTCAGATGGGATAAGATCTTGCAATGCTGCGAATTATCGGCGATATTATAAACGCGACGAACACAAAAAATGAAATACACTATCACAGAAAGAATATGCACTCTATTGATGTAACCTTGGTGGATCGGTCACCTTTATATTACCCACACCTCCGTGTTATTATTTCACTTCATAACGATGAAGTGTTCCCTTGGTCTTTGTGTGTTCGGCCTCCTAAGCCATCTTAGCCAATTTACAATTTACTGACTCATTGTTCAACAAAATGTTCTTGCAGCGAGTTGAATGGTGAGGCAGGTTGTATCCAAATACATTTATTTATGCCATTAATTTTGGCTTCAAAAATATTTAATTATATAATTATAATGGTATGAATCTACATCGAAATGCAAACGACAACTAACCAACCAAAAACTCAGCTAATAATTTTAATAACAAAATAGTTGATATTTAGCAACCAAAACGAGTTATATGAATCTGGTGATAATTATTTTTTTTATAGCTATATGGCTGTACGCTGAATTATTAAAGCAAGCAGTCAACAAAAAGACCTCTTCTCCCTTCATTTATTATATGTAACAGCAAATTAATGTTTGTACATAGTCGGACGTTTACCATGCTTTTATTAACGTATATGTAGAAAAGACCCGCAGAATGCTTAGAGGCAATTTACTGGAGCTTTTGAGAATCAAAAATAAAATTTCTCTTACCAAGTAAGCAGGTTCGCCTCCTCCTAGTAAATCCAATTTTTATTTACACTGACACAAGAAAATAGCTAACACTTTTTATGTGATAGATAGAATTTCCCATTTAATCTTATAATCTTATATAAATTTGTTATAAACATGCGCACTCTATTTTGAGCTTGGGCTCATTACAATAAAGCGGGCAGTGACAGGTGGTAAACATAACCAAATAAACAAAATGTTGTGTACTAGTTCAAAATCCAGCTATACGGCTACCGCTTCATACAACAATGTACTTTATCTTTAAAACAAGCTGCATTTCTTTTATTTTTCTACAAAAGTTGTTTCTGAATCTGTATAATTCTTATTTT
This sequence comes from Tipula vernalis, assembly GCA_958295665.1. Taxonomy (NCBI): domain Eukaryota; kingdom Metazoa; phylum Arthropoda; class Insecta; order Diptera; family Tipulidae; genus Tipula; species Tipula vernalis. The sequence goes on along the minus strand of OY282559.1, from coordinate 232,734,685 downwards.
ATTCGCAACAAATCATTGGATGCAAGTGTGTCCCATCCGGTTGTAGCATCTGGCCATATATATTAATTTAAAAAAAAAATTAAAAAAAATTATTTCAGAAAAAAATATTTGTAAAAATATACACCCGGCTGACTCGAAAGTCAAAGCCAACGCACTTTTTTTTTTTTTTCAAGTGAAATTCACTTTCGGCTTTTTATTAATTGCGGTTACAAATTTATTCTTCAGCGGTTGCACGAGTTGCTTCTGCTGCGGCCCCACCTTTTTGGGTTTGAGCCAAGTAGTTTGCAAATTGTTGGTATGGAGTTTGTCCTAAAGGCATATCCTTCCACAAATCTGGTGTTAAATAAGCGTATGTCTTCGCAATAGCAGCGTAAGTAGCCTTCGCGAAATTACCTAAAGTACCAGTTGAGCCACCAGCTGATGTATAATAACAATCTTCAATACCAGCCATCAAAAAGAAGTTTTTTTGGAACTGGAGCAGATACAATACCGGTACCACGGGGCGCTGGAATCAAACGTACAGATACGGAGCCGCACTTGCCTGTAACCTTGCATGGTACTGTAAGTGGTTTGGCGATTTTGTTGCCCCAATAACCTCGACGAACTGGAACCACCGACAATTTAGCCAAGATGATAGCACCTCGAATAGCTGTTGCTACTTCCTTGCTGCACTTAATACCTAATCCAATATGACCATTTGGATCGCCAATAGCTACGAAAGCCTTGAAACGAGTACGTTGACCAGCACGTGTTTGTTTCTGTACAGGGATAATTTTTAATAACTCATCGCGAAGTGCCTGATAACCCATTAATTTTATTTCAATAATATATAAATGAATATTTTGTTAATAAATATCATTTATTTTTCATTCGCGTCAATGTAACTGTCCTTCATTTGTTGAAATTTTGATTAGAGTTGTTTTTAACCGATCTCCATATAAAAAAAATTTAAACAACAAAATAATTTTTTCCACTTGTAGAAGTAAGACGGAAGATATTGTGATCATTTTCATTCAAATCATTATACGACGTGACATTATTCATCCAAGATGGGACCGCAGTAAGCTACGACAAATGTCAGTTTATCACAGTTTTATCACCAAATGTGATATAGCATCACAAAATGACCACCCTGATCTATGTATCAAGATACATCTAGGAATCAAGTAAAAAATTCTCCTTTTTGTTATTGTTTGTACATTATAATACAAAAATCAACAAAACATATTACATTTCCTTCACAGAATCCGTGCGAAGAGCGAACGAGACAGGTACATAAACATATTGTTGGCCCTGTTATATACCATATTTTAAGTATGTATTAGTGTCGATTGTACCCAAAATCAAACATAAGAAAACAAATAAGTGTGGGTAAAAATAAAATCTAATATAAAATTTACTACGCCGTATTTCTATTTAAGTTAAAATCTATTTCAATACTTTCCAATTATTAGACTTTAGTAATTAAAAATTGAAATTTGATTTTATGTACAATCGCACAAAATACCAAATCATGCACTTTTAATTTTTCTATCTACAAAAATAAAAACATTGGCTGACAAATGCATCCCGGTGGATTGCATTTTCCAAAATTACACTTTAATTATTTTCACTACACTTTGATTATTATTACACTAAACTTGAATTTAATTAGAATTAAATTTAAAATTAAAATGTATATACATATGTATATAAAGTATATATGTATACATATCACTACATAAGAAACAAAAAAAAAAAAAAATTTAATTTAATTTTTGAAGAGGATAGAAAAACACATCTATCCTCTTCGACGAACTCTCGCCAACCATTACTTTTGCCCGACTGAACACTGGCATAATAATCATCACTGCACATAGAGGTCACTATTGCTAGCAAGACGGCGTGAATAATTACTGATCGTTGTTGAATGGTAATGTTTATGGAAGGTGTATTAAAAAAGTAGTTTGATTAGGTTTTAAAATATCAAATAAAAAATGTTCCATTCCAAATTCGCAACTTTGTAAATCCGCGGCCAGACGATTGCAAATAGTAGACGAATATGACGTTTGCGATATTGGACAAATATTGAACAAATATGAATTTGGCTGTCTACTACGATCGCCTGTATAGCGAATAGAGCACAAATATGTATATTTGTATTTGTTTTTTGTCCACACGATTTGTCATTTCACAAATAGCATCATATTCGTGTATTATTTGCAATCGTCTGGCCGCGGCTTAAGAAAAGAGCTAAGCGATAATGTACAATTGTGTTAATATTTATTATATTAGCAAATTTAAAACTTAACGTGCGATTCTGACGTTAAGACCGTTAAGAGTATCACAGCTAAGAGAAATTTTGGTAAGAGGTTTTTTTTAAGAGAACCTCTTAATTGGTATTCTGTTGGTAGTACTCCTAAAATATCTCTTAAAAACTCTCCAAATATATTAGAAAATATTTGGAGACCTGTCAATTTGAATTTTTACATTTTTTCTAGATACATTTTTGGTGGTTGATAAATAAATAAAAAGGACATTCTTTCTCGAAACTTTATTGTGTGAGCGTCTCTTTTTAGTGAAGTGTTATAAATTTTACAATTTTCTTTTAATTTTAATTAATTTGTATTTCATTTAATTATATCTTAATAGTTTATTTTGATTTGTTTGTTCTTTATAAGTCGGGTAAGTCTTATCATAGTATTTTCTATCCACAAAATAATAAATCCACATAACACAAGCAAGGAGGGACAAAGTACGCAGTACTTTGTACCTCCACCATTTACTTCTACTGATTTCTCTGATTTCGAAGATGAAATAAGTACTAAAAAATCAAAAATTGTTTTTAATAATGAAATAATAGTAAACGGTGAATTTGATAAAAGTCCCAATATGTTAAATAAAAGGAAAATTAATAATAATAATAATAAAATTCACGTCGCAGATTCGAAGAATACAGTAATAGCTCCAACATCATCTTCAACTTTATCTGTTGATTCATCGAATAACTCAAATATGCCGTCAGTTACTGCAGAAAAAATTAATCTATATAACCGATCAGACAATGGCCCATTTACTGTATTTATCAGTAAAGAGAATTTAAATATTGTTCTTTTAGCTAAAGCCCTTAAAATAAATAAAATCTTTAGTAATTTTGAAGACGCAAATAATTGTGTCAAATCAGATATCTTTAAAAAATTTGATAATTATACGACATACATTCCTAAAAATTTCACATCTTCTATTGGCATAATCAGGAACATTCCTATCGGGCTTTCTAATGAAGAAATACAAGAAAATATTAGATCTAAATACCCTATCTCAAAAGTAGAAAGAATGACTAAATGGAACAATGCCACTAAAACAGCTGAGGAACTTGAACTGGTTAAACTTACTTTTGAGTCTGGAACTATTCCATTCAATGTCATTTTATATGATAATCTCTTATTAAAGGTAGAGTATTTTATACCTAATCCATTATTTTGTAAAAAATGTCTAAATTACGGACATACAATTTCTAAATGTAAATCTAAAACTAATAGATGCCTAACGTGTGCTAATACTATCGAGGACGAACAAGAACACGATTGCGACATGAAAGTTTCTTGTAAATTTTGTGGAATGGGTCATGTTACTAATTTTTTCTGATGTAATGAACGATATAGGCAGAAACAAATTAGGGAACATATGATTTTAAATAAAACTAGTTTCAGAGAATCCAAAAGCCACCTTTATGGTAGCCAACAAAAAGTCCCTAAACAAATAGATTTCGCTAATGATATCTGTGTTGAAAATCAAGCCTGGAAAAATAACAACTTAATGAATTCTGATGCTAGAAAAATTCAAATCCTAAATAAATTAGTAAACGAATTAAAAAATCAATTAAATGAAAGAGATTCTATTTTTAATGATGTCAAATCACTTTTAAATAACTCCGATGACTTTAATAAAAATCCAGCTAATTTAGACTCACTTAAAATTAAATTAAATAAATTTATTAAAACATAAACTTTTCTTTTTCCAGTTTTTGTTTTAATTTTATTCTTAAATTATGTTGCCTTTAAAAATTTTACAAATTAACATTCGTAGTTTAAATAGTAATAAAGATCTATTATATCATTATATACAATCCAATCATATTGATATCGTTATTCTATCTGAAACCTGGACAAATCCAAATAATAATTTGACTTTTAACAATTATAATCTTATTACTGATAATAGACCAGATGGTTTTGGCGGAGTAGGCTTTTTAATACATAAAAAAATTTCTTGGAGAATTATTGATTTAAATTTTCATTACATCCGTTTTCAAGCTTTCAAAATAAACCTCAAATTTAAAAACATTAATTTTAATATCTTATCTTTTTATAATAATTCTGTTATCAGACCTCAGGAAATCATTAATGAATTTGAACATCTTATAACTCAGAATCTAGATAACTGTTTAATAGCTGGAGACATAAATATTCATAATAGTCTTTGGGATAGTTCATTGTCCCCTACTTACGACAGGGTGGGTGATAAGATTGCAGATATAATCACTGCTAATAATATCTTTTTATTAAATGACGGATCTCATACAAGGCAAGATTTTTTCAGAAATAATTCTGCAGCATTAGACATTACTTTGTGTTCAATCAATCTAATTGAAAAACTATCATGGAAAGTAGATCCCATTAATTTAGGAAGTGACCATCTCCCAATACTTATTGACTTTAAACTAAATTATTATCAAAAAAAAAACAAATCACAAACTGGTCAAAAGTAATGAAAGACTTTGATCTAAATTCTATTAATGATAAATGCAATATTGAAGAACACTTAGAAAAATTAATTTCTGAAAATAGTTCTATTATTACAAGTAAAAATACTTTTAAACCTAAACCTTGGTGGAACGATCTTATACAAAGACTATGGAACATAAAAAAACACAAACAACTAATTTATAATTTAAACAAAAACATTTTTACCGCTATTGAACTAAAAAAATCTATACAAAAACGTAAATTAACAATCAGAAGGGAAAAGAAAAAATCTTGGAATATTTTTTTAATAAGCATCAATCACAAAACTAATAATTCTAATCTCTGGAACAACATCAATAAAATTAAAAATAAAAAACAGTCCAACTACAGAATCCTAGAAGATCCCACACTAGCTACTAATTTTCTAAATTACAATTTTCCATTCTCCTTTGAATCCCCTCATAATCTCTCTAATAACTTCAACCCTACTATTAATCCTGCGGAATTTAATAACATTGAAATTCTTGATATTATTAAAAATTCCAATAATACTACTCCAGGATATGATAAAGTCTCATATAAAATCATCAAACAATTAGTATCCTCTAATCCTAACCTAATCAATACTATTACAAATTATTTCAACAGCATCTGGCAAAATTAAATTTACCCTACAAAATGGAAAACGTCATACACAATCGCCATTTTGAAAAAGGGGAGAGATGATAGAAATATCATTAACTACCGTCCTATTTGTCTGTTACCTATTTTTTCAAAAATCTTCAATAAACTCATTTTAAAACGAATTAATGATCATCTAATCTCCCATAATATTCTTAATTATTACAATTTTGGTTTTAGAAAAAATAAAAATATTACTGACTATTTTGTAGAAATGTTTAATTTCATCATCTCCCTCAAACAACAACAAAAAAAAATTGTTTTAGTTAACATTGACATTTCCAAAGCTTTTGATAATGTAGATAAAAATATTTTATTAAACACCTTTAAAAACTTCAATTTCTCTAATAACATTACACATTGGATTTCCCAATTTCTTACAAACAGAATTATATCTATTCAAAATATCAATCAAACTTCCATTCATTACACTAATAAAGGCATTCCTCAGGGTAGCTGTTTGAGTCCTACCCTTTTTAATATCTATACCACTTCTTTACACGACATCAATAACCCCGATACAAAAATTTTCCAATATGCCGATGATATTTGCATTGTAATTTCTGCCGATAATCATGATAACTTACAATTAATAACAGATTCTACTTTACTCTCATTAACTAATAAATTACAATCTTTAAAACTACAAATTAACACTGATAAATCTCATTTTTTAAGACTTTTCATTAATAATAATAATTCCAAATCTCTAAATTTAAAAATTAATAATATCTACATAAAAGAAAGATTAACTACTAAGATACTGGGTACAATACAACTTTAACAAATAGACTTTCATTATCAAATCATTACACAAACTTAAAAGCAAATATTTCCAACTCCATTAATTTACTTAAAACTCTCACCCATTTTAATGGAGGTGTAAATCCTAAAACAATGATCAAAATTTTTAAAGCAATAGTTAAATCAAAACTTGAATACACATATGTTTTTACAGACACTAAATATAAAAAAGATATTAATATCTGTCAATCTATTAAAAATGCTTGTCTGAGAGCTTGTCTAGGCTTCTTAAGAACTACTCCAATTCCGGCTATTTTATCTGAATCCCTAGAAACATCTTCAGATCTAGATTTTATTAAAAAATCACTAATTTATATTACAAAAAATCTATATAATAATTCCAAAATCGGTAACGACATTAAAAATAATAGATCTCTTCATAAACTTAATGACTTATATTCTAATTATACTTTTCTTTCCAAAATTAAACCTTTTCATATAAAAAAAACTTCTCCCACTAATTTTAGCATCATAACAAATATTGAAGGAATCACAAACAAAAATCTTATAAACCATTCTGAACAATATGCGTTATCTATGGCTGAAATTAATAAATGTAATAATTTCGCAAAAATTTACACAGATGGCTCTACTATAATTAACAATAAACCAGGAATTGGAATTTTTGTTGAGGATAAAAATTGGAAATTTGCCATCCAACTACAAAACCCTACTTATATTAAAAATATTGAAACCATTGCTATTAAAATTAGAATTACTATATCTCTAATCATCAAAAACAATAATATTATCATTATTACTGACTCTCAAAGTTCTTGTATTTCATTAAAAACGGCTCTATTACACTTTACAAATAGACACTATGAAAATCAAATTATTGATACTATCGGCCATAACCAAATTAAAAATTTTGTCATTCATTGGTTCCCGGGTCATTGTGGCTTAAAAGGAAATACTATAGCAGATAGTTTAGCAAAAAAAGCAGTTTTTTCTCCTACTAACTTTCTTGATAATGAACCAACTCTCACAGACCTATTTAACGATATCTCCAGATCTATAAATAATAAGTGGAAGGAAAACTACACTTTAATGTGTAATTCATCCGGCCACTTTTATAAACAAATTTGCCCTTCTCCAAGATCATCTTTCCTATTTAAAGACTCTAATTTTACATCCTGCCAAACCAGGTTAATTTACAGATTAATCTCTGGTCATACAGTTAACAAGAAATTTAAATTCCTTTTGGGACTTGAATCCACATCTAATTGTGACATTTGCAACACATTTCTCACTTTTATACAGAAAATCCTTATTAGATATCTTAAAGGACCAAAAAATGGAAGAATATAAAATATTGTGTGATTTTGTGGATATAATAAATTATAAACTATGAATTAAGACTACATTTAATTTTTATTGACTTTTTCACACAATGATTTTTCTTTTGAAATCATTTCATTTTATTTTATTTTATTATAATATTAAGATTTATAAATATTATATAATTTAATTCTAAATTTAAAAAAAAAAAAAAAACAAAAAAAAAAAAAAAAAAATTATGAATTAATGAATTATAAATTTATATTTTAATTTCAAAACTTTTATTTTTATATGTATCCTTCATCTTCTTTCTAATATTCTTTATTTATTAACTTTCATTTAATCTAATTTAATTATCAAACTTTGTTTTATATAATTATGCTTTATTTTATTATTTTATTTATTAATCTAATTTGATTATGTACACTTTATTCAACCCTCCAGAACCTCCCCTGAGTGGTCTCTGGAAATTTTGGGCTGTTTCTCAACTCACTGGTCTTATGGATTGAAAGATCTGACCTGAGCAAATTTAAAAAACAAACAAACAAATAAATAAAAACAATTCTAGTAATTTTTATTTAAATACGTTTATTTTTTATGAAGTACATAAATATCTAGAAAAAATTCTAATAAAAAATATTCTAATAAAAAAAAAATCACTGGAAAGTAAAGAAAATTTATCTTAGGTTTATAATTAAAGGTTTATAAAAATTAATTATTAATTAATTTCATAATTTTTCTTTTATCAAATTTTAGGATATGTTTGTTTCGAAAAGAAACAATAAATATAATATTTTATTTCAACATTAAATATTATTTTGAAACTTACTACGGTAAAATTGTTTTTCTTTACTGAAACGTCAAAGTTATGATGCTTATGACCACCTATTTCGTACGTCTTAGAGATTTTTTAAGAGAATCTCTTAGCTAAGAGCATCAACCGAATCGCAAAATAGTCTTACATAAGAGAATTCTCTTAACTAAGAGAAATCTCTTAGTTAAGACCTCTAGACTGTACGTTAGAATCTCCCGGTTAAAATAAACATAAAATCAACAAACACCGAGTTCCAACCCAAGGTTGCTATAAAAAGCAGACACAAAAAACTGACGAATTGAAGCAATTCGGGTTGAAAGTAGGAACCAAAAGCAAGTTTTATTTTTTCAAGTAACAAACCAATTTCGCAAGCCAATTATTTTTGTATTTTTTAGAATAAAGAATCGAATCCAGGTTTAAAAAAAAATTTGTGTACAAGTAAAGCGCCCAAATTTACCTTACAAACAAAAAGTAAATTATTTCAAAAATGCTTAGAATTGATGCGCCCGTAAATAATCCTACCAGGCCACCAATATCCGAAATTAGATGGGAAAATGTATAAAATTGCTTTCGTGTCATACCAGTTACTTTGGTCACACCAAAGAAAATATCTAACATAACTGCTGGCGATTCAACGGAATCAGTTTTGGGAAAATGTTTTTTCTTAATCTTTTCCATTTCTATTTTTTCCATTATTATACTGTATCGATATTCCAAGGAGTTACAAGCTGGCAAACAATTACAATGAAAATTGTAAAATTTCTTGAATTCAATTGGTTCATCATAATCCAACTCTGCATTAGACTCCATGAACATTTTGGCCTTGTACTCAAAATACGAACTCATAATTTCTTCTGTGTCATACATTTGACTAATTTTAACGTTCGGGCCACAAATAGGCTGGCTATTATTTCTTGGCAGTGAGAAATGAACGCAACCATATTGTTGTAGCGTATAATTAGCCATACACTCTAATTTACAATTGACACGATTGTAAAATGTGAAATATTTCAATTTGCGTTCAACATTGAAAAAACATTGTCGCACTTGAGGATTCAACTTCGATAGATCATACGATGTCTTTATAATTTTTGGTGTGACTTTAATTTGTGCCAAGGTATTATGGGGTATGGAAATAAATTTCTCAAGTGTTGTTGGATACTCGTCCGGTGAGTGTAGCATAATTTTATAACCAAGTCTTGTCGGTTGACAAAATGTATTTAGATCTGAGTTTCGTGCTTCGAGAATAAAATGTAGCCCGTTTCCTCGTCCGCTACCCCAAAAAACTCTCGGATACCTTGGATATCCTGAATAACCATCATCGCTATCCCATGATTTCGTTTTATTTTGTATGTTGTGATATTTGTATTCAGTTTGTAGCGATGGTTCATCGTTAATTATTTCAGAAGGTACATTGAATGTGAAACAAATCCCTTCGTTTGTTAGAATATTTGAAAAAGGAACGTCATTATCATTATAAAACTCTTTTTTTTTATTTAGAGCGAGCTGAAATGCTTGGAATGTGTTGGATATGGTTGGGGAGATCTAAAATAAATGTTTTAAAATTAGTTCAAATTAGGCTTAAATGTTGAATAACTATTTACCTCATGCAATAGTTTGATGTGTGATTGATTGAGATATTGGGCGGATATATTTCGCTTGCCACTGTTTTCCAATCCGGCCAAAAACTGTTGATTACATATGAGGTACGCCAGATCTAAAACCATACTATCATCAGCAATGCCTTTCAACCAATTTACCGCTTCTTCGGCTGAAAGAAATTCACTTTTAATCTTAACTGCTGGACAAATGGTGATCGCGGGAAATGGAATTGAATGAATTGGAGTTACCCGTTCATCTTCCACCAGAACTGCGCATTTTTGATTAAATTTGTTCATAACATCGTAAATAAAAAATCCCAGAAAAATAAAACTGATGGCAAAAGTTATGCCCCAAAACAGCTTTTCAATCACCGTACGCCGCCTTTTCTCACCCAAATATTTAACGCCATGTATTGTTGTATTTTGTGCATATTCGATCAAATGATTGGAACGAGATAATTGTACACACCGCCAACGAGTTCCCGTTCTAGAATATAAACAGAAAAATTAACGCTCATTTCACTTTAAAAAATAAAACAAAAAAATTACTGCGGTTCTATGTGGCCCGTTGTATTAGTTAGATTCGACATAGAAAATGAAATATGCTTGACTCTGTTTCGCCGACTCTCTTTTCTACACTAAACGGTTGGAAAGTTATGCAACGCGTATTTATGCAACGACATAATTTGCATGACATATGGGGTGCGGTTAATTTTCTTTTAACACTAGTGCTACCGACTCGCCAAAATGACGGATTGTACTTTAATTGGGTTAAATTTTTTTTATTATTATGAGGGTGTTGTTTTGGAAATTTATGATGACTTTTAATATAATGACTTTGTTGTCATATCAAAAGTTATCATAAATTTCCAATACAGTGTACAATCCGTCGTTTTGACGAGGCGGTAGTTCTAGTGTTAACATAAACAAATTACAATCATCATTAACTATTCCCGTTAGGTACTTGTTCGTGGTCAAGAATTTCCATATGTAAATGTACCTGCTTTCATGTTGAGTTAGGAATTGTACATAAATGTAAATGAAGTCCCATTAATAAATTAAGACAAATTATCGATAGACGTTATTTTTATGTATAAGAAATGAAAGGTTATATTGTATGAAATGTTGAAGGTATTTTCAGATTGCAAAGCTGTTTTAACTGGCTGGGCTATATTTAAATGTACCGTGCAACTTTTGTTGTGGGACAAACACAGACAACTTTACACTGGTTGGGCTGAAAAGTTCGTGGTAAAATTTAAATGCCAGATCTTGATGTTAGTCGCGCCTGTAACCTTTTCCAATTGTAATTCAGAAAAAATCATTGTAATTCAGAAAGCGTCAATTGTAATTCAGATTATTCAACTGTAATTCAGAAAGTATCAATTGTATTTCACAATAGTCAATTGTAACCCAGAAAGGATCATTGTAATTCAGATAGCGTCAATTGCAATTCAGAAGATATCAATTGCGATTCAGAAAGCATTATTTGTAATTCAGATTAGAATTAGATAACTTAATTCAGAAAGTATCAATTATAAATCAGATTAGCCAACTGTAATTCAGAGAGGATCATTGTAATTCAGAAAGCATTAACTGCAATTCAGAAAACGTTAATTGTAATTCAGATTAGTTAAATGTTTTGAGATAACATCAAATGTAATTCAGAAAGTATCGATTGGAATTCAAACATAGATAACAGACACAATTTTTATTTAATATTAAAATATATACAGTATGTACAGGTGGCCCAAAAGTCGCTAGACCATCACCAGTCCAGGTCGCACCAGTTCCTGCACTAGCTGTAACTTATACGGATAGACATTCAGCATACTTTGAATCCTCTGGAGCGCGGTTCGAGACATGTCAAGCGGTTGAGATCGCCTTCGAGTTGACATTGAAGGCTCTTCTTCAATGCTTCGGAGTACATGCTGAATGTTGTCATGTGACCTCCCTGACCGTGGCCTCCTAGCACGTGGTAAATCACTCACAGATCCGTGAATTTGAAACCGCCGGACTAAGTTAAGTATCGCTTGTTTGGCTGATGGGATTCTAACTCCAAAATGACGAGTGTAAGCTCTTTGCGTTAGCATAATTGATCGTCGATTGTCCAGATAAAATTCGATTATTTTAATACGTTTTTCGGTCGTGAATTTCTCCTTATTTAATTTCCAAGGATTACGCTTTAATAATCTGAAATTAAAAAACTAAAATTAATTAATTGTGAAGAGTTATTCCAATTTTAAATGGTCTAGTGACTTTTGGGCCACTCTTTAGTAGTTAATATATATTACGTATAGTTAACCGAAATATAGGTAAATTAAAATTGTAAGGTATGTAGGTAAAAATAAATTATTAATTAATTAGCAACCTACTGGCAAATCGGGCATTGCTAAGGCTGTGACTTGGTGAACTGTGGCATGTTGCACAGCCCGGGCGCAATCACCTCCATTTATGGTGTCATTGGCCTGATTTATAACATCCTCTAAATAAAAAAATCTCTGTTGAATAACACCAGGCTCTGTTATCACTTCAGACTTAGCCGCAGAAGAGTTGCAGCCTTGAATGCGTTGGCAGCAACAATCACCAAATCTGCCATTTCGTTTCCCGTACCTCGCTACTGCTGCATTAATTAATGATGTTATCCAAACATTTGCCAACTGTTCCATCGCTACAACGCCAGCAACTGAAATTGCTTCAATTAAATTAATGTTGGGGCCTCTTGATGTTGGAAGTTGTTGCACTGCTCTGGTACCAGCTCTTGAACGGCCCTTTGTTCGGGGACAAAACAAATTAAAATTTGTTTCGTCGATCCACACTATTTGTTTTCCTTGTTAGATATAACTGTTCAAAGTTTGAACATATTCGGTCCGTTTTATTTTGTTGACTTGGGAATTCATTGCGATAAGTTCACAATGAACTTTTTTAGTGGTGAATATCCTGCCTTCTAGGTAATTCCCTGTGGTTGACACCGATATCAATTGGTGGAAGTTGTGCATAACCTTTTCTAAGGTTACACCATAATCATTCTGAACCCATGAAACAATTAAATCAATTTGGACTTCCGTGAGAATTTTCGGGTTAATGCTCGCCTTCGGAAACATTTTGTCATGCCCAGAATGAATGCAGCCAAATTTGTCCAATCCTCACCTCTGTTGGAACAGCTCACAAATTTTCCACGGTCTTGGTTTGTATTTTTTTTATATTTCTTTCGTTCAGCGGCATCAGTCCCTCCCAGAGGTGTCCTGCAAATAGGATAAGCCCCACTGGGCATATTGCTTGTAGAATTTGCACAGTTTGAGTGGAGTTGATGTAGGCATGGTTGCAGCCGTACTCTATTCTTAATATTATTTTACTTTATTTTACGCGATTACGAATGTATTGACTTGGTGAAGATAATAAAAATATTTCAAACCTTTACCTAATCATATTACTTTTTTCAAAATAATTTTTTTTTAGACAAAGTGAATTACAATTGATGTACTTGAAAAACAGTTGACTAATCTGCATTACAATTTACGCTATCTGAATTCGGATTGACTATTTATCTGAATTACAGTTGGCACTATCTGAATTACAACTGGAAAATGTACAGAACTATATTGAATTAAAATTAGCAATTAAAACAGACAAGAAAACTGAAATAATAGAATCAGAAACGATTAGCAGCGAAGGCAACATTCTAGAATTTACCGACTACGTTAATGGCGTTTATTCGTAAGACATACATTTATTACAGACAAACAGCATCGCGATGGAAAGTGGCTTAGCTCTCAATTGTTCTGTGCCTAAAGGATTAATTATTTTGACAAATCACCAACCTTTGGTCGACGTTATTTCCCATTCTCATGAACATATAGGACGAAGGCAGAAGGTCTGGGATTTCTAGAGAGAGAGAGAGAGAGAGTTCTCAAAATCTAAATCGATAAATGGTCCTTTAATAAAAAACGGAAAATTGTTAGGGCTTTGTTAGCGAGCAGTTTCAGGATTTTAAGGTTAATGGTTTATAAGAAAACTGAAGATTAACTTACGAGTATATTCGATGAAGCCTAGGAAAAACTGTGGAAAATAATTTAATCACCTCAGGGTAACACTGGTTAGGTGTGAAACACAGCAAGAGTAGTGCGTCGACAGCAAATTTGAATATACGTTACACAACACATTCAAATGTTTGACAATTTAGAATAAAAATAACCATTGAACAAAAATCTATCACTGCTCGTGGTGTGTTTTACCCTTTATTATTCTGAAGTCCCAATTTCCAGGAGCACACTGGCAGAAGCGCAAAGACCGAAAAAGGTCCAAACTGAGAAGGGCAGTATTATTTTAGAACCGAAATCAAATTTGTTTGGCAAATTTGTTTTATCACTTAATATAGTACATAAACATAAATCATTTAGTCATTCGATTTTATTATAAATTTGAGACATACGAGTATATGTATGCCTTCTAATCAATATTTTTTTTTAAAGTACAATTTTTAATATAAGTTAGCATCCCAGCAGTAAACATTCCATAGACAATGAGAAATTAATCGATTCATACGGATAATCCATATTCTTGGGAAACCTAATCTCAAATTTGTTATTTTTGTTTTGTTTTCGGTGAAATTTGTTATCTCAAGTTTTCCACTTTGGCCTGCAATAAATAAATCGAATGTTATAATAAAAACATTGACACGTAATAAAGAAAATTATTGGAAAAGAAGTATTTTATATAAAATAACAATTCATCTATATTTTTGGGGGTGCTTATATTATTAGCGGTTGGATGAGTGTCATAATTTTTGTCTGACCTGAATAAAAGATTATTTATTTAGATTGGTGTCTTATATTGGTTGAAAAGATATGTATAGTATGGCGTTGTCTGTCTCCTAAAATATTTTTTTCGTCATCAACGATATGGAAACTTACGCTTACGGAATAATACGCCATATCTTTATACTAAACATATATTCATAAAACCGATCCAATGTTTATTATTCAACACCATCTATGTAGCGGCACTGTTAGTCTTCTTTAAATGGATATTAGCTACTTCCAAAGCAATTTGATAAGCAATGCTTGGTTGTTCTCTCGTTTCGTTTTATTAATCAGTTGGTATACCAATCTAAATACCGTCCTCTTTTGGTGTAAATTCTTTTTACGTGGATTCTTTGCAAATGCCTCTTGTCAGAATTGTTGTTTTTAAATTGTGTTTTATGGATATCACTCGCTGTTTATTCCCTAGATGGCAGTACTAGTTAGTTTTATGGTTTGTTCAAGTAGACACAATTTTTTATTATTATTCGATCTATCGAAGAGAGCTAAGAACATGTGTTTTTGTTTCATTACTTTGTGATTAACAATAAATACTTTTGTTCATTAAACATCCTAAGTTATTAAGTTATGTACCCATAATTCCACATATAATCGACAGGTTATGGACCCAGAAACGTGTTTTGGGTAATATTTTCGGGAATAAAAGTGAAAATAAGACAAATTTTGTGAGGTTATATCCAGCCGTGTGCGAAGTGAAAATTGTAACCGTCGACCAAAATTGTTAAGAAGATGGATTCAGAATTGTCCAGAGTAATCAAATTACAAGGAATTGAAAACTGGAATCTATGGAAATTCCAGATTCAGATAATTTTGAAGTCAATTAAAGCATGGGACATAGTAAATGGCACAAACAAACAACCTGCACCCGTGGCAACAGATACGACGGCTGATGAGAAAAAGGAAAATGTCGAAGCGATACGTAAATGGAATAAAACCGACGGGATGGCGCAAAAGGTAATCGTTACCACAATATCTGAACAAACGATGATGCATATTTTGACCTCGGGGAATTCTGAGGCAATGTGGAAAAAGCTAACCAATATATATGAACAAAAATCAGAATCTACAATCCACATTTTACAGCAAAAGTGGTTTATATTGGCTAAGGATCCTTTACATGATATTGCAGCACATATCTCAAAAATTGAAGATATATCTAATAGACTACAAGCAATATGGGAGAGAAAATTGAAGATAAGGGAGTAATGACCAAAATTCTCCTAACTTTGCCAACAAATTTTGACCATTTTATCAGTGCCTGGGAATCAACGGCTACCGCCGAGAGAACGTTAGCCAACCTAACCTCGAGATTGATAATTGAAGAGATGAGACAAAGTCAAAGAGAAGCAGAAGTTAATGCACTTGCTTCTAATGTAAGAGTAAGCAGTAAGAATCATTTTTCCAAGAATAATATTGGTAACAAAAAATACTCAGTATGTTAAGAATAAAAACGATGACCAAAAAAATACAAAAAGAAAACCTGGAAAATGTAATTTTTGTCATAAACCTGGACATTGAGCAGCAGAATGTTGGGACAATCCAAAAAGTAAACAATATAAATTTAAAAATTCCAAAGTTTCAAGAGAAGAGAGAGGTATGCATTTGCCTCAGTACAAAAGACAGCGAAAACTACAGTCGAGGCCTGGTATATGGACACTGGAGCGAGCGATCACATGACTCATAAACTAGAGTGGTTCATCTACACACCAATGAAAGATGACATCAAAATAAAAATTGGAGACGGAGAAACCATTTCAGGCAAAGGTAGAGGTAGCATAAACATTTCAGCATTTAATGGAGAAAAATGGACAGAATGTCACCTTTCAAATGTACTCTACGTGCCTAAGCTGAAATACAATCTATTTTCTGGCGGTGTGGCCTTGGATAGAAATTTAACTCTAGAAGTAGGTAAAAGAATCTGTAAATTCATGAAAATTAAGGTAATGCCAATCGAAAATGGCAAAGAAAGTGCTGATGAATATGAAGCATGTATTGCTGAGAAAAGTTCCTTTCAAGAATGGCATCAAAAATTATCTCATCAAAACTACACTCAAGTTAAAAAGATTTTGCAAAATTATGACATTAATCCAAGAGGAGATGACAAAATAGTCTGTGAGCCTTGCGCATTGAGTAAAATCCATCGACTACCTTTTCCTCAGCAAAGCAGTACAAAAACTAGTCGTATTGGCCAAATAATCCACGCAGATGTGTGTGGATCACTACCAGAAAAGTCATTCACAGGTGCAAAGTATTTTCTTCAATTAAAGGATGATTACTCACATTACAGAACCGTATATTTCTTGGGTGCAAAATCAGACGTACTGGAGTGTCTAAAAGATTTTATAAAGAAAACAGAAAAACATTGCCCCAGAGGAATAGAAATTTTTAGATCTGACAATGGCCTGGAATTTGTCAATCAAGAAGTCACAAAATTGATGAAAGAATATGGAATTTCTCACCAAAATTCAGTAGTCTATTGCCCTGAGCAAAATGGCAAAATAGAACGTGAAAACAGAACTGTTGTAGAAGCTGCTCGTACAATGCTACATGCTGCAAAATTTGAACTTAAATTCTGGGCAGAAGCAGTAAACACTGCCTTTATATTTTGAACTGCACAGGAACCAGTAGCATTAAGAATAAATCACCATATGAAATTTGGTACAACAAGCGACCAGATATTCAGGAATTCCATATATTTGGAGAGAAGTTTACGTGAAATTGCCTGAAAATAAAGTAAAGAAGCTAGACCTCAAAGGGGAAATAGGTTACTTTGTAGGCTACGGCGATACTGTAAAAGGTAACAGAGTTTGGATTCCAAAGGAAAATGATATTTTTGTCAGAAAACATATTATCTATACAGGAAAATTAATGGAATCTACTAAAGTAAATCAAAATCAAGCACTATTGTATCTCCCTGAAGAAGAAAATACACAATTCAAAAATAGTCAGGCTGAAAGAAAAGATGACGAGCAAATTGAAGAAAATTTAGAAAATCTTGAGTTACCTAACCAATTATCTGATTCAGAAGAAGAAAATGAGAAATTTTGTACGCCAGAAGCCGAAAGGAGTACAGGGATACAACTAAGAGATCGATCCAAACTAAATAAATCAAAGAAATTAGAAGACTACGAAGTAGATTTAGATAATGTCTGTGATTATTGCATTGTAAACCCAGAAGAACCGCTGACTTTTCAACAAGCAGTAAATGATACGAATGCACAAGAGTGGAAACAAGCTATGGAGGAGGAAATGAATTTCTTAAAAACCGGCAAAGTGTGGGAGCTCGTTGAAATACCAAAGAACTCGACCAAAATGAAAATAAGTGGGTTTATAAATTAAAAACTGATACTTTAAATTTAGAGCCAGATTAGTAGCCAAAGGCTTCTCTCAGCGTGAAGGAATAGACTTCAACGAAACCTTTAGCCCTGTAGTAAGGTTCGACTCCATCCGAATATTATTAACAGTGATCGTTCAAGAAAATTTAGTACTCAAACAGTTTGACGTAAAGACTGCCTTTTTAAATGGTGATATAGAGGAGGTTATATACATGAAGCAGCCAACAGGATTCAACGACGGTACAACAAAAGTATGTAAGCTACTAAAAAGTTTATATGGTTTACGTCAATCGTCTAGATGTTGGAACCAAAGAATAAAAGTTTTTCTAACACACTATGGACTCAAACAATCAAAGGCTGATCCTTGTATATACATGTTAATCAAAAATAATCTGATAATACTCCTAGTGAGCATCTATATAGATGATGGACTAGTAGCTGGAATCGACGAAGAGACTGTGAATGATTTCTTGTGTGCACTTCAGAAAGAATTTGATATCACTTCTGGCGATGCTGATACTTACCTTGGTTTACAGATTGAAAGACAAAACGATGGTTCTATTCTCTTACGTCAAAGTGCCTACACAAGAAAAATTCTCAATAAATTTAATTTAGAGCAAGCAAATGCTCTTGCAATACCAGCCGATCCACATCAACAGTTGAATGTAAATGAAAATGAGAAGACTGAGTTAACAACTGCTCCCTATAGAGAAGCTGTGGGCAGTTTGTTATATTTATCAAAAGGTACGAGACCAGATATATCCTTTTCGGTCAGTATGGTTAATCGATATATGGAAAAACCAACGAAATTGCATTGGAGTGCAGTCAAGAGAATAATGAAGTATCTAAAAGGAACTGTTGATTATGGTTTGCACTTTAAGAAGCAGAAAACATTATCCTTATGTGGCTACAGTGATGCAGATTTTGCAGGAGATATTGAAACACGCAAATCAACTACAGGATTTATAGTTATTTGGAGTGGATGTGTTGTTAGATGGTGTTCTCACAGACAGTCTACAGTCGCCACCTCTACCACTTATTCGGAATACATATTGACGTACAATATCACTACATCCGAGAACAGTATGACAAGAAAGTTTTTCAACTCAAATACATCAACACCAAGGAACAGCCAGCAGATATCCTCACCAAACCCTTGGAAAGAAGAATCTTCGAATTTCATCGCAACAGAATATGCTACAAACTTGAAGAGGATTCATAACTGTTGTATACTGTATTTTTTTTCTGTAAAAATTGTTTGTTCGATTTTGTATAATTTTGATATTCCATAAAACAGTGGGAGTGTCAGAATTGTTGTTTTTAAATTGTGTTTTATGGATATCACTCTCTGTTTATTCCCTAGATGGCAGCACTAGTTAGTTTTATGGTTTGTTCAAGTACACACAATTTTTTATTATTATTCGATCTATCGAAGAGAGCTAAGAACATGTGTTTTTGTTTCATTACTTTGTGATTAACAATAAATTCTTTTGTTCATTAAACATCCGAAGTTATTAAGTTATTTACCCATAATTCCACATATAATCGACACCTCTATTCTTAGAGTAATCCTTCGGATTACCAAAAGTTTTCTGGCAGGCCAACTGCTCTGAGACTGAAATAAAATTGAAAATTTGCCCATTTTATATAATTTTCACTTCTGTCTCTTCTATCCGATGATGAAATCTTTCTTCCCTTGAATCTTTCAGTATAATTATTTAATTAATATTTTATATAATAAAACACAATATTTTGGTTTTGTCACTTTCTTTAAGAAGATATTTATTTTATTTGAAAATGAAATTACGATCGTTTCGGATGTTACTCCTTTATCAAATTTCTAACAAACACTAATTAAAATTATACTAAAAACTACTTTTATACCCTATTTTGTACATACGTGCCTTGTAAATCTTCTTTCCCGCTTATTTTATTTTTTCCTAAAGGAGTGGTCCCGCCTTTCTTTTTTGTATATAGCATCTGGTGCGTCTTTATGACAAAAAACAGAGAAGAATTTGTTGACCAGCTGGTATGTGTGGGTGTGTATTTGCGAAAGGGTATTAATTAATGAAATCGTAAATTTTGTTGCGGCCAACTTTTTCGTTTAGTAAAAATGGGTTATATCGTTCCTTATATATTTCCAGTTCTTCTAATCTATTCATTAGTAATCCTTTTCGTAGGCTGTGTAATACCTGTGAGTTTGTGTTGATGTCAGTGTAATTATGTTTTTTTGTAGTCAAGTGTTGTGCATATTTCGAGTCGATTTTTGGTTTTCCGATTTCTTTTATATGTTCTGTAAACCAAACTTTAAAACTTCTGCCAGTTTGTCCGATGTATAATTTGAGACAATCATTACATATATTCTTATAGATTCCGGTGTATGTTGGTGTGATATCCATCGTGTATCCTTGTTTTTTAAAAACCTTCGTTATATTCTTGTTGATGTTATTATTGTACTCTATAGTGATGTATTTCTCTGTTTGTTCATTTTGCTTGTTTAACGTGGCCATCATATTCTGTTATTTCTTCCAAATGTACCTATTGTTCATTTTGTCAATTAAATCCGTGTTATAATCGTTTTTTATTGCTATGTGTTCAATAATTTTCAGTTCTTCCGTATAGTCCTGATTGTGCATCGATATCGTGTTTAGTATATTTATTAATAAGTTGAACGTTGCCATCTTATATTGGTATGGGTGGTTAGATGATTTGTCAATTACGTGATCCGTTTGTGTGCCTTTTCTGTATATTTTGAACGTATGCATTTGTTAACTTTTGTTATTGTCAAGCCTAAAAAATTAATGGATTTGTTCGTCTCTGATTCTAGAGTAAATTTTATGATCGGATGTTTGTTGTTTATGTTTTTGTGAAGATTGCTGAGCTGTCTCATTGTGGCGTTAAATAGTATTAGAATATCGTTCACGTATCTGTGCCTGTACCTGTTGGCTTTTGTTGTTCGATTCTGTTGATATATGCTGATTTTCAAAGTGATTCATGTATATGTTAGCTAAAGTTCCCGATAGAGGATTCTCCATTGGAAGTCCATCAGCCTGTGAATGGAATTTTTTATTGTGTTGAAAATAGTTTTATTATGTGATTGTTTTGATTAGAGTGTTAATTTCGTCAATTTTTTTCGTTCCTGATTCCGTTTTTCTGTAACAGTTCCTTGGTTATTTGAATTGTCTCTTGAGTTGGTATGTTTGTATACATATTGGTTATGATTAGTTCAATGTTATTTCTGATTGAATGATCGTTCTGTAATCGTAAATATTTGCCGAGAAAATAATTAATTTCTTTAGCAACTTTGTACGCTGGTGCGCTTGTGAAATCTACGATTGGTCTCATGGTCATTTCTGGTTTGTGAATTTTTGGTAGTGCTCTGATTTTTGGTACCGTTGGTTTTATAGTTCTAAGTCTTCTTTTTTGTCCTGTGTTAAACGTAGAACAGCTGTTAATCATTTTATTGACCGTCTTGTGATATTTGTTTGTTGGGTCTTCTTGGAGCTCAACTATGTTATTGTTTTGGCGTCTATTGGAGGGAGGAGACCAAAGTTGAGTAGATTAATCTTCCAGCTCCGTAACCTTCCAGCAGGGTACGCATCACGTGAGCTGTTCTGGTCATGTATTAGGCAGCTGCGTGATGGGTACAATTGTGTAAGGAGTAACCTGTTCACAATTCGCAAGTGTACGTGCTGCCTCCTCGTGGCAACCATTGGTAACTAAGGCCATTTGGCACAGGCTAAAGTACGGCGCTAAAGGAGAAAACCTTGACAAGAAAACCTAATCTAAGGTGGAACCAGGTACCCTCCAGTTTTATTTAGCCTTCCTGTAGTAAAGCTGGGTGACCTACAGTTGCAATTCCCAGCAACTCGTAAGAGTAAAATCAAACGGAAGACGGGGCAAGGGTAGGAATATACTGGAGTAGGATAGCCCTCTCGAAGTCCTTGGGCTTCAATGCTACCGTCTTTCTAGCGGAACTACATGCTGTAGTAAACATCTAGGAGGGAGAGCAATAAGCCCAGATAGTATGTACAACGTACCGGCTGGCAGTATTATCGAGTTCAGTAAGAACCTGAATATTGACTGGGCGAATAATTAAGCAGGGTCCAGCACAATAGATCTTTTAGGTCGCACTGCGAGGTGGCTTATCGCCCACATGGCCCTCCCATAATAATAATAATAATGTTATTGTTTTTGATGCAGTCACCAATCTTCGAATTATATTCCTGTTTTCATTATAACGAGTGTATTCCCTTTATCGGCTTTTGTTATTAGAGCGTCATTCTCTAATAACTTAACATTAATGTATTTCACTGTTTGTCGTTCGGTTTTGTGGATGTTTTGGTTTGTAGTTAGCTTATTTTTGCGTATAAATATTGTGTTTTGTTATATAAAATCTTTTTGTTTGTGATATTAATCCACGAGTAAACATTGTTAAGTTTAATTAATATATATGAGTACGTATGACTCCGTGTAAAGTTATTACTCATTGTATTCACCGATTTTTTTTTGCCTTTTACAATAAGCGAGAAATTTTTACTGTACGCGAAAATCCGCCAGCAAAAAATTTTAAAATTCTTAGGAAAGATGTAATATTACCAGATGGATTTTAATGTCTACGCAGCATCTAAAATGTGGGCACCAGACAAGACGAGGTTATTACCTTTAGAAAAAATTAACATACATTCGGGTTACAAAAGAATTAATCATCTGAGCTGTGATCCTGGCTACAATTTGCTTTTAAACATGAAATTAAAGTATTTGTACACATACATAGATAAATGACGTTGTAACCCATTCTGCGTAGTATTAAAATTTCTTTAAATGCTAATGTAATTATGTGGCCATTTGTACCTGTTCAAAAAACATTTGTCATTGAATGGCTTTCAGGCTTATACATTTTTCGTAGAATTTTATTGTACATTTGTACCTATAAATAATTTGGGGATTTTGTGTATCACTAAGGTTAAAGACAAAAACCTCACCCTCACTGTTACATAGAAGTTGCTTAGCGCCGTGTTTTAGCCTAACCCATCCAGCCAAAGACACTGATGAGCTGCAAAATACGGAGCTGACAAGTAGTATCAACTTGATTCACCCGGACAGTTTCACACCTAGACCACCAGCCTTAATATAACAAAGAAACGAATTTGTGTCAAACGTAACATTATAAAGTAAACAAATTAAACGAAAATACACTTGCCTTGTTATCTGATTGCTCTCCAGCTCATTCGGAAAGAGTGTCGCCACCAGTAAAGTAGTGTATCAAAAGGATTTTTCTGAACCGTGTTTAAAACGGAGCGGATCACCTGTGAGATTATCAAAACTATCAGAAACTGGGTATAAGCAGCAACAGCTTAATAAAATGGTGGAGCTAACTTGTAAAAAATGTTCTGCAAGTTCCAGTTCCAAATGTTCCAGTATTTATCGATCTTGATCAACCAGATCATGATGAAGAGGATCTTCTGCTTATAGTATACCGGAGCACTGGTCATCAGTAACAATTATGAATAAGTAAGGCAACACGATAAATGGCTGAGAAAGCAAAAAAAATTGGTAACGGAAAAGTATCACGGCAGTTTTCCAGACGGCTATTCGGCCATTGCATTGAACTGCCATGTTTCCTTTACTTTATGTTTCATAGCCAGATTTCCTATTATTGATCTGATGTTCTTGTCATACTCCTCCTTTTCGTTTATGTATTTTATTTTGTTCTTTTTTCTTTATATGTCTGTTTGGTCTATTCCTTTTGTCTTGTTTGGCTAATCTAAATATTACCTGATTAAAGTCATCTGTAATTTATTGTGAAATCTGAATGAACGAAGTAACTCTTAATAGCCAAATGCATAAAATCAAAATTTCGATTATATAATTTACTTTATTTAAATTTAATAAATTGTATAATTTATATTACACAATTACTTCCGTGATGTTAAGTGACCAAATTAAGTCACCTGTTAATCACCAAGGCAAGGATAAAAAATCGAAAACTTACCTTTAAAAAAAACCTTACTCATTATAAATTTGATTTGTTGTCATTTTATAAATTCAATTTTTTAATATTTTATTTTAAAACTAAAATAATTTATTACACATTTAAAAAATACAGATTATTGTAACTGACTAAAGTCTCTTAACTAATAAATTATTTACATTTTGTTGAAACTTTACCCATTTCTGTTTATTCTCATACTGCTCATGTTGTTCCACAGCAGATGGACACTGTAATACGTTGTTTTGTGTTGTGCTCGTTGATTGTGACAAGTCGTGAATGTAATATTATATTTGTGTTGATGCATTCGACTTAGTTGAGCGTAAAAATATCATTGGGAATTTAATCCCTATGTCATTCCAGGCTCTTCGCTGAAATTCCCGGCGACTGGTAAAACACACAAGCCAATACCACAATGACGCTTACTATAATTTCGTTGCTACTTCTGAGTTCTTTTGTTACTTCGAATGCGGTTTTGAGATATGGGTGGTTCACCCAAGTAAAAGATTTACCATTAGTTTTTCCACTATTGCAGCATCGATAGAAATCAGCTCTTCAACTTTCAGCATTTCGATCTTGGTCTCTGTTTGAACTCGTCTTTAGATATCGCCTTTTAAACTCGTGCTTGTTAATTTTGAAGAGAGATAAATCCACACAAACGTTGCAGTAAGTAGCACTTATTCATTTCGTCTTGATTCAATAGACATGCGGCCCAATATATCATTCGCGTTGGTACCCATTTGAAGAAGTACTTGGATATCTGCTTTTGAACTCTTGCTTGATAATTTGCCCTAGAGTTCAATACACCTAGATTCTGTTAATTGTGTTTCATGTCAAATGGTTTCAATGTTAAATGTTGGCTCCATTGTATACCAATAGTTCCTTGGTTGATTATTACAATAGGTTTTGCTGTTATGGAAATATTTTATAGGAGGCAAATTTGTTTTCCTTGAGGATAAGATTTTATTGCTCTCTAAATCCAACCTGATTATCATTATGATGTTAATTATCGCTTTGTGTATTTTTCTTTGTCGTTGATCCGAATATTTTACTGGTAGTTACTTCTAGAATTGTTATAAGGGATTCCCTTCATGCATTCCAGGTGTATTACAGTGATCTCTTTGGTGATAATATTATAAAATTTCCAATATTTTCAGCAGCTTTATTCGGGTAAAGTTTCAACTTATCATATTTTTTTTTTATTATTTAACAATCAATTTTACATTTAATTCAATCGTAAGTTCTAAATTATATATTTTATTTTAATGAACCTGATTATACATATGTACATTTTATATTTAACTATTCTGTTAGAATTTCTGTGAAAATTCGATTTAAGTTGTAAAATATAACTGAAAAATTTAATGATAATCATGTTAAGCGTATCGAATTCTCATAGAAATAAACTAGGCATATTATTGAGTTTAATTAGAATTAACAGTATTGAATTCAATGGCATCGGCAGGAATTTTTCCTGGGGATTGTAATCAGAATTTTATTTATCGTTTACATACACCTTTTAGTAACAAGCTCATCATCGTGACATAGGAGGTGTAAATCGACAAAGGTTTTTTCTTTCAAATTTTATTTATTTTTAATTTATTTTTACATTTTTTAATTTTAAAGATATTTTATAAAATAATATTTTCTTTCTAACTTCATTAATCAATCAATTGTGTTTAAACTTCGATGGCATTAAAATTATAGGTAATGATTTAAAATTAAGAACAAAATATAAACAATAACACAGAAATTTCAAACCAATTTTTAGATTGATGCCCTCTTGCACCCCGCTGCCGATTCCTATGTCGAAAGCTTTAGGCAAATAAAATTTAATTTCTAATTATTTCAAGATTTACAATAAAATGGTTTCAAATAATACAAATTAATAATTTTAATATTATCCTTTAAGGTCATCCTGAATTCTTTTTTGTTTCTTTTTATATTTATTGTATTTACTAATTGAGGAGTGTCTGATCAAAAGTCGCTATTTACATTTCACTTTTTGCCTCTTACTTTTGATCACTTTTTTGCAGTAAATAGCTTGTGTTCACCAAAATCCAGACTTTTAGGAATATTTTTCATAGAGAAATTGGCAAATTTTGGTCCATGCTGGAAATAA
The DNA here is from genome assembly GCA_958295665.1 of Tipula vernalis. Lineage (NCBI taxonomy): Eukaryota > Metazoa > Arthropoda > Insecta > Diptera > Tipulidae > Tipula > Tipula vernalis. The sequence continues at coordinate 232,708,511 of OY282559.1, read as the reverse complement.
CCACTTTTGGTATATTTCACTTAAAAAATTCTGCCCTGTAGAAAAACAAATATCATTTTGGAAAATGTAAATAGCGACTTTTGATCAGACACTCCTCAATTCATTATAATTTTTAATTTGACTAGATGGTCCAAAGAAATTTGAGAACATAAAATATAGTTTTAAGGTTTGATTGAAAATGAATAAGATCTGTATTATGAACGGCTCCCTACCTTATTTTCGGAAACAAAATTTCGCAACAAGCATATAATGTAGCAAAAAAATGTTGCTTGGACGTTTATCGCAAGAAAAAATATCACAAACACAAATATCGCGAAATTTCGACATCCCAAGCCAAATATATTATGTATGCCATCAAAAGTACATGCTTTGTACATTTGACGCGCCAAACATACAAACCATGCATTTTGATGATATATGCAATATTTTTGCTTTACAATGGTAAATCCGAAGAAAGAACTGTAATCCAAAAATACTTAAAAAATTAAGTAAACTTGTCATACTCATGATTTAAAATTTACAAAATAAATAACATTTTACCAGAATTCAATATTAAATAAAATTGTACAACTTTAAATACTGCGAAATTCCCAATTGACTTAAATATTCAACAAAAACTTCTTGCAAATCCTAATTACTGCTCAAATTATTGCTCACGTAACGCAAATGCCTCTAAATTTGTGACGAAATTTTTGTATGCGATATTTTTTGCAGTGAGCATTTTTGTTTGTGACTATATTTCATCAACCTTTTCTGTTTGCGAAATATTTGTGCTACTTCATATTTTTGTTGCGATATTTTTTCCCGAAAATAAGGTAGAATGCCTTTTTTTCTTTTAAAATTACATATCGATTGGAATCCTTGGAAACAATGTCTCGACGGTACGAATTTACAAATCTTTAGTTTCCATTCCAAACAATTTTGCATTCATTTCTAAACATGAATATCCACATTTTGTATGTAGCCAACTCTTTTTCTGCAAATGCAGCTTACGAGCGACAAAAATTGAACCTATCTGCTAAATCGTCGGTTTGTATGTTTCCTACCAAAATATAATCTACCTTGCAATGAGAAAATGAAGGTATTAAATCATCGTAAGTTTGAGTGGTAAGCTTAAGAGCGTTTAAGGTTTTTTGCTTTTAAAAGTAATTGAGTTGATTGGTTGCCCTTCTGCATTAACAATATTCCACCATTTCCTTATAATTATACAGAAGTCGGCCGTTTCATTCATTTTTTCGTATTGCTGTAATGCAAGATGGTTTTGTGATTCAATTTATAAGGCTTTGAAATTTCAACTGAAGAATTCCTTGTTTTATCGCACAATAAGTCTAAATTAGGAAACGTCGCCTTTGAACGAGGATCTTTGAACAGGTTAGGTGGATCATATAGATAAAAAATGTTGAATTTTGGAAAATCGGGGTTAGTAAAAAAAATATCTCTTGGACAAAATTTGGTAGTTATTTCCTGATTTAAAACATTGTTATCACAAATAGTTAAAAACCATTTAATGTCTCATCAGTAGGTTTTAACAGTGAAAACAGACGGACTAATTTGTTAAATTTATCGATTTTAGCTTAAACACTACTATCGAACCAAATTTACCACATTTCCAAGCTTTTTTTAATATATATTTGATCTTTCGAAAGGGCAACATATCTTCCTCTGCTACTGACTGTTTTTGCCACATGAATTAAATTATTCTCATTATTGTGCAATGGTTTTGATCAGACGTAACGTTTAATTGGGACGACATTTGGTTCAAATAAGTTCTATGGGGCAATATTAAAAATTTCCATAAATTGTTGTATGTTACTGTAGAATAGAAATAAATTAAAAACGCAAATACAATGATCTCAGAATCATATTTTGGGTTTTACTCTATTGAAAAGTTCAATCTGATTAATTATAATATCCAACTTACCGAAATGGGGGAAATCTTCGTCAACCTCACGAAACCTTACTAAATAGGACAAGGCACGATTTACTAAATGTTCGCGGCTCTCAGAAACAGTTATTGCATCCTTCGCGGTACTTGTTTAAAACATTTTCAATTTGAGACCATTTGGATATTTTCATATTCCGTGGCAACAGCTCCAAATCCGCACTAAAATTGTCTATATTTTGAACAATGACCTTTACGTGACAATTTTTGTTGATTCAAATACGAATTGCAATATCGCATTCCACGTCATCTGAACTTACTAATTGATAAAATTCCACTTTTTCGATAGTTTGAAATATGAGATAGTTGGTAATATTTAATCTTTCTCTGAATTGGTTGAGAAAAATCTTAAAATTACCGATATAATCTGTGGGAACTGCTACTGGTGAGGGTTTACCTATTTTGCATATTTCCCGAGCGTAAAGCCATGTAGACACGGATGGAATAGCGCCCTTATTTAATCGTTGACGCTTAATAGTATCATTTTGATACGTATTCAAATCGATCTCTGTAAAGTGCTATGAGTATATCACAAGTAAAAAGTTTTATTTACCTGTATAAATCACAAGACCCGATCCCCAGTTTAAATGTGTAACCAGCTAACCTATAAAATAAAAATGTTTCTTTTGTTTTTATGTTAGCTGTTAAACAAAAATATAACATACCTATTTCTCTTGATAATTGAAACTATAGCGTCCAATATCTAATTCTTCTGAATTTTTATGCGGATGTGCTACCAAAACTGTTTGCCTTCTAAATTGACAGTAGAGCTAAAATAAAAGAGATAGCTGTATGGAAAAAAACTGATTAAACTTATTTTGTTTTGTTCTACCCTGAGTTGAATCCAACAAATAATTCAAATAGTAATTTGAACCAGACTCCCAACATTTATAATAATTGGCCAATAATTGGCATTAGGTAATCATTAAAAATGTCGGATAGTATGTACGTTTTAGGTGGCAAAAAGGTTTATATGGCATCTGATAAAACAAAAATACAATATCTACTCTTAAATAAAATAGAAAAATTATAATAGGTTGCATTTTTACCTTTTAATTCGTTGTCACTTAAAAGACAACCCCCAATTTTATGTTATTTTAAAAGCAGCATTTTAGCCACAGCAACTTGTGCCGGCCAGTTATTTTCTCCTACCTACGGCCCACGGGAAGCCACAATCAGTAAATGGTTAAAAGCAATGTATTTAGTTGTGTAAATATGTAATAAAATTGCGATTCATTAATTAATCTCGTTTTCTTTTTCTTTTTTCAGGTAAAAACCTCACACAAATAACTTAACCAGTTCAATTCAACAATTCTTTCTAACCAAATCGAGCAATTTATATTCTATGTAAATTGAAGATTCTACATTAAGAAGAGTAAGTAACCACGAAGTTTTCCCATTTAAAATAATAAATTCGTACCTCGTTTACACCAATTAGCATAAAAGTAATCGTATGTAAAAAAAAATGTAGCTTGATGTAAACGCAAAGTGCAATATTTTAATACTTTATCTAGTATTCGATAAATTTATTAAAGAGTACGCGTGGTATGAGATTATGGTCCGTAGGTTTTAACGAATGTTTGGTCATAGTAATCGATGGATAAATTCTTGGTTTTTGATTATTATTCGTTCAAACTTACGGACCTACATATGTGTTATTTGAGAATCCAAATGTTCTCGACATCTCTACATTATTTAAGGTTAAGAAGAATAACTTTGATGGAGTTAAGAGCCCTAAGCAAATGATCGTAATAAATGGCAAATTAAAATTGCAATATAACTAAACTGTCATTTTGGTTGTATTACTGCTATTGCGTATCATTGAGAATTTGTTAGCTTACGAATGGTATAAACCAAATTTACCTGCCATATCATCATTATGCAATTTACCAAGTAATATAAAATCAGCTTTAAATTGAGAAAACGATAATTTAGTTAAATCAACAAAAGTTTTCGTAGTGATCTTGAGCGCGTTTAATGTATTTGGTGTTAATCGTCCAATATAATTAGGACTCATACTCCAAACACGCAGCCAATCTAAAAATCTTTCTAAAAATAAATAATTTTCATCTGTAAGCGAACTGATTGGCTGTCCTTTTGGATTAACAATATTCCACCATTTTCTTATAATAATACAGAAGTTGGCCGTTTCTTCCATTTCATCTTGTTTTTGTAACGCGGCAATAGTAGAATCGTGGAATAAATTGTCTGGTAACATAACATTTTGTTGTTCAGAATTATTAAGATGTAAGGTTTTGTGATCCAATTTGTAAGCCTTCGTAGCATGAACTGAATTATCTTTTGACATTTCATGTAATAAAACCATATTTGAAAATGACGCCTGTTTAATTGTAAAATCATCAAAATCAGGAAAATAAAATGTTTTATTGGGATTTTCTAATTTCAACCAATTATTTCTGATATCTTTGAACAGATGACAACAATTATATTGATAAAAAATGTTGAAATCTGGGAAATCGGGATTAATAAAAAAATTATCTACTGCAGAAAATTTTGTAAACATACCTTGAATTATTGTACTGTTCTCTGAAGTAATTACTAACACTCGAAAATCAAGTGTTTGTACAAATTGAATTACAGATCTAGTCAATTCAAATAATGTATCGTGGGTAGGCCTTAACAATGGAAACAAACGAACTACTTTTTTAAAACTTCCAAAAATTGATTTGATCATAAACACTATTAACGTACTAATATTTTTGCTTCCATATTCCGGCGCAATACAAATTTCATCTATCAAAAGGGCGACATATTTATCTTCGTTACCAACGAACTTTCCTACATGAGCTAAAGAATTCTTATCACGGCAAGATGCATTTTGATCGGGTTTAATGGGGGATGATATGTGTCTCAAGTGGCTTCGATGCGGCAATATTAAAAATTTTCTTAAAATGTTGTATGCTGCTGAAGAATAAGCATGAATTAGAAAAGCGAATACAATGGACTCGGAATCATATCTTGGTTTCGTTCTATTCATAAGGTCAATCTGATTAATAATAATATCTAATTTAGCGAAATGTGCGAATTCTTCTTCGATGTCATGAACATTTATTAAGTATTGCAAGGCACGATTTAGTAAATGTTCGCGATTTTCAACAAATCCTCTAGATTCATCGCGATACTTGTTTAGTACATGTTCAATTTGAGACCATTTTGATATTTTCATGTTCCGAGGCAACATTTCGATATCCGCACTAAATATAACAATATTTTGAATAATAACTTTTAAATTGAGATTTTTACTGATACAAACGCGAGTCGAGATGTCGCATTCAACATCGTCAGAACTTTGCAATTTATAGAATACCACCTTCTCTGTATTTTGAAATATTAGAAAGTCGGCAATATTTAATCTTTCTCTGAATTGTTTAGCAAATATCTCAAAATTGCCGATATAATCCGATTTAACGTCAGTTATTTTTTCAATTGGGTTTGGATTGGCAATTGGAATAATTTGTGTTAGTTTAAATGGAAATGATAAAAAAATTGAGGGCACCGCATCATCTTTCAATCTATGTAACTTGTATTTGTGGTTTGGGCGAAAAGCAATATCATCGTCTCTAAAGTGTCTGATACATACTCGCGAATATTTAGATGGTGTCCAATTTTCTCTACCAATAGCATTAATCCATTTTCTTTTCATATCCTCGAAATAAGGAAATGAAAATGATGGAATTTTTACTCTTTCCTCCGTTTTATAGGATCTGCAGCCTAAAACGCAGCAATAACGAGACATTCTGAACGTCAATCAAATATACTGAAATCGTACATCCGATTATAGCGGTTCTCACCGGCTTTGTCACAATACGTGCAACTAAATTCGTAAATATTAATTATCCACATAAAAGAAAAAATAACACTTTACATTTAAAATTAAACATACGAGTATATTCACTTAGATGTTAAACCCGGTCAACGTATACTCTGCAGCTATATAATTCATATAAAATGTTCCCGCTTAAAGAAAAATAATAAAATGTACGTCAGTAAATTATTCTGATCAATGATTTGTTTTAAGAATGTATTTCAGTTTAATTACTATTAAAACGATTAATCATTAATTTTCTTACCTAAATTGCTAAGTTCCTCACCGAAATTGAGTTCAATTTGACAAGAAAATTTAATTTTCATAAACTAAAACTATATCGCACATCTACTTCAATTTCAATCGAAACTGTACTGTAAAATGTAAATGTCAAAATACTCAAAATACTGTTTTGTTTTTGTTATTGATTGATTGATTGATTGATATCGAATGTACGGCCAAGCATTAAGCAGGAGATCCCGGAAAGCGCCGGGCCCACCGTACACCCATTTTTACATTTACTTGGAAGGATAAGGAAGGATATTAGTAATGTTTGAGATCGACCAGGTTACAAACACCGTTACAGTCAATAGTTAGTAAATTTTGTGTGGTAGGATGGGAAAGGTATGTTAGTAATGACAGAATTGGTCCGGTTTCCCGGTGGCCAGTTTCAAACTACTGTTAGTATTCGACAATCACAATTGGTTACTTTATTAGTTGATCATTTCTCTGGAATCCGGGGGCTGGAACTCAGGACTCCCTAAATTTTTTATCAGAACTTAAAAATTATTAATGTTATAATTCCCAGGCGACTCTGAAAGTTCAATCCAATTAATAAAACACCATAATACCAAATTTTATTACTTAAATGAATAATTTATGTAACCGTATCTTTAGCATCCCCATGCACACATCATACACCCATTTTCACATACCAACCAAAACCGATATAGGTTATTGATTTATTACCCTAAACCTTAATTAAAAATTGTTAATGTTGCCATTTCCCTCAGTCCGCCTTTCATTAATTTACCTGATAAAGTATTTAAGAAATTTAAAATTACTAAGCTAAGATTATAATTAATCCTTATAACAATAAATATAAAATTAAAATAAAATAAAATAAAATTGAAATTAAACTTTAAAATTAATATGCAATTCCCAGGCGATTCTGAAAACTAAATTTAATTAATAAACAGCCTAATAGCAAAATTTTATTTCTTAAATGAATAATTAATATAACAGAATCTTTTGTATTAGTTGGGACAGACTCGACCCGTTTACAAACCGCAATGCGATCGATAGTTAGTAAATTTTTAGTGGAATATATAATAAAAGTTAATACAAGACAGCACAATCTAGCTACTTTATTTGTGATCATTTCTCTGGAATCCAAGCCGGATACTCAGGACTCTCCACATCTAAATCAGGGCTTTTTAGGCTAAAACCAAAAAAAAAAAATTGTTTAGGCCAATAATTTATAGATTTAGATGCTGAATTTGCAACAGATCTATAGAGCAATAAAGACAATTTTCATTGAAACTATTTTGATGATAAAGTGTAAATAAATAACTGACCTTGGCAATAAACAAATGCCGGTCGGTGTATTCAAAAATTAAACCACACTCGTAGTTAGTTAGCTAATCGTATTCAAATACTAAAAATCTTGTTGGTGTGTAAAATAAAAACTTAATTTTATTTATTATGTTTTCTGTCCATGATTCTGCTGTAAATATATACATAGATGTATTACATTATATTCACGAATTCACGATCTTGGTCTTTATCTAGTTACTAGTTGTCAACTTTAAAAATGACATCATTTCGAACATCACCGCGTCACTTTACGTAATCTGAAATTCCTCGAATATTTTAAAAGATGATTCAAACCTTCTTAAAATAAGCACTTTAACCTTGAAACGGAATCGTTTCGTAATCATATAATCAGAAACCATAATTGTTTTATGAAGAAATAGTTTTTCAAGTTCAACGGCCGCGATTTGCGCGAAAAAAAGCGTGTTGATGACTTTAAGTCGTTGCTTTTTTCTTTAGTCTCTTTAAATGAAAGTGAATTCCGATCTTATTTGGAATTATTTGGCAGTCACTCTTGTTTTATATTTGAGAATAGATATGAATCTCTATTCTACGTAAACTGGATGCACTTGCTTAATATTTCTTATATTGTTTCGGTATAAACAATTTGATTTAACTGTACAGAAGTTTTGGTCTTAAAATTTCTAACCAATCACTAATTAAATAATTTGTAAAAATTAACCAAAACTTTACCGGCATTTCATAGTTCTATTTAATGTTAGCTCATCTGTACTAACTGCCGATCATTGAACCGTGATATACCAATTGGAAATTGAAGAAATTTTTAGAAATATCTTAATAGTACATATACCACTTGGGTTAGGTATAAGTTTTGCATTTAACTATAATAGATTCCTCAACTTTTATGTGTAAATATACTATCGTTTCCCTAAAAAAATGGATTTTTGGTTTTTAATTTTTTTGTCGTAATAATATACCAACTGTTGGGAAATTAAAACTTAATAGCATATGCCAGTGATTACACTATTTGGAGGTACAATATTTGGCAACTAACAGTACTGGAATGCCCGTGTTGTCCAAAAGTATAGTTTGTACTCTACTCAATATTTTAGCAGGCATTCAGAATTGAAAGTTAAGCTTTGTAACCAAAATTGAACAAAATCCTTTCTGATTAATTTTGGATCTAAAACAAATGAGATACTAAAAACAAAAATAAGTTATCACAATTGTGTTCACCATTTTCAGTTATCTAACATAGCTATTTTTATTATTTTCTGATTAGTAAATTCGTGAGATATTGAAAAAAAGTAAATTTATTGATAAAATTTAAAATTAAAACAATTAGCTATAAGTAGTATTCTCAATATGTAATTTTGTTTAATACAAAACTACTACAACGAAATTTATGAATGCAATTTCCCCTCTATTAAACACCTCTGACAGACTGCTGTCATTGTTAATAATTTTATTCAATATTACGAAAAAAGAAAACAGAACAAAAATTTTAAATTTATATTAATAAATTCGTTTTTATATATAGTTTTATTATTAAATGCATATATGTAACAAGAAAAATAAAATTAAAAATATCTTACAGCGCGAACTTGTCGATGGAACATATAACAAATACATGTCCATACTTTTGATGCTAAAACCAAAAATGCACGAAAGTTCATTTGAAATTGTGACCACATTGGCAAGTTTAGTTTCCCAAAAATATTTATAATTAAAAAACTATTTTTAATAACAATATAACAGCTATTTTAATCTATAGTACACGACACTCATTAAATTTAATTTTTCATTTCTATATTATTCAAACACAATATTTTTGCAAGCGACGAGAAAAAATACCAAAACAGAACGACAGAAATATTTTCGCGTTTTATTTTTAAGTTAAATACACTATTATCTACGATTTTAATGAAAATTTGAAAAAAAAAAACTTTAACGTAAAAGTAAATCTAATTTTTTATTTTAAAACACAAAAATATTTATATTTTTCCTATTATTTTATCACATTTTCTAAAAATGAGCGCCGACTGTAGTAAACACATATTCGATAGCGACCGCCATCTTAGTTCGACCTCGTTGTTGTTTGTACTTTATAATACAAAAACCAACAAAACCACGCACACTTCCTTCACAGAAATCGTGCAAAGAGAAAACGACACAGCTCAAAACCAACAAAACCAACCAGAACAAAAATTTTAAATTTATATTAATAAATTCGTTTTTATATATAGTTTTATTATTAAATGCATATATGTAACAAGAAAAATAAAATTAAAAATATCTTACAGCGCGAACTTGTCGATGGAACATATAACAAATACATGTCCATACTTTTGATGCTAAAACCAAAAATGCACGAAAGTTCATTTGAAATTGTGACCACATTGGCAAGTTTAGTTTCCCAAAAATATTTATAATTAAAAAACTATTTTTAATAACAATATAACAGCTATTTTAATCTATAGTACACGACACTCATTAAATTTAATTTTTCATTTCTATATTATTCAAACACAATATTTTTGCAAGCGACGAGAAAAAATACCAAAACAGAACGACAGAAATATTTTCGCGTTTTATTTTTAAGTTAAATACACTATTATCTACGATTTTAATGAAAATTTGAAAAAAAAAACTTTAACGTAAAAGTAAATCTAATTTTTTATTTTAAAACACAAAAATATTTATATTTTTCCTATTATTTTATCACATTTTCTAAAAATGAGCGCCGACTGTAGTAAACACATATTCGATAGCGACCGCCATCTTAGTTCGACCTCCTCAAAATACTGTTTTGTTTTTGTTATATACAAATAAATTTCCACATGTTTCTTGTTTGTTTATTAGTTTGTTGCGGTCAGATATTCCTATCACATGTTTCTTTGTTGCTTCATTTTTAAACACACACATCCCTACATACAGCCAATGCGTTGTTTGGCGAATATACGAAAACCTGCGAGCACAGAAAAAAATAACATAATACATAGATATGTTATTTTTTTCTGTGCTGCGAGAATTCTCTCTCGCACACAGAGCTAAATAATAAAAACATGTGGATATATATATATATATATATATATATATATATATATATATATATATATATATATATATATATATATATATATATATATATATACACATATATATATATATATATATATATATATATATATATATATATATATATATATATATATATACAGGCATACCTCGTTTAGCGTTCATATTGCATTCCTGAAAATTGAGCGTTCACAGAAACAGCGTTAAAAGAGGTGCTATATACACTAAAATATGGGGTTACGTTCCTAACCAATTTTTTTTTGGTACTTTGAAGTCAAAAATTAAAAGATGGTACATATTTTATATATATATATATATATATATATATATATATATATATATATATATATATATATATATATATATATATATATATATATATACACGTTTCAAATTGATGATCAAAACGATTTTACAGGGTGATTGTTAAATACTTGGTACGATGTTTCTTCCAGTTCAAGTATGCGTTGCTCTATAAAATCTTCTAGGGAACGCCGAGCTATCTGATAAGATTTATGAGAACGAACAAATATTATACCGCTGGTTTCTGGATCTTCTTCGAGATACCGATCTAAGCACGATCCTCCTACATATATGAGACTCTCATTAAATATAAAGCAACTTAAATATAAATTTTTAGTATACGATTAAATCAGTTTTGTGTAGTATTATAATCAGTTTTGAAGGAAACGTCGTGTACATATGGCAAAAAAAAAAGATGCGGCGCGAAGGTGTTCATGTGTGTGGAATACCTCTACACCAAAACATAATAAAAAACTTGATTTTGTTAAATTTTGGAACAATGGGTGCTTTTTTATTATTCATTCTGCAGAAAGAATAGAATACCGATTACATGACCTTAGAATATGCTGAACGAATTGTAATAGAGAAAAAAAAATAAATAGAATAAGTGGAATACGTTTTTGACAGCTTCGCACTTTTTTCAGTTTGACGTATACATTTAAGCTGTGTTTTCGACAAGACATATTTTGTGTTTATATCAAGTGTTAATTTATTAAATAATATATAGAAAAAAGATTATTCGAATAGCCTTATGTGACAAAAAAAGTTGGGACTTATTCGACAGTGATTCAAGTGATTCGGACGATGAAAATAAACCAACTAACCCCAAACATTTATTGTATTATAAAAATACAATTTGTTCGTTCTGTAAGGTGATGTAGAATGAAGTTAGTTGAAATAACACAATTTATGTAGGGAGATAGAAAGAATGAAATGATATAATGTATGTATAGGGTAAAAAAAATAAAAAGTACAGGATGGGGCATGCATATAGTAAAAATACTTGCCGCTATTTTTGTGGCAGCACGTTCGTTTCCAGGATAGAATCAAACTGTAATTTGTGTTTTCCATCAAAATCTATAGTAAAAATAAATAACATGAAACAATTTTTATATTTTAAAATATTTCTAAGTAGTGTCAATAAAAAGAATAGTTTTAAATAAGTGAAATGTTATATGGTTAACTGTTTTAAACAAAAAAACCATTCGGGTTTTTAATTAAATTCTATTTAATATAGTGAAATACCTTTAACCTCAAAAAGTTTTGTTTCCTCCGTTTTTATCGCACTACTTATAAATATTTAAAAATTGTTTCATGTTGGGTTTTTGGTTGCATATTAATTGTTTGCTTAGTATTAAGTTTTATACATGTAGTTTAGTGTTGTTCATCATTTAAAATAGTTTCAGAATATTTGAGTACATATAGCAGTGAAAATGGCAAATGTTGTTGAATTTAAAAAAAATTAAATCTCTTAGGAGCGAAAACCACAGGAAATAAAAAAGATTTATTAAACAGGTGATTTTTATTCTGTTATTACCTAATCATAAATAAAATTATAAACAAATACTTTCTAGATTAAATGTATGGCAAGGTCTTGACCTAAGTAGGAGCCGATGTCCAATAAAAGTTGTCCCTGCAGCCTGTCAGCAGCCATTCCCAGTTGATAAGGAGCCGTATCAAGACCTCTCACTCTAGAAACCATTTTGAGGGATATTTTCCTAGCCGTAACTTTATAATCCACTTTTGTTTTAAAATATGTTGGTACGGAAACCAATGAAATTTTATGCCACAATTTTTTGAAAATTTGTTGTTGCATTTCGGCACACAACAGGTTGTAACCATTTTTGTAGTCTTCTTTTCAAATAAAATTAAACGAAAGAACAACAATTTTTTTAATAAACAGGAAAGTAAGAAATATTTTGTATATTTTTCTCCTGTGCTGTTGTTAATTTAACGTTTAATATAATAAAAATGAATAAATTTATTAGATCCACCTAAATTTAACCATATATTTCAGTGTAAAATCGAAACGTCATATTTAAAGCTATCCTTTAAAATGACATGCTGCCACCTGGTGTCTGGTAAAAGTAATAATATCGTTTTGCATGCCCCATTGTTGTGTTTGAGTCGTCATAGAGGACGCATGTAAATTTTAAGTTACCGCCATTTTGTGGGCGAATTGATATAAAAGTAAAAAATATAAATTGAGTTTGTACAATAATAAATTTGAATTTGTAACCGAAATTATTTTGTTTAAATAAAAAACCCTTACAGTAAAAGTCAGATGTGGGGTAGTGAATAAATTGGTGGTATAGTGAACTTAATTTCTGTTGAGACTCGAAACTGAGTTGAATTGATGTGCTAAATTTATTGTGTTTCGAATTCGAACTTAGAAACTCATTAGTGAAGTAATCCGTTTTTTTATGTTTATTGGGTTTTTTCTCGAGGTGGAAAGAAAAAAATGGAAAAAGCGAGTGGGGGATAGAGAGCAAAACAACGAAGTAAAAAGGGCAAAAAAAAAAAGAACCGTATACGAGGAAAAATACATTATATTTTGTAATTCTTAATTTCTTAACTTTTATCAAAATTTTCAATTTTTATTTAACTTTGTAATTTAGTTGGAGTTTATTTAAACATAATAAATAAAATTGTATCCAAGAAATGTATGAATATTAACAAAAAGGTGTGTGACTTTATTTTTCGGTGCGCGTGGTTTTGCTCAGTGTCATGTATGACATAAAACATTAAGTGTTACATGTGAATTACATGATCACATGAACTATGTTTTATTTTTTTAAATTTTCAATTTTCTCGCTGATTTGTATTGTAATTTTTATTTTGTTTTATTTTTCACATTATCAGCATATTAACCATAAATTGTTTAAATTTTTAAAATTTTTTTTAAAGATAAATACAATTTTAAAAAAATTTAAAAAAAAATTTTAAAAATTTAAACAATTTATAGCCGATTTAGACGTACCAACATTTTTTTCCAACATTTTTTTTGTTGGCACTTAGAGCTACACGCAATACAAAAAAATGTACACGCGATAAAAAGAGAAAAGTATACAACAAAAATTTCGTCATACCATAATTTTTTGGCGCTATAAAATCAACGATATAATTTTTGATAAATACGGCGGCGATACTAGTTTATTTTGCAAAATTATGGGTTTTCCGCGTGAAATGAAAAATTTTCGAACGTAAATTTTATTTTATTACTAAAATTTTTAAAAAATAAAATAAAACGCTATAAAAATTTCTCAAATCGCCATTTTTATTGTGTTTGTTGTTGTTTGTTACTATAAAATATACTCGGGTCGAGTATATTTTATAGTCAAATTTGTTTTTATAGTAACATTGTTGGAAAAAAAAAACAAAAAATCCAACAAAATTTTGTTTGATTATATTTTTGTTCTTGTCTTACAAACGAAAATCGTAATATACTAATATCTTCATTTTTTGTTGGGAAAAAAATGTTGGTACGTCTAAATCGGCTATTATGGTTAATATACTGATAATGTGAAAAATAAAATAAAATAAAAAAAGAACTATGTTTTATATACCATGAAGATAGTTATAATTAAGTTGTAAAAGGAATATATATTTGAGTAACGGAGTGATATGTAGAGGTAGAAGGAGAAGGAAAAGACTTCCGGAGAATACGAATTGAATGGTGTAAAGTAGAAGACGTGAAATAAAATAAAATTGAAATAAATCGTATTGGTGTGTTGTTTATTCTTTATAAAAATATTATAAATTGTGAGTGCACATAATATTGGCGACGAGGATAAAGATGGCGAAAGAAAATAGTCGAAATTTTATAGGCGTTTTAGAAGCATATATGCCAGGCGAAAACTTTACGTATTATTTGGTTTTTAAATTGTGTTTTATGGATATCACTCGCTGTTTATTCCCTAGATGGCAGTACTAGTTAGTTTTATGGTTTGTTCAAGTACACACAATTTTTTATTATTATTCGATCTATCGAAGAGAGCTAAGAACATGCGTTTTTTTTCATTACTTTGTGATTTAAGCCTGATTTCCATTATGAAATATTTACTGACAGTATAAAAAAATGAAATAAAAATATATATTCGCGTGCTGTGTGAGAGAAAAGAAAACACTTTTTCAGTTTCACAGTACTGACAAAATTATTATAGTATACTGACATTTTTTATAGTATACTGACAAAATTTACTGAAAAATATATGAAGCGAAGTATATTTTGTCAGTACTGGAAAAATATTTCGATTTTTCAATGCAATTTTTCAAAAAAAATTAAAAACAAAGAATGATCTGTGTCAATTCAATGAAATTTTCGATGTTTACGTTTTTATTCAGTAAAAAGTACTGTCAGTAAAAGTTTCATAATGGAAATCAGGCTTAACAATAAATACTTTTGTTCATTAAACATCCGAAGTTATTAAGTTATTTACCCATAATTCCACATATACTCGACTCTCATATCAACAATAGATATGAACAATCCACATTTTACAGCAAAAGTGGTTTACATTGGCTAAAGATCCTTCACATGATATTGCAGCACATATCTCAAAAATTGAAGATATATCTAATAGACTACAATGGGAGAGAAAATTGAAGGTAAGGGAGTAATGACCAAAATTCTCCTAACTTTGCCACCAAATTTTGACCATTTTATTTTATAAACTACACACCAATGAAAGATGACATCAAAATAAAAATTGGAGACGGAGAAACCATTTCAGGCAAAGGTAGAGGTAGCATAAACATTTCAGCATTTAATGGAGAAAAATGGACAGAATGTCACCTTTCAAATGTACTCTACGTGCCTAAGCTGAAATACAATCTCTTTTCTGGCGGTGTGGCCTTGGATAGAAATTTAACTCTAGAAGCTGATAAAAGAATCTGTAAATTCAATAAAGAAGGCAAAACCATAGCTGTAGGTGAGAGACAAAACAAATTATTTGAAATGAAAATTAAGGTAATGCCAATCGAAAATGGTAAAGAAAGTGCTGATGAATATCAAGCATGTATTGCTGAGAAAAGTTCCTTTCAAGAATGGCATCAAAAATTAGCTCATCAAAACTACACTCAAGAGGAGATGACAAAATAGTCTGTGAGCCTTGCGCATTGAGTAAAATCCATCGACTACCTTTTCCTCAGCAAAGCAGTACAAAAACTAGTCGTATTGGCCAAATAATCCACGCAGATGTGTGTGGACCACTACCAGAAAAGTCATTCACAGGTGCAAAGTATTTTCTTCAATTAAAGGATGATTACTCACATTACAGAACCGTATATTTCTTGGGTGCAAAATCAGACGTATTGGAGTGTCTAAAAGACTTTATAAAGAAAACAGAAAAATATTGCCCCAGAGGAATAGCAATTTTTGGATCTGACAATGGCCTGGAATTTGTCAATCAAGAAGTCACAAAATTGATGAAAGAATATGGAATTTCTCACCAAAATTCAGTAGTCTATTGCCCTGAGCAAAATGGCAAAATAGAACGTAAAAACAGAACTGTTGTAGAAGCTGCTCGTACAATGTTACATGCTGCAAAATTTAAACTTAAATTCTGGGCAGAAGCAGTAAACACTGCCGTTTATATTTTGAACTGCACAGGAACCAGTAGCATTAAGAATAAATCACCATATGAAATTTGGTACAACAAGCGACCAGATATTCAGCTATTCCATATATTTGGAGAGAAAGTTTATGTGAAATTGCCTGAAAATAAAGTAAAGAAGCTAGACCTCAAAGGGGAAATAGGTTACTTTGTAGGCTACAGCGATACTGTAAAAGGTAACAGAGTTTGGATTCCAAAGGAAAATGATATTTTTGTCAGAAAATATATTATCTATACAGGAAAATTAATGGAATCTACTAAAGAAAATCAAAATCAACACTATTGTATCTCCCTGAAGAAGAAAATACCCAATTCAAAAATAGTCAGGCTGAAAAAAAAGATGACGAGCAAATTGAAGAAAATTTAGAAAATCTTGAGTTACTTAACCAATTATCTGATTCAGAAGAAGAAAATGAGAAATTTTGTACGCCAGAAGCCGAAAGGATTACAGGGATACAACTAAGAGATCGATCCAAACTAAATAAATCAAAGAAACTAGAAGACTACGAAGTAGATTTAGATAATGTCTGTGATTATTGCATTGTAAACCCAGAAGAACCGCTGACTTTTCAACAAGCAGTAAATGGTACGAATGCACAAGAGTGGAAACAAGCTATGGAGGAGGAAATGAATTTCTTAAAAACCGGCAAAGTGTGGGAGCTCGTTGAAATACCAAAGAACTCGACCATAGTTGAAAATAAGTGGGTTTATAAATTAAAAACTGATACGAATGGAAATATACAAAAATTTAGAGCCAGATTAGTAGCCAAAGGCTTCTCTCAGCGTGAAGGAATAGACTTCAACGAAACCTTTAGCCCTGTAGTAAGGTTCGACTCCATCCGAATATTATTAACAGTGATCGTTCAAGAAAATTTAGTACTCAAACAGTTTGACGTAAAGAC
The DNA here is from genome assembly GCA_958295665.1 of Tipula vernalis. NCBI lineage: Eukaryota > Metazoa > Arthropoda > Insecta > Diptera > Tipulidae > Tipula > Tipula vernalis. The sequence continues at coordinate 232,691,291 of OY282559.1, read as the reverse complement.
TGCCTTTTTAAATGGTGATATAGAGGAGGTTATATACATGAAGCAGCCAACAGGATTCAACGACGGTACAACAAAAGTATGTAAGCTACTAAAAAGTTTATATGGTTTACGTCAATCGTCTAGATGTTGGAACCAAAGAATAAAAGTTTTTCTAACACACTATGGACTCAAACAATCAAAGGCTGATCCTTGTATATACATGTTAATCAAAAATAATCTGATAATACTCCTAGTGAGCATCTATATAGATGATGGACTAGTAGCTGGAATCGACGAAGAGACTGTGAATGATTTCTTGTGTGCACTTCAGAAAGAATTTGATATCACTTCTGGCGATGCTGATACTTACCTTGGTTTACAGATTGAAAGACAAAACGATGGTTCTATTCTCTTACGTCAAAGTGCCTACACAAGAAAAATTCTCAATAAATTTAATTTAGAGCAAGCAAATGCTCTTGCAATACCAGCCGATCCACATCAACAGTTGAATGTAAATGAAAATGAGAAGACTGAGTTAACAACTGCTCCCTATAGAGAAGCTGTGGGCAGTTTGTTATATTTATCAAAAGGTACGAGACCAGATATATCCTTTTCGGTCAGTATGGTTAATCGATATATGGAAAAACCAACGAAATTGCATTGGAGTGCAGTCAAGAGAATAATGAAGTATCTAAAAGGAACTGTTGATTATGGTTTGCACTTTAAGAAGCAGAAAACATTATCCTTATGTGGCTACAGTGATGCAGATTTTGCAGGAGATATTGAAACACGCAAATCAACTACAGGATTTATAGTTATTTGGAGTGGATGTGTTGTTAGATGGTGTTCTCACAGACAGTCTACAGTCGCCACCTCTACCACTTATTCGGAATACATATTGACGTACAATATCACTACATCCGAGAACAGTATGACAAGAAAGTTTTTCAACTCAAATACATCAACACCAAGGAACAGCCAGCAGATATCCTCACCAAACCCTTGGAAAGAAGAATCTTCGAATTTCATCGCAACAGAATATGCTACAAACTTGAAGAGGATTCATAACTGTTGTATACTGTATTTTTTTTCTGTAAAAATTGTTTGTTCGATTTTGTATAATTTTGATATTCCATAAAACAGTGGGAGTGTCAGAATTGTTGTTTTTAAATTGTGTTTTATGGATATCACTCTCTGTTTATTCCCTAGATGGCAGCACTAGTTAGTTTTATGGTTTGTTCAAGTACACACAATTTTTTATTATTATTCGATCTATCGAAGAGAGCTAAGAACATGTGTTTTTGTTTCATTACTTTGTGATTAACAATAAATTCTTTTGTTCATTAAACATCCGAAGTTATTAAGTTATTTACCCATAATTCCACATATAATCGACACCTCTATTCTTAGAGTAATCCTTCGGATTACCAAAAGTTTTCTGGCAGGCCAACTGCTCTGAGACTGAAATAAAATTGAAAATTTGCCCATTTTATATAATTTTCACTTCTGTCTCTTCTATCCGATGATGAAATCTTTCTTCCCTTGAATCTTTCAGTATAATTATTTAATTAATATTTTATATAATAAAACACAATATTTTGGTTTTGTCACTTTCTTTAAGAAGATATTTATTTTATTTGAAAATGAAATTACGATCGTTTCGGATGTTACTCCTTTATCAAATTTCTAACAAACACTAATTAAAATTATACTAAAAACTACTTTTATACCCTATTTTGTACATACGTGCCTTGTAAATCTTCTTTCCCGCTTATTTTATTTTTTCCTAAAGGAGTGGTCCCGCCTTTCTTTTTTGTATATAGCATCTGGTGCGTCTTTATGACAAAAAACAGAGAAGAATTTGTTGACCAGCTGGTATGTGTGGGTGTGTATTTGCGAAAGGGTATTAATTAATGAAATCGTAAATTTTGTTGCGGCCAACTTTTTCGTTTAGTAAAAATGGGTTATATCGTTCCTTATATATTTCCAGTTCTTCTAATCTATTCATTAGTAATCCTTTTCGTAGGCTGTGTAATACCTGTGAGTTTGTGTTGATGTCAGTGTAATTATGTTTTTTTGTAGTCAAGTGTTGTGCATATTTCGAGTCGATTTTTGGTTTTCCGATTTCTTTTATATGTTCTGTAAACCAAACTTTAAAACTTCTGCCAGTTTGTCCGATGTATAATTTGAGACAATCATTACATATATTCTTATAGATTCCGGTGTATGTTGGTGTGATATCCATCGTGTATCCTTGTTTTTTAAAAACCTTCGTTATATTCTTGTTGATGTTATTATTGTACTCTATAGTGATGTATTTCTCTGTTTGTTCATTTTGCTTGTTTAACGTGGCCATCATATTCTGTTATTTCTTCCAAATGTACCTATTGTTCATTTTGTCAATTAAATCCGTGTTATAATCGTTTTTTATTGCTATGTGTTCAATAATTTTCAGTTCTTCCGTATAGTCCTGATTGTGCATCGATATCGTGTTTAGTATATTTATTAATAAGTTGAACGTTGCCATCTTATATTGGTATGGGTGGTTAGATGATTTGTCAATTACGTGATCCGTTTGTGTGCCTTTTCTGTATATTTTGAACGTATGCATTTTTTAACTTTTGTTATTGTCAAGCCTAAAAAATTAATGGATTTGTTCGTCTCTGATTCTAGAGTAAATTTTATGATCGGATGTTTGTTGTTTATGTTTTTGTGAAGATTGCTGAGCTGTCTCATTGTGGCGTTAAATAGTATTAGAATATCGTTCACGTATCTGTGCCTGTACCTGTTGGCTTTTGTTGTTCGATTCTGTTGATATATGCTGATTTTCAAAGTGATTCATGTATATGTTAGCTAAAGTTCCCGATAGAGGATTCTCCATTGGAAGTCCATCAGCCTGTGAATGGAATTTTTTATTGTGTTGAAAATAGTTTTATTATGTGATTGTTTTGATTAGAGTGTTAATTTCGTCAATTTTTTTCGTTCCTGATTCCGTTTTTCTGTAACAGTTCCTTGGTTATTTGAATTGTCTCTTGAGTTGGTATGTTTGTATACATATTGGTTATGATTAGTTCAATGTTATTTCTGATTGAATGATCGTTCTGTAATCGTAAATATTTGCCGAGAAAATAATTAATTTCTTTAGCAACTTTGTACGCTGGTGCGCTTGTGAAATCTACGATTGGTCTCATGGTCATTTCTGGTTTGTGAATTTTTGGTAGTGCTCTGATTTTTGGTACCGTTGGTTTTATAGTTCTAAGTCTTCTTTTTTGTCCTGTGTTAAACGTAGAACAGCTGTTAATCATTTTATTGACCGTCTTGTGATATTTGTTTGTTGGGTCTTCTTGGAGCTCAACTATGTTATTGTTTTGGCGTCTATTGGAGGGAGGAGACCAAAGTTGAGTAGATTAATCTTCCAGCTCCGTAACCTTCCAGCAGGGTACGCATCACGTGAGCTGTTCTGGTCATGTATTAGGCAGCTGCGTGATGGGTACAATTGTGTAAGGAGTAACCTGTTCACAATTCGCAAGTGTACGTGCTGCCTCCTCGTGGCAACCATTGGTAACTAAGGCCATTTGGCACAGGCTAAAGTACGGCGCTAAAGGAGAAAACCTTGACAAGAAAACCTAATCTAAGGTGGAACCAGGTACCCTCCAGTTTTATTTAGCCTTCCTGTAGTAAAGCTGGGTGACCTACAGTTGCAATTCCCAGCAACTCGTAAGAGTAAAATCAAACGGAAGACGGGGCAAGGGTAGGAATATACTGGAGTAGGATAGCCCTCTCGAAGTCCTTGGGCTTCAATGCTACCGTCTTTCTAGCGGAACTACATGCTGTAGTAAACATCTAGGAGGGAGAGCAATAAGCCCAGATAGTATGTACAACGTACCGGCTGGCAGTATTATCGAGTTCAGTAAGAACCTGAATATTGACTGGGCGAATAATTAAGCAGGGTCCAGCACAATAGATCTTTTAGGTCGCACTGCGAGGTGGCTTATCGCCCACATGGCCCTCCCATAATAATAATAATAATGTTATTGTTTTTGATGCAGTCACCAATCTTCGAATTATATTCCTGTTTTCATTATAACGAGTGTATTCCCTTTATCGGCTTTTGTTATTAGAGCGTCATTCTCTAATAACTTAACATTAATGTATTTCACTGTTTGTCGTTCGGTTTTGTGGATGTTTTGGTTTGTAGTTAGCTTATTTTTGCGTATAAATATTGTGTTTTGTTATATAAAATCTTTTTGTTTGTGATATTAATCCACGAGTAAACATTGTTAAGTTTAATTAATATATATGAGTACGTATGACTCCGTGTAAAGTTATTACTCATTGTATTCACCGATTTTTTTTTGCCTTTTACAATAAGCGAGAAATTTTTACTGTACGCGAAAATCCGCCAGCAAAAAATTTTAAAATTCTTAGGAAAGATGTAATATTACCAGATGGATTTTAATGTCTACGCAGCATCTAAAATGTGGGCACCAGACAAGACGAGGTTATTACCTTTAGAAAAAATTAACATACATTCGGGTTACAAAAGAATTAATCATCTGAGCTGTGATCCTGGCTACAATTTGCTTTTAAACATGAAATTAAAGTATTTGTACACATACATAGATAAATGACGTTGTAACCCATTCTGCGTAGTATTAAAATTTCTTTAAATGCTAATGTAATTATGTGGCCATTTGTACCTGTTCAAAAAACATTTGTCATTGAATGGCTTTCAGGCTTATACATTTTTCGTAGAATTTTATTGTACATTTGTACCTATAAATAATTTGGGGATTTTGTGTATCACTAAGGTTAAAGACAAAAACCTCACCCTCACTGTTACATAGAAGTTGCTTAGCGCCGTGTTTTAGCCTAACCCATCCAGCCAAAGACACTGATGAGCTGCAAAATACGGAGCTGACAAGTAGTATCAACTTGATTCACCCGGACAGTTTCACACCTAGACCACCAGCCTTAATATAACAAAGAAACGAATTTGTGTCAAACGTAACATTATAAAGTAAACAAATTAAACGAAAATACACTTGCCTTGTTATCTGATTGCTCTCCAGCTCATTCGGAAAGAGTGTCGCCACCAGTAAAGTAGTGTATCAAAAGGATTTTTCTGAACCGTGTTTAAAACGGAGCGGATCACCTGTGAGATTATCAAAACTATCAGAAACTGGGTATAAGCAGCAACAGCTTAATAAAATGGTGGAGCTAACTTGTAAAAAATGTTCTGCAAGTTCCAGTTCCAAATGTTCCAGTATTTATCGATCTTGATCAACCAGATCATGATGAAGAGGATCTTCTGCTTATAGTATACCGGAGCACTGGTCATCAGTAACAATTATGAATAAGTAAGGCAACACGATAAATGGCTGAGAAAGCAAAAAAAATTGGTAACGGAAAAGTATCACGGCAGTTTTCCAGACGGCTATTCGGCCATTGCATTGAACTGCCATGTTTCCTTTACTTTATGTTTCATAGCCAGATTTCCTATTATTGATCTGATGTTCTTGTCATACTCCTCCTTTTCGTTTATGTATTTTATTTTGTTCTTTTTTCTTTATATGTCTGTTTGGTCTATTCCTTTTGTCTTGTTTGGCTAATCTAAATATTACCTGATTAAAGTCATCTGTAATTTATTGTGAAATCTGAATGAACGAAGTAACTCTTAATAGCCAAATGCATAAAATCAAAATTTCGATTATATAATTTACTTTATTTAAATTTAATAAATTGTATAATTTATATTACACAATTACTTCCGTGATGTTAAGTGACCAAATTAAGTCACCTGTTAATCACCAAGGCAAGGATAAAAAATCGAAAACTTACCTTTAAAAAAAACCTTACTCATTATAAATTTGATTTGTTGTCATTTTATAAATTCAATTTTTTAATATTTTATTTTAAAACTAAAATAATTTATTACACATTTAAAAAATACAGATTATTGTAACTGACTAAAGTCTCTTAACTAATAAATTATTTACATTTTGTTGAAACTTTACCCATTTCTGTTTATTCTCATACTGCTCATGTTGTTCCACAGCAGATGGACACTGTAATACGTTGTTTTGTGTTGTGCTCGTTGATTGTGACAAGTCGTGAATGTAATATTATATTTGTGTTGATGCATTCGACTTAGTTGAGCGTAAAAATATCATTGGGAATTTAATCCCTATGTCATTCCAGGCTCTTCGCTGAAATTCCCGGCGACTGGTAAAACACACAAGCCAATACCACAATGACGCTTACTATAATTTCGTTGCTACTTCTGAGTTCTTTTGTTACTTCGAATGCGGTTTTGAGATATGGGTGGTTCACCCAAGTAAAAGATTTACCATTAGTTTTTCCACTATTGCAGCATCGATAGAAATCAGCTCTTCAACTTTCAGCATTTCGATCTTGGTCTCTGTTTGAACTCGTCTTTAGATATCGCCTTTTAAACTCGTGCTTGTTAATTTTGAAGAGAGATAAATCCACACAAACGTTGCAGTAAGTAGCACTTATTCATTTCGTCTTGATTCAATAGACATGCGGCCCAATATATCATTCGCGTTGGTACCCATTTGAAGAAGTACTTGGATATCTGCTTTTGAACTCTTGCTTGATAATTTGCCCTAGAGTTCAATACACCTAGATTCTGTTAATTGTGTTTCATGTCAAATGGTTTCAATGTTAAATGTTGGCTCCATTGTATACCAATAGTTCCTTGGTTGATTATTACAATAGGTTTTGCTGTTATGGAAATATTTTATAGGAGGCAAATTTGTTTTCCTTGAGGATAAGATTTTATTGCTCTCTAAATCCAACCTGATTATCATTATGATGTTAATTATCGCTTTGTGTATTTTTCTTTGTCGTTGATCCGAATATTTTACTGGTAGTTACTTCTAGAATTGTTATAAGGGATTCCCTTCATGCATTCCAGGTGTATTACAGTGATCTCTTTGGTGATAATATTATAAAATTTCCAATATTTTCAGCAGCTTTATTCGGGTAAAGTTTCAACTTATCATATTTTTTTTTTATTATTTAACAATCAATTTTACATTTAATTCAATCGTAAGTTCTAAATTATATATTTTATTTTAATGAACCTGATTATACATATGTACATTTTATATTTAACTATTCTGTTAGAATTTCTGTGAAAATTCGATTTAAGTTGTAAAATATAACTGAAAAATTTAATGATAATCATGTTAAGCGTATCGAATTCTCATAGAAATAAACTAGGCATATTATTGAGTTTAATTAGAATTAACAGTATTGAATTCAATGGCATCGGCAGGAATTTTTCCTGGGGATTGTAATCAGAATTTTATTTATCGTTTACATACACCTTTTAGTAACAAGCTCATCATCGTGACATAGGAGGTGTAAATCGACAAAGGTTTTTTCTTTCAAATTTTATTTATTTTTAATTTATTTTTACATTTTTTAATTTTAAAGATATTTTATAAAATAATATTTTCTTTCTAACTTCATTAATCAATCAATTGTGTTTAAACTTCGATGGCATTAAAATTATAGGTAATGATTTAAAATTAAGAACAAAATATAAACAATAACACAGAAATTTCAAACCAATTTTTAGATTGATGCCCTCTTGCACCCCGCTGCCGATTCCTATGTCGAAAGCTTTAGGCAAATAAAATTTAATTTCTAATTATTTCAAGATTTACAATAAAATGGTTTCAAATAATACAAATTAATAATTTTAATATTATCCTTTAAGGTCATCCTGAATTCTTTTTTGTTTCTTTTTATATTTATTGTATTTACTAATTGAGGAGTGTCTGATCAAAAGTCGCTATTTACATTTCACTTTTTGCCTCTTACTTTTGATCACTTTTTTGCAGTAAATAGCTTGTGTTCACCAAAATCCAGACTTTTAGGAATATTTTTCATAGAGAAATTGGCAAATTTTGGTCCATGCTGGAAATAACCACTTTTGGTATATTTCACTTAAAAAATTCTGCCCTGTAGAAAAACAAATATCATTTTGGAAAATGTAAATAGCGACTTTTGATCAGACACTCCTCAATTCATTATAATTTTTAATTTGACTAGATGGTCCAAAGAAATTTGAGAACATAAAATATAGTTTTAAGGTTTGATTGAAAATGAATAAGATCTGTATTATGAACGGCTCCCTACCTTATTTTCGGAAACAAAATTTCGCAACAAGCATATAATGTAGCAAAAAAATGTTGCTTGGACGTTTATCGCAAGAAAAAATATCACAAACACAAATATCGCGAAATTTCGACATCCCAAGCCAAATATATTATGTATGCCATCAAAAGTACATGCTTTGTACATTTGACGCGCCAAACATACAAACCATGCATTTTGATGATATATGCAATATTTTTGCTTTACAATGGTAAATCCGAAGAAAGAACTGTAATCCAAAAATACTTAAAAAATTAAGTAAACTTGTCATACTCATGATTTAAAATTTACAAAATAAATAACATTTTACCAGAATTCAATATTAAATAAAATTGTACAACTTTAAATACTGCGAAATTCCCAATTGACTTAAATATTCAACAAAAACTTCTTGCAAATCCTAATTACTGCTCAAATTATTGCTCACGTAACGCAAATGCCTCTAAATTTGTGACGAAATTTTTGTATGCGATATTTTTTGCAGTGAGCATTTTTGTTTGTGACTATATTTCATCAACCTTTTCTGTTTGCGAAATATTTGTGCTACTTCATATTTTTGTTGCGATATTTTTTCCCGAAAATAAGGTAGAATGCCTTTTTTTCTTTTAAAATTACATATCGATTGGAATCCTTGGAAACAATGTCTCGACGGTACGAATTTACAAATCTTTAGTTTCCATTCCAAACAATTTTGCATTCATTTCTAAACATGAATATCCACATTTTGTATGTAGCCAACTCTTTTTCTGCAAATGCAGCTTACGAGCGACAAAAATTGAACCTATCTGCTAAATCGTCGGTTTGTAGGTTTCCTACCAAAATATAATCTACCTTGCAATGAGAAAATGAAGGTATTAAATCATCGTAAGTTTGAGTGGTAAGCTTAAGAGCGTTTAAGGTTTTTTGCTTTTAAAAGTAATTGAGTTGATTGGTTGCCCTTCTGCATTAACAATATTCCACCATTTCCTTATAATTATACAGAAGTCGGCCGTTTCATTCATTTTTTCGTATTGCTGTAATGCAAGATGGTTTTGTGATTCAATTTATAAGGCTTTGAAATTTCAACTGAAGAATTCCTTGTTTTATCGCACAATAAGTCTAAATTAGGAAACGTCGCCTTTGAACGAGGATCTTTGAACAGGTTAGGTGGATCATATAGATAAAAAATGTTGAATTTTGGAAAATCGGGGTTAGTAAAAAAAATATCTCTTGGACAAAATTTGGTAGTTATTTCCTGATTTAAAACATTGTTATCACAAATAGTTAAAAACCATTTAATGTCTCATCAGTAGGTTTTAACAGTGAAAACAGACGGACTAATTTGTTAAATTTATCGATTTTAGCTTAAACACTACTATCGAACCAAATTTACCACATTTCCAAGCTTTTTTTAATATATATTTGATCTTTCGAAAGGGCAACATATCTTCCTCTGCTACTGACTGTTTTTGCCACATGAATTAAATTATTCTCATTATTGTGCAATGGTTTTGATCAGACGTAACGTTTAATTGGGACGACATTTGGTTCAAATAAGTTCTATGGGGCAATATTAAAAATTTCCATAAATTGTTGTATGTTACTGTAGAATAGAAATAAATTAAAAACGCAAATACAATGATCTCAGAATCATATTTTGGGTTTTACTCTATTGAAAAGTTCAATCTGATTAATTATAATATCCAACTTACCGAAATGGGGGAAATCTTCGTCAACCTCACGAAACCTTACTAAATAGGACAAGGCACGATTTACTAAATGTTCGCGGCTCTCAGAAACAGTTATTGCATCCTTCGCGGTACTTGTTTAAAACATTTTCAATTTGAGACCATTTGGATATTTTCATATTCCGTGGCAACAGCTCCAAATCCGCACTAAAATTGTCTATATTTTGAACAATGACCTTTACGTGACAATTTTTGTTGATTCAAATACGAATTGCAATATCGCATTCCACGTCATCTGAACTTACTAATTGATAAAATTCCACTTTTTCGATAGTTTGAAATATGAGATAGTTGGTAATATTTAATCTTTCTCTGAATTGGTTGAGAAAAATCTTAAAATTACCGATATAATCTGTGGGAACTGCTACTGGTGAGGGTTTACCTATTTTGCATATTTCCCGAGCGTAAAGCCATGTAGACACGGATGGAATAGCGCCCTTATTTAATCGTTGACGCTTAATAGTATCATTTTGATACGTATTCAAATCGATCTCTGTAAAGTGCTATGAGTATATCACAAGTAAAAAGTTTTATTTACCTGTATAAATCACAAGACCCGATCCCCAGTTTAAATGTGTAACCAGCTAACCTATAAAATAAAAATGTTTCTTTTGTTTTTATGTTAGCTGTTAAACAAAAATATAACATACCTATTTCTCTTGATAATTGAAACTATAGCGTCCAATATCTAATTCTTCTGAATTTTTATGCGGATGTGCTACCAAAACTGTTTGCCTTCTAAATTGACAGTAGAGCTAAAATAAAAGAGATAGCTGTATGGAAAAAAACTGATTAAACTTATTTTGTTTTGTTCTACCCTGAGTTGAATCCAACAAATAATTCAAATAGTAATTTGAACCAGACTCCCAACATTTATAATAATTGGCCAATAATTGGCATTAGGTAATCATTAAAAATGTCGGATAGTATGTACGTTTTAGGTGGCAAAAAGGTTTATATGGCATCTGATAAAACAAAAATACAATATCTACTCTTAAATAAAATAGAAAAATTATAATAGGTTGCATTTTTACCTTTTAATTCGTTGTCACTTAAAAGACAACCCCCAATTTTATGTTATTTTAAAAGCAGCATTTTAGCCACAGCAACTTGTGCCGGCCAGTTATTTTCTCCTACCTACGGCCCACGGGAAGCCACAATCAGTAAATGGTTAAAAGCAATGTATTTAGTTGTGTAAATATGTAATAAAATTGCGATTCATTAATTAATCTCGTTTTCTTTTTCTTTTTTCAGGTAAAAACCTCACACAAATAACTTAACCAGTTCAATTCAACAATTCTTTCTAACCAAATCGAGCAATTTATATTCTATGTAAATTGAAGATTCTACATTAAGAAGAGTAAGTAACCACGAAGTTTTCCCATTTAAAATAATAAATTCGTACCTCGTTTACACCAATTAGCATAAAAGTAATCGTATGTAAAAAAAAATGTAGCTTGATGTAAACGCAAAGTGCAATATTTTAATACTTTATCTAGTATTCGATAAATTTATTAAAGAGTACGCGTGGTATGAGATTATGGTCCGTAGGTTTTAACGAATGTTTGGTCATAGTAATCGATGGATAAATTCTTGGTTTTTGATTATTATTCGTTCAAACTTACGGACCTACATATGTGTTATTTGAGAATCCAAATGTTCTCGACATCTCTACATTATTTAAGGTTAAGAAGAATAACTTTGATGGAGTTAAGAGCCCTAAGCAAATGATCGTAATAAATGGCAAATTAAAATTGCAATATAACTAAACTGTCATTTTGGTTGTATTACTGCTATTGCGTATCATTGAGAATTTGTTAGCTTACGAATGGTATAAACCAAATTTACCTGCCATATCATCATTATGCAATTTACCAAGTAATATAAAATCAGCTTTAAATTGAGAAAACGATAATTTAGTTAAATCAACAAAAGTTTTCGTAGTGATCTTGAGCGCGTTTAATGTATTTGGTGTTAATCGTCCAATATAATTAGGACTCATACTCCAAACACGCAGCCAATCTAAAAATCTTTCTAAAAATAAATAATTTTCATCTGTAAGCGAACTGATTGGCTGTCCTTTTGGATTAACAATATTCCACCATTTTCTTATAATAATACAGAAGTTGGCCGTTTCTTCCATTTCATCTTGTTTTTGTAACGCGGCAATAGTAGAATCGTGGAATAAATTGTCTGGTAACATAACATTTTGTTGTTCAGAATTATTAAGATGTAAGGTTTTGTGATCCAATTTGTAAGCCTTCGTAGCATGAACTGAATTATCTTTTGACATTTCATGTAATAAAACCATATTTGAAAATGACGCCTGTTTAATTGTAAAATCATCAAAATCAGGAAAATAAAATGTTTTATTGGGATTTTCTAATTTCAACCAATTATTTCTGATATCTTTGAACAGATGACAACAATTATATTGATAAAAAATGTTGAAATCTGGGAAATCGGGATTAATAAAAAAATTATCTACTGCAGAAAATTTTGTAAACATACCTTGAATTATTGTACTGTTCTCTGAAGTAATTACTAACACTCGAAAATCAAGTGTTTGTACAAATTGAATTACAGATCTAGTCAATTCAAATAATGTATCGTGGGTAGGCATTAACAATGGAAACAAACGAACTACTTTTTTAAAACTTCCAAAAATTGATTTGATCATAAACACTATTAACGTACTAATATTTTTGCTTCCATATTCCGGCGCAATACAAATTTCATCTATCAAAAGGGCGACATATTTATCTTCGTTACCAACGAACTTTCCTACATGAGCTAAAGAATTCTTATCACGGCAAGATGCATTTTGATCGGGTTTAATGGGGGATGATATGTGTCTCAAGTGGCTTCGATGCGGCAATATTAAAAATTTTCTTAAAATGTTGTATGCTGCTGAAGAATAAGCATGAATTAGAAAAGCGAATACAATGGACTCGGAATCATATCTTGGTTTCGTTCTATTCATAAGGTCAATCTGATTAATAATAATATCTAATTTAGCGAAATGTGCGAATTCTTCTTCGATGTCATGAACATTTATTAAGTATTGCAAGGCACGATTTAGTAAATGTTCGCGATTTTCAACAAATCCTCTAGATTCATCGCGATACTTGTTTAGTACATGTTCAATTTGAGACCATTTTGATATTTTCATGTTCCGAGGCAACATTTCGATATCCGCACTAAATATAACAATATTTTGAATAATAACTTTTAAATTGAGATTTTTACTGATACAAACGCGAGTCGAGATGTCGCATTCAACATCGTCAGAACTTTGCAATTTATAGAATACCACCTTCTCTGTATTTTGAAATATTAGAAAGTCGGCAATATTTAATCTTTCTCTGAATTGTTTAGCAAATATCTCAAAATTGCCGATATAATCCGATTTAACGTCAGTTATTTTTTCAATTGGGTTTGGATTGGCAATTGGAATAATTTGTGTTAGTTTAAATGGAAATGATAAAAAAATTGAGGGCACCGCATCATCTTTCAATCTATGTAACTTGTATTTGTGGTTTGGGCGAAAAGCAATATCATCGTCTCTAAAGTGTCTGATACATACTCGCGAATATTTAGATGGTGTCCAATTTTCTCTACCAATAGCATTAATCCATTTTCTTTTCATATCCTCGAAATAAGGAAATGAAAATGATGGAATTTTTACTCTTTCCTCCGTTTTATAGGATCTGCAGCCTAAAACGCAGCAATAACGAGACATTCTGAACGTCAATCAAATATACTGAAATCGTACATCCGATTATAGCGGTTCTCACCGGCTTTGTCACAATACGTGCAACTAAATTCGTAAATATTAATTATCCACATAAAAGAAAAAATAACACTTTACATTTAAAATTAAACATACGAGTATATTCACTTAGATGTTAAACCCGGTCAACGTATACTCTGCAGCTATATAATTCATATAAAATGTTCCCGCTTAAAGAAAAATAATAAAATGTACGTCAGTAAATTATTCTGATCAATGATTTGTTTTAAGAATGTATTTCAGTTTAATTACTATTAAAACGATTAATCATTAATTTTCTTACCTAAATTGCTAAGTTCCTCACCGAAATTGAGTTCAATTTGACAAGAAAATTTAATTTTCATAAACTAAAACTATATCGCACATCTACTTCAATTTCAATCGAAACTGTACTGTAAAATGTAAATGTCAAAATACTCAAAATACTGTTTTGTTTTTGTTATTGATTGATTGATTGATTGATATCGAATGTACGGCCAAGCATTAAGCAGGAGATCCCGGAAAGCGCCGGGCCCACCGTACACCCATTTTTACATTTACTTGGAAGGATAAGGAAGGATATTAGTAATGTTTGAGATCGACCAGGTTACAAACACCGTTACAGTCAATAGTTAGTAAATTTTGTGTGGTAGGATGGGAAAGGTATGTTAGTAATGACAGAATTGGTCCGGTTTCCCGGTGGCCAGTTTCAAACTACTGTTAGTATTCGACAATCACAATTGGTTACTTTATTAGTTGATCATTTCTCTGGAATCCGGGGGCTGGAACTCAGGACTCCCTAAATTTTTTATCAGGACTTAAAAATTATTAATGTTATAATTCCCAGGCGACTCTGAAAGTTCAATCCAATTAATAAAACACCATAATACCAAATTTTATTACTTAAATGAATAATTTATGTAACCGTATCTTTAGCATCCCCATGCACACATCATACACCCATTTTCACATACCAACCAAAACCGATATAGGTTATTGATTTATTACCCTAAACCTTAATTAAAAATTGTTAATGTTGCCATTTCCCTCAGTCCGCCTTTCATTAATTTACCTGATAAAGTATTTAAGAAATTTAAAATTACTAAGCTAAGATTATAATTAATCCTTATAACAATAAATATAAAATTAAAATAAAATAAAATAAAATTGAAATTAAACTTTAAAATTAATATGCAATTCCCAGGCGATTCTGAAAACTAAATTTAATTAATAAACAGCCTAATAGCAAAATTTTATTTCTTAAATGAATAATTAATATAACAGAATCTTTTGTATTAGTTGGGACAGACTCGACCCGTTTACAAACCGCAATGCGATCGATAGTTAGTAAATTTTTAGTGGAATATATAATAAAAGTTAATACAAGACAGCACAATCTAGCTACTTTATTTGTGATCATTTCTCTGGAATCCAAGCCGGATACTCAGGACTCTCCACATCTAAATCAGGGCTTTTTAGGCTAAAACCAAAAAAAAAAAATTGTTTAGGCCAATAATTTATAGATTTAGATGCTGAATTTGCAACAGATCTATAGAGCAATAAAGACAATTTTCATTGAAACTATTTTGATGATAAAGTGTAAATAAATAACTGACCTTGGCAATAAACAAATGCCGGTCGGTGTATTCAAAAATTAAACCACACTCGTAGTTAGTTAGCTAATCGTATTCAAATACTAAAAATCTTGTTGGTGTGTAAAATAAAAACTTAATTTTATTTATTATGTTTTCTGTCCATGATTCTGCTGTAAATATATACATAGATGTATTACATTATATTCACGAATTCACGATCTTGGTCTTTATCTAGTTACTAGTTGTCAACTTTAAAAATGACATCATTTCGAACATCACCGCGTCACTTTACGTAATCTGAAATTCCTCGAATATTTTAAAAGATGATTCAAACCTTCTTAAAATAAGCACTTTAACCTTGAAACGGAATCGTTTCGTAATCATATAATCAGAAACCATAATTGTTTTATGAAGAAATAGTTTTTCAAGTTCAACGGCCGCGATTTGCGCGAAAAAAAGCGTGTTGATGACTTTAAGTCGTTGCTTTTTTCTTTAGTCTCTTTAAATGAAAGTGAATTCCGATCTTATTTGGAATTATTTGGCAGTCACTCTTGTTTTATATTTGAGAATAGATATGAATCTCTATTCTACGTAAACTGGATGCACTTGCTTAATATTTCTTATATTGTTTCGGTATAAACAATTTGATTTAACTGTACAGAAGTTTTGGTCTTAAAATTTCTAACCAATCACTAATTAAATAATTTGTAAAAATTAACCAAAACTTTACCGGCATTTCATAGTTCTATTTAATGTTAGCTCATCTGTACTAACTGCCGATCATTGAACCGTGATATACCAATTGGAAATTGAAGAAATTTTTAGAAATATCTTAATAGTACATATACCACTTGGGTTAGGTATAAGTTTTGCATTTAACTATAATAGATTCCTCAACTTTTATGTGTAAATATACTATCGTTTCCCTAAAAAAATGGATTTTTGGTTTTTAATTTTTTTGTCGTAATAATATACCAACTGTTGGGAAATTAAAACTTAATAGCATATGCCAGTGATTACACTATTTGGAGGTACAATATTTGGCAACTAACAGTACTGGAATGCCCGTGTTGTCCAAAAGTATAGTTTGTACTCTACTCAATATTTTAGCAGGCATTCAGAATTGAAAGTTAAGCTTTGTAACCAAAATTGAACAAAATCCTTTCTGATTAATTTTGGATCTAAAACAAATGAGATACTAAAAACAAAAATAAGTTATCACAATTGTGTTCACCATTTTCAGTTATCTAACATAGCTATTTTTATTATTTTCTGATTAGTAAATTCGTGAGATATTGAAAAAAAGTAAATTTATTGATAAAATTTAAAATTAAAACAATTAGCTATAAGTAGTATTCTCAATATGTAATTTTGTTTAATACAAAACTACTACAACGAAATTTATGAATGCAATTTCCCCTCTATTAAACACCTCTGACAGACTGCTGTCATTGTTAATAATTTTATTCAATATTACGAAAAAAGAAAACAGAACAAAAATTTTAAATTTATATTAATAAATTCGTTTTTATATATAGTTTTATTATTAAATGCATATATGTAACAAGAAAAATAAAATTAAAAATATCTTACAGCGCGAACTTGTCGATGGAACATATAACAAATACATGTCCATACTTTTGATGCTAAAACCAAAAATGCACGAAAGTTCATTTGAAATTGTGACCACATTGGCAAGTTTAGTTTCCCAAAAATATTTATAATTAAAAAACTATTTTTAATAACAATATAACAGCTATTTTAATCTATAGTACACGACACTCATTAAATTTAATTTTTCATTTCTATATTATTCAAACACAATATTTTTGCAAGCGACGAGAAAAAATACCAAAACAGAACGACAGAAATATTTTCGCGTTTTATTTTTAAGTTAAATACACTATTATCTACGATTTTAATGAAAATTTGAAAAAAAAAAACTTTAACGTAAAAGTAAATCTAATTTTTTATTTTAAAACACAAAAATATTTATATTTTTCCTATTATTTTATCACATTTTCTAAAAATGAGCGCCGACTGTAGTAAACACATATTCGATAGCGACCGCCATCTTAGTTCGACCTCGTTGTTGTTTGTACTTTATAATACAAAAACCAACAAAACCACGCACACTTCCTTCACAGAAATCGTGCAAAGAGAAAACGACACAGCTCAAAACCAACAAAACCAACCAGAACAAAAATTTTAAATTTATATTAATAAATTCGTTTTTATATATAGTTTTATTATTAAATGCATATATGTAACAAGAAAAATAAAATTAAAAATATCTTACAGCGCGAACTTGTCGATGGAACATATAACAAATACATGTCCATACTTTTGATGCTAAAACCAAAAATGCACGAAAGTTCATTTGAAATTGTGACCACATTGGCAAGTTTAGTTTCCCAAAAATATTTATAATTAAAAAACTATTTTTAATAACAATATAACAGCTATTTTAATCTATAGTACACGACACTCATTAAATTTAATTTTTCATTTCTATATTATTCAAACACAATATTTTTGCAAGCGACGAGAAAAAATACCAAAACAGAACGACAGAAATATTTTCGCGTTTTATTTTTAAGTTAAATACACTATTATCTACGATTTTAATGAAAATTTGAAAAAAAAACTTTAACGTAAAAGTAAATCTAATTTTTTATTTTAAAACACAAAAATATTTATATTTTTCCTATTATTTTATCACATTTTCTAAAAATGAGCGCCGACTGTAGTAAACACATATTCGATAGCGACCGCCATCTTAGTTCGACCTCCTCAAAATACTGTTTTGTTTTTGTTATATACAAATAAATTTCCACATGTTTCTTGTTTGTTTATTAGTTTGTTGCGGTCAGATATTCCTATCACATGTTTCTTTGTTGCTTCATTTTTAAACACACACATCCCTACATACAGCCAATGCGTTGTTTGGCGAATATACGAAAACCTGCGAGCACAGAAAAAAATAACATAATACATAGATATGTTATTTTTTTCTGTGCTGCGAGAATTCTCTCTCGCACACAGAGCTAAATAATAAAAACATGTGGATATATATATATATATATATATATATATATATATATATATATATATATATATATATATATATATATATATATATATTATACACATATATATATATATATATATATATATATATATATATATATATATATATATATATATATATATATATATATACAGGCATACCTCGTTTAGCGTTCATATTGCATTCCTGAAAATTGAGCGTTCACAGAAACAGCGTTAAAAGAGGTGCTATATACACTAAAATATGGGGTTACGTTCCTAACCAATTTTTTTTTGGTACTTTGAAGTCAAAAATTAAAAGATGGTACATATTTTATATATATATATATATATATATATATATATATATATATATATATATATATATATATATATATATATATACACGTTTCAAATTGATGATCAAAACGATTTTACAGGGTGATTGTTAAATACTTGGTACGATGTTTCTTCCAGTTCAAGTATGCGTTGCTCTATAAAATCTTCTAGGGAACGCCGAGCTATCTGATAAGATTTATGAGAACGAACAAATATTATACCGCTGGTTTCTGGATCTTCTTCGAGATACCGATCTAAGCACGATCCTCCTACATATATGAGACTCTCATTAAATATAAAGCAACTTAAATATAAATTTTTAGTATACGATTAAATCAGTTTTGTGTAGTATTATAATCAGTTTTGAAGGAAACGTCGTGTACATATGGCAAAAAAAAAAGATGCGGCGCGAAGGTGTTCATGTGTGTGGAATACCTCTACACCAAAACATAATAAAAAACTTGATTTTGTTAAATTTTGGAACAATGGGTGCTTTTTTATTATTCATTCTGCAGAAAGAATAGAATACCGATTACATGACCTTAGAATATGCTGAACGAATTGTAATAGAGAAAAAAAAATAAATAGAATAAGTGGAATACGTTTTTGACAGCTTCGCACTTTTTTCAGTTTGACGTATACATTTAAGCTGTGTTTTCGACAAGACATATTTTGTGTTTATATCAAGTGTTAATTTATTAAATAATATATAGAAAAAAGATTATTCGAATAGCCTTATGTGACAAAAAAAGTTGGGACTTATTCGACAGTGATTCAAGTGATTCGGACGATGAAAATAAACCAACTAACCCCAAACATTTATTGTATTATAAAAATACAATTTGTTCGTTCTGTAAGGTGATGTAGAATGAAGTTAGTTGAAATAACACAATTTATGTAGGGAGATAGAAAGAATGAAATGATATAATGTATGTATAGGGTAAAAAAAATAAAAAGTACAGGATGGGGCATGCATATAGTAAAAATACTTGCCGCTATTTTTGTGGCAGCACGTTCGTTTCCAGGATAGAATCAAACTGTAATTTGTGTTTTCCATCAAAATCTATAGTAAAAATAAATAACATGAAACAATTTTTATATTTTAAAATATTTCTAAGTAGTGTCAATAAAAAGAATAGTTTTAAATAAGTGAAATGTTATATGGTTAACTGTTTTAAACAAAAAAACCATTCGGGTTTTTAATTAAATTCTATTTAATATAGTGAAATACCTTTAACCTCAAAAAGTTTTGTTTCCTCCGTTTTTATCGCACTACTTATAAATATTTAAAAATTGTTTCATGTTGGGTTTTTGGTTGCATATTAATTGTTTGCTTAGTATTAAGTTTTATACATGTAGTTTAGTGTTGTTCATCATTTAAAATAGTTTCAGAATATTTGAGTACATATAGCAGTGAAAATGGCAAATGTTGTTGAATTTAAAAAAAATTAAATCTCTTAGGAGCGAAAACCACAGGAAATAAAAAAGATTTATTAAACAGGTGATTTTTATTCTGTTATTACCTAATCATAAATAAAATTATAAACAAATACTTTCTAGATTAAATGTATGGCAAGGTCTTGACCTAAGTAGGAGCCGATGTCCAATAAAAGTTGTCCCTGCAGCCTGTCAGCAGCCATTCCCAGTTGATAAGGAGCCGTATCAAGACCTCTCACTCTAGGAACCATTTTGAGGGATATTTTCCTAGCCGTAACTTTATAATCCACTTTTGTTTTAAAATATGTTGGTACGGAAACCAATGAAATTTTATGCCACAATTTTTTGAAAATTTGTTGTTGCATTTCGGCACACAACAGGTTGTAACCATTTTTGTAGTCTTCTTTTCAAATAAAATTAAACGAAAGAACAACAATTTTTTTAATAAACAGGAAAGTAAGAAATATTTTGTATATTTTTCTCCTGTGCTGTTGTTAATTTAACGTTTAATATAATAAAAATGAATAAATTTATTAGATCCACCTAAATTTAACCATATATTTCAGTGTAAAATCGAAACGTCATATTTAAAGCTATCCTTTAAAATGACATGCTGCCACCTGGTGTCTGGTAAAAGTAATAATATCGTTTTGCATGCCCCATTGTTGTGTTTGAGTCGTCATAGAGGACGCATGTAAATTTTAAGTTACCGCCATTTTGTGGGCGAATTGATATAAAAGTAAAAAATATAAATTGAGTTTGTACAATAATAAATTTGAATTTGTAACCGAAATTATTTTGTTTAAATAAAAAACCCTTACAGTAAAAGTCAGATGTGGGGTAGTGAATAAATTGGTGGTATAGTGAACTTAATTTCTGTTGAGACTCGAAACTGAGTTGAATTGATGTGCTAAATTTATTGTGTTTCGAATTCGAACTTAGAAACTCATTAGTGAAGTAATCCGTTTTTTTATGTTTATTGGGTTTTTTCTCGAGGTGGAAAGAAAAAAATGGAAAAAGCGAGTGGGGGATAGAGAGCAAAACAACGAAGTAAAAAGGGCAAAAAAAAAAGAACCGTATACGAGGAAAAATACATTATATTTTGTAATTCTTAATTTCTTAACTTTTATCAAAATTTTCAATTTTTATTTAACTTTGTAATTTAGTTGGAGTTTATTTAAACATAATAAATAAAATTGTATCCAAGAAATGTATGAATATTAACAAAAAGGTGTGTGACTTTATTTTTCGGTGCGCGTGGTTTTGCTCAGTGTCATGTATGACATAAAACATTAAGTGTTACATGTGAATTACATGATCACATGAACTATGTTTTATTTTTTTAAATTTTCAATTTTCTCGCTGATTTGTATTGTAATTTTTATTTTGTTTTATTTTTCACATTATCAGCATATTAACCATAAATTGTTTAAATTTTTAAAATTTTTTTTAAAGATAAATACAATTTTAAAAAAATTTAAAAAAAAATTTTAAAAATTTAAACAATTTATAGCCGATTTAGACGTACCAACATTTTTTTCCAACATTTTTTTTGTTGGCACTTAGAGCTACACGCAATACAAAAAAATGTACACGCGATAAAAAGAGAAAAGTATACAACAAAAATTTCGTCATACCATAATTTTTTGGCGCTATAAAATCAACGATATAATTTTTGATAAATACGGCGGCGATACTAGTTTATTTTGCAAAATTATGGGTTTTCCGCGTGAAATGAAAAATTTTCGAACGTAAATTTTATTTTATTACTAAAATTTTTAAAAAATAAAATAAAACGCTATAAAAATTTCTCAAATCGCCATTTTTATTGTGTTTGTTGTTGTTTGTTACTATAAAATATACTCGGGTCGAGTATATTTTATAGTCAAATTTGTTTTTATAGTAACATTGTTGGAAAAAAAAACAAAAAATC
This sequence comes from Tipula vernalis, assembly GCA_958295665.1. Classification (NCBI taxonomy): domain Eukaryota; kingdom Metazoa; phylum Arthropoda; class Insecta; order Diptera; family Tipulidae; genus Tipula; species Tipula vernalis. Next base: position 232,669,271 of record OY282559.1, on the reverse strand, counting down.
CAACAAAATTTTGTTTGATTATATTTTTGTTCTTGTCTTACAAACGAAAATCGTAATATACTAATATCTTCATTTTTTGTTGGGAAAAAAATGTTGGTACGTCTAAATCGGCTATTATGGTTAATATACTGATAATGTGAAAAATAAAATAAAATAAAAAAAGAACTATGTTTTATATACCATGAAGATAGTTATAATTAAGTTGTAAAAGGAATATATATTTGAGTAACGGAGTGATATGTAGAGGTAGAAGGAGAAGGAAAAGACTTCCGGAGAATACGAATTGAATGGTGTAAAGTAGAAGACGTGAAATAAAATAAAATTGAAATAAATCGTATTGGTGTGTTGTTTATTCTTTATAAAAATATTATAAATTGTGAGTGCACATAATATTGGCGACGAGGATAAAGATGGCGAAAGAAAATAGTCGAAATTTTATAGGCGTTTTAGAAGCATATATGCCAGGCGAAAACTTTACGTATTATTTGGTTTTTAAATTGTGTTTTATGGATATCACTCGCTGTTTATTCCCTAGATGGCAGTACTAGTTAGTTTTATGGTTTGTTCAAGTACACACAATTTTTTATTATTATTCGATCTATCGAAGAGAGCTAAGAACATGCGTTTTTTTTCATTACTTTGTGATTTAAGCCTGATTTCCATTATGAAATATTTACTGACAGTATAAAAAAATGAAATAAAAATATATATTCGCGTGCTGTGTGAGAGAAAAGAAAACACTTTTTCAGTTTCACAGTACTGACAAAATTATTATAGTATACTGACATTTTTTATAGTATACTGACAAAATTTACTGAAAAATATATGAAGCGAAGTATATTTTGTCAGTACTGGAAAAATATTTCGATTTTTCAATGCAATTTTTCAAAAAAAATTAAAAACAAAGAATGATCTGTGTCAATTCAATGAAATTTTCGATGTTTACGTTTTTATTCAGTAAAAAGTACTGTCAGTAAAAGTTTCATAATGGAAATCAGGCTTAACAATAAATACTTTTGTTCATTAAACATCCGAAGTTATTAAGTTATTTACCCATAATTCCACATATACTCGACTCTCATATCAACAATAGATATGAACAATCCACATTTTACAGCAAAAGTGGTTTACATTGGCTAAAGATCCTTCACATGATATTGCAGCACATATCTCAAAAATTGAAGATATATCTAATAGACTACAATGGGAGAGAAAATTGAAGGTAAGGGAGTAATGACCAAAATTCTCCTAACTTTGCCACCAAATTTTGACCATTTTATTTTATAAACTACACACCAATGAAAGATGACATCAAAATAAAAATTGGAGACGGAGAAACCATTTCAGGCAAAGGTAGAGGTAGCATAAACATTTCAGCATTTAATGGAGAAAAATGGACAGAATGTCACCTTTCAAATGTACTCTACGTGCCTAAGCTGAAATACAATCTCTTTTCTGGCGGTGTGGCCTTGGATAGAAATTTAACTCTAGAAGCTGATAAAAGAATCTGTAAATTCAATAAAGAAGGCAAAACCATAGCTGTAGGTGAGAGACAAAACAAATTATTTGAAATGAAAATTAAGGTAATGCCAATCGAAAATGGTAAAGAAAGTGCTGATGAATATCAAGCATGTATTGCTGAGAAAAGTTCCTTTCAAGAATGGCATCAAAAATTAGCTCATCAAAACTACACTCAAGAGGAGATGACAAAATAGTCTGTGAGCCTTGCGCATTGAGTAAAATCCATCGACTACCTTTTCCTCAGCAAAGCAGTACAAAAACTAGTCGTATTGGCCAAATAATCCACGCAGATGTGTGTGGACCACTACCAGAAAAGTCATTCACAGGTGCAAAGTATTTTCTTCAATTAAAGGATGATTACTCACATTACAGAACCGTATATTTCTTGGGTGCAAAATCAGACGTATTGGAGTGTCTAAAAGACTTTATAAAGAAAACAGAAAAATATTGCCCCAGAGGAATAGCAATTTTTGGATCTGACAATGGCCTGGAATTTGTCAATCAAGAAGTCACAAAATTGATGAAAGAATATGGAATTTCTCACCAAAATTCAGTAGTCTATTGCCCTGAGCAAAATGGCAAAATAGAACGTAAAAACAGAACTGTTGTAGAAGCTGCTCGTACAATGTTACATGCTGCAAAATTTAAACTTAAATTCTGAGCAGAAGCAGTAAACACTGCCGTTTATATTTTGAACTGCACAGGAACCAGTAGCATTAAGAATAAATCACCATATGAAATTTGGTACAACAAGCGACCAGATATTCAGCTATTCCATATATTTGGAGAGAAAGTTTATGTGAAATTGCCTGAAAATAAAGTAAAGAAGCTAGACCTCAAAGGGGAAATAGGTTACTTTGTAGGCTACAGCGATACTGTAAAAGGTAACAGAGTTTGGATTCCAAAGGAAAATGATATTTTTGTCAGAAAATATATTATCTATACAGGAAAATTAATGGAATCTACTAAAGAAAATCAAAATCAACACTATTGTATCTCCCTGAAGAAGAAAATACCCAATTCAAAAATAGTCAGGCTGAAAAAAAAGATGACGAGCAAATTGAAGAAAATTTAGAAAATCTTGAGTTACTTAACCAATTATCTGATTCAGAAGAAGAAAATGAGAAATTTTGTACGCCAGAAGCCGAAAGGATTACAGGGATACAACTAAGAGATCGATCCAAACTAAATAAATCAAAGAAACTAGAAGACTACGAAGTAGATTTAGATAATGTCTGTGATTATTGCATTGTAAACCCAGAAGAACCGCTGACTTTTCAACAAGCAGTAAATGGTACGAATGCACAAGAGTGGAAACAAGCTATGGAGGAGGAAATGAATTTCTTAAAAACCGGCAAAGTGTGGGAGCTCGTTGAAATACCAAAGAACTCGACCATAGTTGAAAATAAGTGGGTTTATAAATTAAAAACTGATACGAATGGAAATATACAAAAATTTAGAGCCAGATTAGTAGCCAAAGGCTTCTCTCAGCGTGAAGGAATAGACTTCAACGAAACCTTTAGCCCTGTAGTAAGGTTCGACTCCATCCGAATATTATTAACAGTGATCGTTCAAGAAAATTTAGTACTCAAACAGTTTGACGTAAAGACTGCCTTTTTAAATGGTGATATAGAGGAGGTTATATACATGAAGCAGCCAACAGGATTCAACGACGGTACAACAAAAGTATGTAAGCTACTAAAAAGTTTATATGGTTTACGTCAATCGTCTAGATGTTGGAACCAAAGAATAAAAGTTTTTCTAACACACTATGGACTCAAACAATCAAAGGCTGATCCTTGTATATACATGTTAATCAAAAATAATCTGATAATACTCCTAGTGAGCATCTATATAGATGATGGACTAGTAGCTGGAATCGACGAAGAGACTGTGAATGATTTCTTGTGTGCACTTCAGAAAGAATTTGATATCACTTCTGGCGATGCTGATACTTACCTTGGTTTACAGATTGAAAGACAAAACGATGGTTCTATTCTCTTACGTCAAAGTGCCTACACAAGAAAAATTCTCAATAAATTTAATTTAGAGCAAGCAAATGCTCTTGCAATACCAGCCGATCCACATCAACAGTTGAATGTAAATGAAAATGAGAAGACTGAGTTAACAACTGCTCCCTATAGAGAAGCTGTGGGCAGTTTGTTATATTTATCAAAAGGTACGAGACCAGATATATCCTTTTCGGTCAGTATGGTTAATCGATATATGGAAAAACCAACGAAATTGCATTGGAGTGCAGTCAAGAGAATAATGAAGTATCTAAAAGGAACTGTTGATTATGGTTTGCACTTTAAGAAGCAGAAAACATTATCCTTATGTGGCTACAGTGATGCAGATTTTGCAGGAGATATTGAAACACGCAAATCAACTACAGGATTTATAGTTATTTGGAGTGGATGTGTTGTTAGATGGTGTTCTCACAGACAGTCTACAGTCGCCACCTCTACCACTTATTCGGAATACATATTGACGTACAATATCACTACATCCGAGAACAGTATGACAAGAAAGTTTTTCAACTCAAATACATCAACACCAAGGAACAGCCAGCAGATATCCTCACCAAACCCTTGGAAAGAAGAATCTTCGAATTTCATCGCAACAGAATATGCTACAAACTTGAAGAGGATTCATAACTGTTGTATACTGTATTTTTTTTCTGTAAAAATTGTTTGTTCGATTTTGTATAATTTTGATATTCCATAAAACAGTGGGAGTGTCAGAATTGTTGTTTTTAAATTGTGTTTTATGGATATCACTCTCTGTTTATTCCCTAGATGGCAGCACTAGTTAGTTTTATGGTTTGTTCAAGTACACACAATTTTTTATTATTATTCGATCTATCGAAGAGAGCTAAGAACATGTGTTTTTGTTTCATTACTTTGTGATTAACAATAAATTCTTTTGTTCATTAAACATCCGAAGTTATTAAGTTATTTACCCATAATTCCACATATAATCGACACCTCTATTCTTAGAGTAATCCTTCGGATTACCAAAAGTTTTCTGGGAGGCCAACTGCTCTGAGACTGAAATAAAATTGAAAATTTGCCCATTTTATATAATTTTCACTTCTGTCTCTTCTATCCGATGATGAAATCTTTCTTCCCTTGAATCTTTCAGTATAATTATTTAATTAATATTTTATATAATAAAACACAATATTTTGGTTTTGTCACTTTCTTTAAGAAGATATTTATTTTATTTGAAAATGAAATTACGATCGTTTCGGATGTTACTCCTTTATCAAATTTCTAACAAACACTAATTAAAATTATACTAAAAACTACTTTTATACCCTATTTTGTACATACGTGCCTTGTAAATCTTCTTTCCCGCTTATTTTATTTTTTCCTAAAGGAGTGGTCCCGCCTTTCTTTTTTGTATATAGCATCTGGTGCGTCTTTATGACAAAAAACAGAGAAGAATTTGTTGACCAGCTGGTATGTGTGGGTGTGTATTTGCGAAAGGGTATTAATTAATGAAATCGTAAATTTTGTTGCGGCCAACTTTTTCGTTTAGTAAAAATGGGTTATATCGTTCCTTATATATTTCCAGTTCTTCTAATCTATTCATTAGTAATCCTTTTCGTAGGCTGTGTAATACCTGTGAGTTTGTGTTGATGTCAGTGTAATTATGTTTTTTTGTAGTCAAGTGTTGTGCATATTTCGAGTCGATTTTTGGTTTTCCGATTTCTTTTATATGTTCTGTAAACCAAACTTTAAAACTTCTGCCAGTTTGTCCGATGTATAATTTGAGACAATCATTACATATATTCTTATAGATTCCGGTGTATGTTGGTGTGATATCCATCGTGTATCCTTGTTTTTTAAAAACCTTCGTTATATTCTTGTTGATGTTATTATTGTACTCTATAGTGATGTATTTCTCTGTTTGTTCATTTTGCTTGTTTAACGTGGCCATCATATTCTGTTATTTCTTCCAAATGTACCTATTGTTCATTTTGTCAATTAAATCCGTGTTATAATCGTTTTTTATTGCTATGTGTTCAATAATTTTCAGTTCTTCCGTATAGTCCTGATTGTGCATCGATATCGTGTTTAGTATATTTATTAATAAGTTGAACGTTGCCATCTTATATTGGTATGGGTGGTTAGATGATTTGTCAATTACGTGATCCGTTTGTGTGCCTTTTCTGTATATTTTGAACGTATGCATTTGTTAACTTTTGTTATTGTCAAGCCTAAAAAATTAATGGATTTGTTCGTCTCTGATTCTAGAGTAAATTTTATGATCGGATGTTTGTTGTTTATGTTTTTGTGAAGATTGCTGAGCTGTCTCATTGTGGCGTTAAATAGTATTAGAATATCGTTCACGTATCTGTGCCTGTACCTGTTGGCTTTTGTTGTTCGATTCTGTTGATATATGCTGATTTTCAAAGTGATTCATGTATATGTTAGCTAAAGTTCCCGATAGAGGATTCTCCATTGGAAGTCCATCAGCCTGTGAATGGAATTTTTTATTGTGTTGAAAATAGTTTTATTATGTGATTGTTTTGATTAGAGTGTTAATTTCGTCAATTTTTTTCGTTCCTGATTCCGTTTTTCTGTAACAGTTCCTTGGTTATTTGAATTGTCTCTTGAGTTGGTATGTTTGTATACATATTGGTTATGATTAGTTCAATGTTATTTCTGATTGAATGATCGTTCTGTAATCGTAAATATTTGCCGAGAAAATAATTAATTTCTTTAGCAACTTTGTACGCTGGTGCGCTTGTGAAATCTACGATTGGTCTCATGGTCATTTCTGGTTTGTGAATTTTTGGTAGTGCTCTGATTTTTGGTACCGTTGGTTTTATAGTTCTAAGTCTTCTTTTTTGTCCTGTGTTAAACGTAGAACAGCTGTTAATCATTTTATTGACCGTCTTGTGATATTTGTTTGTTGGGTCTTCTTGGAGCTCAACTATGTTATTGTTTTGGCGTCTATTGGAGGGAGGAGACCAAAGTTGAGTAGATTAATCTTCCAGCTCCGTAACCTTCCAGCAGGGTACGCATCACGTGAGCTGTTCTGGTCATGTATTAGGCAGCTGCGTGATGGGTACAATTGTGTAAGGAGTAACCTGTTCACAATTCGCAAGTGTACGTGCTGCCTCCTCGTGGCAACCATTGGTAACTAAGGCCATTTGGCACAGGCTAAAGTACGGCGCTAAAGGAGAAAACCTTGACAAGAAAACCTAATCTAAGGTGGAACCAGGTACCCTCCAGTTTTATTTAGCCTTCCTGTAGTAAAGCTGGGTGACCTACAGTTGCAATTCCCAGCAACTCGTAAGAGTAAAATCAAACGGAAGACGGGGCAAGGGTAGGAATATACTGGAGTAGGATAGCCCTCTCGAAGTCCTTGGGCTTCAATGCTACCGTCTTTCTAGCGGAACTACATGCTGTAGTAAACATCTAGGAGGGAGAGCAATAAGCCCAGATAGTATGTACAACGTACCGGCTGGCAGTATTATCGAGTTCAGTAAGAACCTGAATATTGACTGGGCGAATAATTAAGCAGGGTCCAGCACAATAGATCTTTTAGGTCGCACTGCGAGGTGGCTTATCGCCCACATGGCCCTCCCATAATAATAATAATAATGTTATTGTTTTTGATGCAGTCACCAATCTTCGAATTATATTCCTGTTTTCATTATAACGAGTGTATTCCCTTTATCGGCTTTTGTTATTAGAGCGTCATTCTCTAATAACTTAACATTAATGTATTTCACTGTTTGTCGTTCGGTTTTGTGGATGTTTTGGTTTGTAGTTAGCTTATTTTTGCGTATAAATATTGTGTTTTGTTATATAAAATCTTTTTGTTTGTGATATTAATCCACGAGTAAACATTGTTAAGTTTAATTAATATATATGAGTACGTATGACTCCGTGTAAAGTTATTACTCATTGTATTCACCGATTTTTTTTTGCCTTTTACAATAAGCGAGAAATTTTTACTGTACGCGAAAATCCGCCAGCAAAAAATTTTAAAATTCTTAGGAAAGATGTAATATTACCAGATGGATTTTAATGTCTACGCAGCATCTAAAATGTGGGCACCAGACAAGACGAGGTTATTACCTTTAGAAAAAATTAACATACATTCGGGTTACAAAAGAATTAATCATCTGAGCTGTGATCCTGGCTACAATTTGCTTTTAAACATGAAATTAAAGTATTTGTACACATACATAGATAAATGACGTTGTAACCCATTCTGCGTAGTATTAAAATTTCTTTAAATGCTAATGTAATTATGTGGCCATTTGTACCTGTTCAAAAAACATTTGTCATTGAATGGCTTTCAGGCTTATACATTTTTCGTAGAATTTTATTGTACATTTGTACCTATAAATAATTTGGGGATTTTGTGTATCACTAAGGTTAAAGACAAAAACCTCACCCTCACTGTTACATAGAAGTTGCTTAGCGCCGTGTTTTAGCCTAACCCATCCAGCCAAAGACACTGATGAGCTGCAAAATACGGAGCTGACAAGTAGTATCAACTTGATTCACCCGGACAGTTTCACACCTAGACCACCAGCCTTAATATAACAAAGAAACGAATTTGTGTCAAACGTAACATTATAAAGTAAACAAATTAAACGAAAATACACTTGCCTTGTTATCTGATTGCTCTCCAGCTCATTCGGAAAGAGTGTCGCCACCAGTAAAGTAGTGTATCAAAAGGATTTTTCTGAACCGTGTTTAAAACGGAGCGGATCACCTGTGAGATTATCAAAACTATCAGAAACTGGGTATAAGCAGCAACAGCTTAATAAAATGGTGGAGCTAACTTGTAAAAAATGTTCTGCAAGTTCCAGTTCCAAATGTTCCAGTATTTATCGATCTTGATCAACCAGATCATGATGAAGAGGATCTTCTGCTTATAGTATACCGGAGCACTGGTCATCAGTAACAATTATGAATAAGTAAGGCAACACGATAAATGGCTGAGAAAGCAAAAAAAATTGGTAACGGAAAAGTATCACGGCAGTTTTCCAGACGGCTATTCGGCCATTGCATTGAACTGCCATGTTTCCTTTACTTTATGTTTCATAGCCAGATTTCCTATTATTGATCTGATGTTCTTGTCATACTCCTCCTTTTCGTTTATGTATTTTATTTTGTTCTTTTTTCTTTATATGTCTGTTTGGTCTATTCCTTTTGTCTTGTTTGGCTAATCTAAATATTACCTGATTAAAGTCATCTGTAATTTATTGTGAAATCTGAATGAACGAAGTAACTCTTAATAGCCAAATGCATAAAATCAAAATTTCGATTATATAATTTACTTTATTTAAATTTAATAAATTGTATAATTTATATTACACAATTACTTCCGTGATGTTAAGTGACCAAATTAAGTCACCTGTTAATCACCAAGGCAAGGATAAAAAATCGAAAACTTACCTTTAAAAAAAACCTTACTCATTATAAATTTGATTTGTTGTCATTTTATAAATTCAATTTTTTAATATTTTATTTTAAAACTAAAATAATTTATTACACATTTAAAAAATACAGATTATTGTAACTGACTAAAGTCTCTTAACTAATAAATTATTTACATTTTGTTGAAACTTTACCCATTTCTGTTTATTCTCATACTGCTCATGTTGTTCCACAGCAGATGGACACTGTAATACGTTGTTTTGTGTTGTGCTCGTTGATTGTGACAAGTCGTGAATGTAATATTATATTTGTGTTGATGCATTCGACTTAGTTGAGCGTAAAAATATCATTGGGAATTTAATCCCTATGTCATTCCAGGCTCTTCGCTGAAATTCCCGGCGACTGGTAAAACACACAAGCCAATACCACAATGACGCTTACTATAATTTCGTTGCTACTTCTGAGTTCTTTTGTTACTTCGAATGCGGTTTTGAGATATGGGTGGTTCACCCAAGTAAAAGATTTACCATTAGTTTTTCCACTATTGCAGCATCGATAGAAATCAGCTCTTCAACTTTCAGCATTTCGATCTTGGTCTCTGTTTGAACTCGTCTTTAGATATCGCCTTTTAAACTCGTGCTTGTTAATTTTGAAGAGAGATAAATCCACACAAACGTTGCAGTAAGTAGCACTTATTCATTTCGTCTTGATTCAATAGACATGCGGCCCAATATATCATTCGCGTTGGTACCCATTTGAAGAAGTACTTGGATATCTGCTTTTGAACTCTTGCTTGATAATTTGCCCTAGAGTTCAATACACCTAGATTCTGTTAATTGTGTTTCATGTCAAATGGTTTCAATGTTAAATGTTGGCTCCATTGTATACCAATAGTTCCTTGGTTGATTATTACAATAGGTTTTGCTGTTATGGAAATATTTTATAGGAGGCAAATTTGTTTTCCTTGAGGATAAGATTTTATTGCTCTCTAAATCCAACCTGATTATCATTATGATGTTAATTATCGCTTTGTGTATTTTTCTTTGTCGTTGATCCGAATATTTTACTGGTAGTTACTTCTAGAATTGTTATAAGGGATTCCCTTCATGCATTCCAGGTGTATTACAGTGATCTCTTTGGTGATAATATTATAAAATTTCCAATATTTTCAGCAGCTTTATTCGGGTAAAGTTTCAACTTATCATATTTTTTTTTTATTATTTAACAATCAATTTTACATTTAATTCAATCGTAAGTTCTAAATTATATATTTTATTTTAATGAACCTGATTATACATATGTACATTTTATATTTAACTATTCTGTTAGAATTTCTGTGAAAATTCGATTTAAGTTGTAAAATATAACTGAAAAATTTAATGATAATCATGTTAAGCGTATCGAATTCTCATAGAAATAAACTAGGCATATTATTGAGTTTAATTAGAATTAACAGTATTGAATTCAATGGCATCGGCAGGAATTTTTCCTGGGGATTGTAATCAGAATTTTATTTATCGTTTACATACACCTTTTAGTAACAAGCTCATCATCGTGACATAGGAGGTGTAAATCGACAAAGGTTTTTTCTTTCAAATTTTATTTATTTTTAATTTATTTTTACATTTTTTAATTTTAAAGATATTTTATAAAATAATATTTTCTTTCTAACTTCATTAATCAATCAATTGTGTTTAAACTTCGATGGCATTAAAATTATAGGTAATGATTTAAAATTAAGAACAAAATATAAACAATAACACAGAAATTTCAAACCAATTTTTAGATTGATGCCCTCTTGCACCCCGCTGCCGATTCCTATGTCGAAAGCTTTAGGCAAATAAAATTTAATTTCTAATTATTTCAAGATTTACAATAAAATGGTTTCAAATAATACAAATTAATAATTTTAATATTATCCTTTAAGGTCATCCTGAATTCTTTTTTGTTTCTTTTTATATTTATTGTATTTACTAATTGAGGAGTGTCTGATCAAAAGTCGCTATTTACATTTCACTTTTTGCCTCTTACTTTTGATCACTTTTTTGCAGTAAATAGCTTGTGTTCACCAAAATCCAGACTTTTAGGAATATTTTTCATAGAGAAATTGGCAAATTTTGGTCCATGCTGGAAATAACCACTTTTGGTATATTTCACTTAAAAAATTCTGCCCTGTAGAAAAACAAATATCATTTTGGAAAATGTAAATAGCGACTTTTGATCAGACACTCCTCAATTCATTATAATTTTTAATTTGACTAGATGGTCCAAAGAAATTTGAGAACATAAAATATAGTTTTAAGGTTTGATTGAAAATGAATAAGATCTGTATTATGAACGGCTCCCTACCTTATTTTCGGAAACAAAATTTCGCAACAAGCATATAATGTAGCAAAAAAATGTTGCTTGGACGTTTATCGCAAGAAAAAATATCACAAACACAAATATCGCGAAATTTCGACATCCCAAGCCAAATATATTATGTATGCCATCAAAAGTACATGCTTTGTACATTTGACGCGCCAAACATACAAACCATGCATTTTGATGATATATGCAATATTTTTGCTTTACAATGGTAAATCCGAAGAAAGAACTGTAATCCAAAAATACTTAAAAAATTAAGTAAACTTGTCATACTCATGATTTAAAATTTACAAAATAAATAACATTTTACCAGAATTCAATATTAAATAAAATTGTACAACTTTAAATACTGCGAAATTCCCAATTGACTTAAATATTCAACAAAAACTTCTTGCAAATCCTAATTACTGCTCAAATTATTGCTCACGTAACGCAAATGCCTCTAAATTTGTGACGAAATTTTTGTATGCGATATTTTTTGCAGTGAGCATTTTTGTTTGTGACTATATTTCATCAACCTTTTCTGTTTGCGAAATATTTGTGCTACTTCATATTTTTGTTGCGATATTTTTTCCCGAAAATAAGGTAGAATGCCTTTTTTTCTTTTAAAATTACATATCGATTGGAATCCTTGGAAACAATGTCTCGACGGTACGAATTTACAAATCTTTAGTTTCCATTCCAAACAATTTTGCATTCATTTCTAAACATGAATATCCACATTTTGTATGTAGCCAACTCTTTTTCTGCAAATGCAGCTTACGAGCGACAAAAATTGAACCTATCTGCTAAATCGTCGGTTTGTAGGTTTCCTACCAAAATATAATCTACCTTGCAATGAGAAAATGAAGGTATTAAATCATCGTAAGTTTGAGTGGTAAGCTTAAGAGCGTTTAAGGTTTTTTGCTTTTAAAAGTAATTGAGTTGATTGGTTGCCCTTCTGCATTAACAATATTCCACCATTTCCTTATAATTATACAGAAGTCGGCCGTTTCATTCATTTTTTCGTATTGCTGTAATGCAAGATGGTTTTGTGATTCAATTTATAAGGCTTTGAAATTTCAACTGAAGAATTCCTTGTTTTATCGCACAATAAGTCTAAATTAGGAAACGTCGCCTTTGAACGAGGATCTTTGAACAGGTTAGGTGGATCATATAGATAAAAAATGTTGAATTTTGGAAAATCGGGGTTAGTAAAAAAAATATCTCTTGGACAAAATTTGGTAGTTATTTCCTGATTTAAAACATTGTTATCACAAATAGTTAAAAACCATTTAATGTCTCATCAGTAGGTTTTAACAGTGAAAACAGACGGACTAATTTGTTAAATTTATCGATTTTAGCTTAAACACTACTATCGAACCAAATTTACCACATTTCCAAGCTTTTTTTAATATATATTTGATCTTTCGAAAGGGCAACATATCTTCCTCTGCTACTGACTGTTTTTGCCACATGAATTAAATTATTCTCATTATTGTGCAATGGTTTTGATCAGACGTAACGTTTAATTGGGACGACATTTGGTTCAAATAAGTTCTATGGGGCAATATTAAAAATTTCCATAAATTGTTGTATGTTACTGTAGAATAGAAATAAATTAAAAACGCAAATACAATGATCTCAGAATCATATTTTGGGTTTTACTCTATTGAAAAGTTCAATCTGATTAATTATAATATCCAACTTACCGAAATGGGGGAAATCTTCGTCAACCTCACGAAACCTTACTAAATAGGACAAGGCACGATTTACTAAATGTTCGCGGCTCTCAGAAACAGTTATTGCATCCTTCGCGGTACTTGTTTAAAACATTTTCAATTTGAGACCATTTGGATATTTTCATATTCCGTGGCAACAGCTCCAAATCCGCACTAAAATTGTCTATATTTTGAACAATGACCTTTACGTGACAATTTTTGTTGATTCAAATACGAATTGCAATATCGCATTCCACGTCATCTGAACTTACTAATTGATAAAATTCCACTTTTTCGATAGTTTGAAATATGAGATAGTTGGTAATATTTAATCTTTCTCTGAATTGGTTGAGAAAAATCTTAAAATTACCGATATAATCTGTGGGAACTGCTACTGGTGAGGGTTTACCTATTTTGCATATTTCCCGAGCGTAAAGCCATGTAGACACGGATGGAATAGCGCCCTTATTTAATCGTTGACGCTTAATAGTATCATTTTGATACGTATTCAAATCGATCTCTGTAAAGTGCTATGAGTATATCACAAGTAAAAAGTTTTATTTACCTGTATAAATCACAAGACCCGATCCCCAGTTTAAATGTGTAACCAGCTAACCTATAAAATAAAAATGTTTCTTTTGTTTTTATGTTAGCTGTTAAACAAAAATATAACATACCTATTTCTCTTGATAATTGAAACTATAGCGTCCAATATCTAATTCTTCTGAATTTTTATGCGGATGTGCTACCAAAACTGTTTGCCTTCTAAATTGACAGTAGAGCTAAAATAAAAGAGATAGCTGTATGGAAAAAAACTGATTAAACTTATTTTGTTTTGTTCTACCCTGAGTTGAATCCAACAAATAATTCAAATAGTAATTTGAACCAGACTCCCAACATTTATAATAATTGGCCAATAATTGGCATTAGGTAATCATTAAAAATGTCGGATAGTATGTACGTTTTAGGTGGCAAAAAGGTTTATATGGCATCTGATAAAACAAAAATACAATATCTACTCTTAAATAAAATAGAAAAATTATAATAGGTTGCATTTTTACCTTTTAATTCGTTGTCACTTAAAAGACAACCCCCAATTTTATGTTATTTTAAAAGCAGCATTTTAGCCACAGCAACTTGTGCCGGCCAGTTATTTTCTCCTACCTACGGCCCACGGGAAGCCACAATCAGTAAATGGTTAAAAGCAATGTATTTAGTTGTGTAAATATGTAATAAAATTGCGATTCATTAATTAATCTCGTTTTCTTTTTCTTTTTTCAGGTAAAAACCTCACACAAATAACTTAACCAGTTCAATTCAACAATTCTTTCTAACCAAATCGAGCAATTTATATTCTATGTAAATTGAAGATTCTACATTAAGAAGAGTAAGTAACCACGAAGTTTTCCCATTTAAAATAATAAATTCGTACCTCGTTTACACCAATTAGCATAAAAGTAATCGTATGTAAAAAAAAATGTAGCTTGATGTAAACGCAAAGTGCAATATTTTAATACTTTATCTAGTATTCGATAAATTTATTAAAGAGTACGCGTGGTATGAGATTATGGTCCGTAGGTTTTAACGAATGTTTGGTCATAGTAATCGATGGATAAATTCTTGGTTTTTGATTATTATTCGTTCAAACTTACGGACCTACATATGTGTTATTTGAGAATCCAAATGTTCTCGACATCTCTACATTATTTAAGGTTAAGAAGAATAACTTTGATGGAGTTAAGAGCCCTAAGCAAATGATCGTAATAAATGGCAAATTAAAATTGCAATATAACTAAACTGTCATTTTGGTTGTATTACTGCTATTGCGTATCATTGAGAATTTGTTAGCTTACGAATGGTATAAACCAAATTTACCTGCCATATCATCATTATGCAATTTACCAAGTAATATAAAATCAGCTTTAAATTGAGAAAACGATAATTTAGTTAAATCAACAAAAGTTTTCGTAGTGATCTTGAGCGCGTTTAATGTATTTGGTGTTAATCGTCCAATATAATTAGGCTCATACTCCAAACACGCAGCCAATCTAAAAATCTTTCTAAAAATAAATAATTTTCATCTGTAAGCGAACTGATTGGCTGTCCTTTTGGATTAACAATATTCCACCATTTTCTTATAATAATACAGAAGTTGGCCGTTTCTTCCATTTCATCTTGTTTTTGTAACGCGGCAATAGTAGAATCGTGGAATAAATTGTCTGGTAACATAACATTTTGTTGTTCAGAATTATTAAGATGTAAGGTTTTGTGATCCAATTTGTAAGCCTTCGTAGCATGAACTGAATTATCTTTTGACATTTCATGTAATAAAACCATATTTGAAAATGACGCCTGTTTAATTGTAAAATCATCAAAATCAGGAAAATAAAATGTTTTATTGGGATTTTCTAATTTCAACCAATTATTTCTGATATCTTTGAACAGATGACAACAATTATATTGATAAAAAATGTTGAAATCTGGGAAATCGGGATTAATAAAAAAATTATCTACTGCAGAAAATTTTGTAAACATACCTTGAATTATTGTACTGTTCTCTGAAGTAATTACTAACACTCGAAAATCAAGTGTTTGTACAAATTGAATTACAGATCTAGTCAATTCAAATAATGTATCGTGGGTAGGCCTTAACAATGGAAACAAACGAACTACTTTTTTAAAACTTCCAAAAATTGATTTGATCATAAACACTATTAACGTACTAATATTTTTGCTTCCATATTCCGGCGCAATACAAATTTCATCTATCAAAAGGGCGACATATTTATCTTCGTTACCAACGAACTTTCCTACATGAGCTAAAGAATTCTTATCACGGCAAGATGCATTTTGATCGGGTTTAATGGGGGATGATATGTGTCTCAAGTGGCTTCGATGCGGCAATATTAAAAATTTTCTTAAAATGTTGTATGCTGCTGAAGAATAAGCATGAATTAGAAAAGCGAATACAATGGACTCGGAATCATATCTTGGTTTCGTTCTATTCATAAGGTCAATCTGATTAATAATAATATCTAATTTAGCGAAATGTGCGAATTCTTCTTCGATGTCATGAACATTTATTAAGTATTGCAAGGCACGATTTAGTAAATGTTCGCGATTTTCAACAAATCCTCTAGATTCATCGCGATACTTGTTTAGTACATGTTCAATTTGAGACCATTTTGATATTTTCATGTTCCGAGGCAACATTTCGATATCCGCACTAAATATAACAATATTTTGAATAATAACTTTTAAATTGAGATTTTTACTGATACAAACGCGAGTCGAGATGTCGCATTCAACATCGTCAGAACTTTGCAATTTATAGAATACCACCTTCTCTGTATTTTGAAATATTAGAAAGTCGGCAATATTTAATCTTTCTCTGAATTGTTTAGCAAATATCTCAAAATTGCCGATATAATCCGATTTAACGTCAGTTATTTTTTCAATTGGGTTTGGATTGGCAATTGGAATAATTTGTGTTAGTTTAAATGGAAATGATAAAAAAATTGAGGGCACCGCATCATCTTTCAATCTATGTAACTTGTATTTGTGGTTTGGGCGAAAAGCAATATCATCGTCTCTAAAGTGTCTGATACATACTCGCGAATATTTAGATGGTGTCCAATTTTCTCTACCAATAGCATTAATCCATTTTCTTTTCATATCCTCGAAATAAGGAAATGAAAATGATGGAATTTTTACTCTTTCCTCCGTTTTATAGGATCTGCAGCCTAAAACGCAGCAATAACGAGACATTCTGAACGTCAATCAAATATACTGAAATCGTACATCCGATTATAGCGGTTCTCACCGGCTTTGTCACAATACGTGCAACTAAATTCGTAAATATTAATTATCCACATAAAAGAAAAAATAACACTTTACATTTAAAATTAAACATACGAGTATATTCACTTAGATGTTAAACCCGGTCAACGTATACTCTGCAGCTATATAATTCATATAAAATGTTCCCGCTTAAAGAAAAATAATAAAATGTACGTCAGTAAATTATTCTGATCAATGATTTGTTTTAAGAATGTATTTCAGTTTAATTACTATTAAAACGATTAATCATTAATTTTCTTACCTAAATTGCTAAGTTCCTCACCGAAATTGAGTTCAATTTGACAAGAAAATTTAATTTTCATAAACTAAAACTATATCGCACATCTACTTCAATTTCAATCGAAACTGTACTGTAAAATGTAAATGTCAAAATACTCAAAATACTGTTTTGTTTTTGTTATTGATTGATTGATTGATTGATATCGAATGTACGGCCAAGCATTAAGCAGGAGATCCCGGAAAGCGCCGGGCCCACCGTACACCCATTTTTACATTTACTTGGAAGGATAAGGAAGGATATTAGTAATGTTTGAGATCGACCAGGTTACAAACACCGTTACAGTCAATAGTTAGTAAATTTTGTGTGGTAGGATGGGAAAGGTATGTTAGTAATGACAGAATTGGTCCGGTTTCCCGGTGGCCAGTTTCAAACTACTGTTAGTATTCGACAATCACAATTGGTTACTTTATTAGTTGATCATTTCTCTGGAATCCGGGGGCTGGAACTCAGGACTCCCTAAATTTTTTATCAGGACTTAAAAATTATTAATGTTATAATTCCCAGGCGACTCTGAAAGTTCAATCCAATTAATAAAACACCATAATACCAAATTTTATTACTTAAATGAATAATTTATGTAACCGTATCTTTAGCATCCCCATGCACACATCATACACCCATTTTCACATACCAACCAAAACCGATATAGGTTATTGATTTATTACCCTAAACCTTAATTAAAAATTGTTAATGTTGCCATTTCCCTCAGTCCGCCTTTCACAATTTACCTGATAAAGTATTTAAGAAATTTAAAATTACTAAGCTAAGATTATAATTAATCCTTATAACAATAAATATAAAATTAAAATAAAATAAAATAAAATTGAAATTAAACTTTAAAATTAATATGCAATTCCCAGGCGATTCTGAAAACTAAATTTAATTAATAAACAGCCTAATAGCAAAATTTTATTTCTTAAATGAATAATTAATATAACAGAATCTTTTGTATTAGTTGGGACAGACTCGACCCGTTTACAAACCGCAATGCGATCGATAGTTAGTAAATTTTTAGTGGAATATATAATAAAAGTTAATACAAGACAGCACAATCTAGCTACTTTATTTGTGATCATTTCTCTGGAATCCAAGCCGGATACTCAGGACTCTCCACATCTAAATCAGGGCTTTTTAGGCTAAAACCAAAAAAAAAAAATTGTTTAGGCCAATAATTTATAGATTTAGATGCTGAATTTGCAACAGATCTATAGAGCAATAAAGACAATTTTCATTGAAACTATTTTGATGATAAAGTGTAAATAAATAACTGACCTTGGCAATAAACAAATGCCGGTCGGTGTATTCAAAAATTAAACCACACTCGTAGTTAGTTAGCTAATCGTATTCAAATACTAAAAATCTTGTTGGTGTGTAAAATAAAAACTTAATTTTATTTATTATGTTTTCTGTCCATGATTCTGCTGTAAATATATACATAGATGTATTACATTATATTCACGAATTCACGATCTTGGTCTTTATCTAGTTACTAGTTGTCAACTTTAAAAATGACATCATTTCGAACATCACCGCGTCACTTTACGTAATCTGAAATTCCTCGAATATTTTAAAAGATGATTCAAACCTTCTTAAAATAAGCACTTTAACCTTGAAACGGAATCGTTTCGTAATCATATAATCAGAAACCATAATTGTTTTATGAAGAAATAGTTTTTCAAGTTCAACGGCCGCGATTTGCGCGAAAAAAAGCGTGTTGATGACTTTAAGTCGTTGCTTTTTTCTTTAGTCTCTTTAAATGAAAGTGAATTCCGATCTTATTTGGAATTATTTGGCAGTCACTCTTGTTTTATATTTGAGAATAGATATGAATCTCTATTCTACGTAAACTGGATGCACTTGCTTAATATTTCTTATATTGTTTCGGTATAAACAATTTGATTTAACTGTACAGAAGTTTTGGTCTTAAAATTTCTAACCAATCACTAATTAAATAATTTGTAAAAATTAACCAAAACTTTACCGGCATTTCATAGTTCTATTTAATGTTAGCTCATCTGTACTAACTGCCGATCATTGAACCGTGATATACCAATTGGAAATTGAAGAAATTTTTAGAAATATCTTAATAGTACATATACCACTTGGGTTAGGTATAAGTTTTGCATTTAACTATAATAGATTCCTCAACTTTTATGTGTAAATATACTATCGTTTCCCTAAAAAAATGGATTTTTGGTTTTTAATTTTTTTGTCGTAATAATATACCAACTGTTGGGAAATTAAAACTTAATAGCATATGCCAGTGATTACACTATTTGGAGGTACAATATTTGGCAACTAACAGTACTGGAATGCCCGTGTTGTCCAAAAGTATAGTTTGTACTCTACTCAATATTTTAGCAGGCATTCAGAATTGAAAGTTAAGCTTTGTAACCAAAATTGAACAAAATCCTTTCTGATTAATTTTGGATCTAAAACAAATGAGATACTAAAAACAAAAATAAGTTATCACAATTGTGTTCACCATTTTCAGTTATCTAACATAGCTATTTTTATTATTTTCTGATTAGTAAATTCGTGAGATATTGAAAAAAAGTAAATTTATTGATAAAATTTAAAATTAAAACAATTAGCTATAAGTAGTATTCTCAATATGTAATTTTGTTTAATACAAAACTACTACAACGAAATTTATGAATGCAATTTCCCCTCTATTAAACACCTCTGACAGACTGCTGTCATTGTTAATAATTTTATTCAATATTACGAAAAAAGAAAACAGAACAAAAATTTTAAATTTATATTAATAAATTCGTTTTTATATATAGTTTTATTATTAAATGCATATATGTAACAAGAAAAATAAAATTAAAAATATCTTACAGCGCGAACTTGTCGATGGAACATATAACAAATACATGTCCATACTTTTGATGCTAAAACCAAAAATGCACGAAAGTTCATTTGAAATTGTGACCACATTGGCAAGTTTAGTTTCCCAAAAATATTTATAATTAAAAAACTATTTTTAATAACAATATAACAGCTATTTTAATCTATAGTACACGACACTCATTAAATTTAATTTTTCATTTCTATATTATTCAAACACAATATTTTTGCAAGCGACGAGAAAAAATACCAAAACAGAACGACAGAAATATTTTCGCGTTTTATTTTTAAGTTAAATACACTATTATCTACGATTTTAATGAAAATTTGAAAAAAAAAAACTTTAACGTAAAAGTAAATCTAATTTTTTATTTTAAAACACAAAAATATTTATATTTTTCCTATTATTTTATCACATTTTCTAAAAATGAGCGCCGACTGTAGTAAACACATATTCGATAGCGACCGCCATCTTAGTTCGACCTCCTCAAAATACTGTTTTGTTTTTGTTATATACAAATAAATTTCCACATGTTTCTTGTTTGTTTATTAGTTTGTTGCGGTCAGATATTCCTATCACATGTTTCTTTGTTGCTTCATTTTTAAACACACACATCCCTACATACAGCCAATGCGTTGTTTGGCGAATATACGAAAACCTGCGAGCACAGAAAAAAATAACATAATACATAGATATGTTATTTTTTTCTGTGCTGCGAGAATTCTCTCTCGCACACAGAGCTAAATAATAAAAACATGTGGATATATATATATATATATATATATATATATATATATATATATATATATATATATATATATATATATATATATATATTATACACATATATATATATATATATATATATATATATATATATATATATATATATATATATATATACAGGCATACCTCGTTTAGCGTTCATATTGCATTCCTGAAAATTGAGCGTTCACAGAAACAGCGTTAAAAGAGGTGCTATATACACTAAAATATGGGGTTACGTTCCTAACCAATTTTTTTTTGGTACTTTGAAGTCAAAAATTAAAAGATGGTACATATTTTATATATATATATATATATATATATATATATATATATATATATATATATATATATATATATATATATATACACGTTTCAAATTGATGATCAAAACGATTTTACAGGGTGATTGTTAAATACTTGGTACGATGTTTCTTCCAGTTCAAGTATCCGTTGCTCTATAAAATCTTCTAGGGAACGCCGAGCTATCTGATAAGATTTATGAGAACGAACAAATATTATACCGCTGGTTTCTGGATCTTCTTCGAGATACCGATCTAAGCACGATCCTCCTACATATATGAGACTCTCATTAAATATAAAGCAACTTAAATATAAATTTTTAGTATACGATTAAATCAGTTTTGTGTAGTATTATAATCAGTTTTGAAGGAAACGTCGTGTACATATGGCAAAAAAAAAAGATGCGGCGCGAAGGTGTTCATGTGTGTGGAATACCTCTACACCAAAACATAATAAAAAACTTGATTTTGTTAAATTTTGGAACAATGGGTGCTTTTTTATTATTCATTCTGCAGAAAGAATAGAATACCGATTACATTACCTTAGAATATGCTGAACGAATTGTAATAGAGAAAAAAAAATAAATAGAATAAGTGGAATACGTTTTTGACAGCTTCGCACTTTTTTCAGTTTGACGTATACATTTAAGCTGTGTTTTCGACAAGACATATTTTGTGTTTATATCAAGTGTTAATTTATTAAATAATATATAGAAAAAAGATTATTCGAATAGCCTTATGTGACAAAAAAAGTTGGGACTTATTCGACAGTGATTCAAGTGATTCGGACGATGAAAATAAACCAACTAACCCCAAACATTTATTGTATTATAAAAATACAATTTGTTCGTTCTGTAAGGTGATGTAGAATGAAGTTAGTTGAAATAACACAATTTATGTAGGGAGATAGAAAGAATGAAATGATATAATGTATGTATAGGGTAAAAAAAATAAAAAGTACAGGATGGGGCATGCATATAGTAAAAATACTTGCCGCTATTTTTGTGGCAGCACGTTCGTTTCCAGGATAGAATCAAACTGTAATTTGTGTTTTCCATCAAAATCTATAGTAAAAATAAATAACATGAAACAATTTTTATATTTTAAAATATTTCTAAGTAGTGTCAATAAAAAGAATAGTTTTAAATAAGTGAAATGTTATATGGTTAACTGTTTTAAACAAAAAAACCATTCGGGTTTTTAATTAAATTCTATTTAATATAGTGAAATACCTTTAACCTCAAAAAGTTTTGTTTCCTCCGTTTTTATCGCACTACTTATAAATATTTAAAAATTGTTTCATGTTGGGTTTTTGGTTGCATATTAATTGTTTGCTTAGTATTAAGTTTTATACATGTAGTTTAGTGTTGTTCATCATTTAAAATAGTTTCAGAATATTTGAGTACATATAGCAGTGAAAATGGCAAATGTTGTTGAATTTAAAAAAAATTAAATCTCTTAGGAGCGAAAACCACAGGAAATAAAAAAGATTTATTAAACAGGTGATTTTTATTCTGTTATTACCTAATCATAAATAAAATTATAAACAAATACTTTCTAGATTAAATGTATGGCAAGGTCTTGACCTAAGTAGGAGCCGATGTCCAATAAAAGTTGTCCCTGCAGCCTGTCAGCAGCCATTCCCAGTTGATAAGGAGCCGTATCAAGACCTCTCACTCTAGGAACCATTTTGAGGGATATTTTCCTAGCCGTAACTTTATAATCCACTTTTGTTTTAAAATATGTTGGTACGGAAACCAATGAAATTTTATGCCACAATTTTTTGAAAATTTGTTGTTGCATTTCGGCACACAACAGGTTGTAACCATTTTTGTAGTCTTCTTTTCAAATAAAATTAAACGAAAGAACAACAATTTTTTTAATAAACAGGAAAGTAAGAAATATTTTGTATATTTTTCTCCTGTGCTGTTGTTAATTTAACGTTTAATATAATAAAAATGAATAAATTTATTAGATCCACCTAAATTTAACCATATATTTCAGTGTAAAATCGAAACGTCATATTTAAAGCTATCCTTTAAAATGACATGCTGCCACCTGGTGTCTGGTAAAAGTAATAATATCGTTTTGCATGCCCCATTGTTGTGTTTGAGTCGTCATAGAGGACGCATGTAAATTTTAAGTTACCGCCATTTTGTGGGCGAATTGATATAAAAGTAAAAAATATAAATTGAGTTTGTACAATAATAAATTTGAATTTGTAACCGAAATTATTTTGTTTAAATAAAAAACCCTTACAGTAAAAGTCAGATGTGGGGTAGTGAATAAATTGGTGGTATAGTGAACTTAATTTCTGTTGAGACTCGAAACTGAGTTGAATTGATGTGCTAAATTTATTGTGTTTCGAATTCGAACTTAGAAACTCATTAGTGAAGTAATCCGTTTTTTTATGTTTATTGGGTTTTTTCTCGAGGTGGAAAGAAAAAAATGGA
The DNA here is from genome assembly GCA_958295665.1 of Tipula vernalis. Taxonomy (NCBI): domain Eukaryota; kingdom Metazoa; phylum Arthropoda; class Insecta; order Diptera; family Tipulidae; genus Tipula; species Tipula vernalis. The sequence goes on along the minus strand of OY282559.1, from coordinate 232,645,756 downwards.
AAAAGCGAGTGGGGGATAGAGAGCAAAACAACGAAGTAAAAAGGGCAAAAAAAAAAGAACCGTATACGAGGAAAAATACATTATATTTTGTAATTCTTAATTTCTTAACTTTTATCAAAATTTTCAATTTTTATTTAACTTTGTAATTTAGTTGGAGTTTATTTAAACATAATAAATAAAATTGTATCCAAGAAATGTATGAATATTAACAAAAAGGTGTGTGACTTTATTTTTCGGTGCGCGTGGTTTTGCTCAGTGTCATGTATGACATAAAACATTAAGTGTTACATGTGAATTACATGATCACATGAACTATGTTTTATTTTTTTAAATTTTCAATTTTCTCGCTGATTTGTATTGTAATTTTTATTTTGTTTTATTTTTCACATTATCAGCATATTAACCATAAATTGTTTAAATTTTTAAAATTTTTTTTAAAGATAAATACAATTTTAAAAAAATTTAAAAAAAAATTTTAAAAATTTAAACAATTTATAGCCGATTTAGACGTACCAACATTTTTTTCCAACATTTTTTTTGTTGGCACTTAGAGCTACACGCAATACAAAAAAATGTACACGCGATAAAAAGAGAAAAGTATACAACAAAAATTTCGTCATACCATAATTTTTTGGCGCTATAAAATCAACGATATAATTTTTGATAAATACGGCGGCGATACTAGTTTATTTTGCAAAATTATGGGTTTTCCGCGTGAAATGAAAAATTTTCGAACGTAAATTTTATTTTATTACTAAAATTTTTAAAAAATAAAATAAAACGCTATAAAAATTTCTCAAATCGCCATTTTTATTGTGTTTGTTGTTGTTTGTTACTATAAAATATACTCGGGTCGAGTATATTTTATAGTCAAATTTGTTTTTATAGTAACATTGTTGGAAAAAAAAAACAAAAAATCCAACAAAATTTTGTTTGATTATATTTTTGTTCTTGTCTTACAAACGAAAATCGTAATATACTAATATCTTCATTTTTTGTTGGGAAAAAAATGTTGGTACGTCTAAATCGGCTATTATGGTTAATATACTGATAATGTGAAAAATAAAATAAAATAAAAAAAGAACTATGTTTTATATACCATGAAGATAGTTATAATTAAGTTGTAAAAGGAATATATATTTGAGTAACGGAGTGATATGTAGAGGTAGAAGGAGAAGGAAAAGACTTCCGGAGAATACGAATTGAATGGTGTAAAGTAGAAGACGTGAAATAAAATAAAATTGAAATAAATCGTATTGGTGTGTTGTTTATTCTTTATAAAAATATTATAAATTGTGAGTGCACATAATATTGGCGACGAGGATAAAGATGGCGAAAGAAAATAGTCGAAATTTTATAGGCGTTTTAGAAGCATATATGCCAGGCGAAAACTTTACGTATTATTTGGTTTTTAAATTGTGTTTTATGGATATCACTCGCTGTTTATTCCCTAGATGGCAGTACTAGTTAGTTTTATGGTTTGTTCAAGTACACACAATTTTTTATTATTATTCGATCTATCGAAGAGAGCTAAGAACATGCGTTTTTTTTCATTACTTTGTGATTTAAGCCTGATTTCCATTATGAAATATTTACTGACAGTATAAAAAAATGAAATAAAAATATATATTCGCGTGCTGTGTGAGAGAAAAGAAAACACTTTTTCAGTTTCACAGTACTGACAAAATTATTATAGTATACTGACATTTTTTATAGTATACTGACAAAATTTACTGAAAAATATATGAAGCGAAGTATATTTTGTCAGTACTGGAAAAATATTTCGATTTTTCAATGCAATTTTTCAAAAAAAATTAAAAACAAAGAATGATCTGTGTCAATTCAATGAAATTTTCGATGTTTACGTTTTTATTCAGTAAAAAGTACTGTCAGTAAAAGTTTCATAATGGAAATCAGGCTTAACAATAAATACTTTTGTTCATTAAACATCCGAAGTTATTAAGTTATTTACCCATAATTCCACATATACTCGACTCTCATATCAACAATAGATATGAACAATCCACATTTTACAGCAAAAGTGGTTTACATTGGCTAAAGATCCTTCACATGATATTGCAGCACATATCTCAAAAATTGAAGATATATCTAATAGACTACAATGGGAGAGAAAATTGAAGGTAAGGGAGTAATGACCAAAATTCTCCTAACTTTGCCACCAAATTTTGACCATTTTATTTTATAAACTACACACCAATGAAAGATGACATCAAAATAAAAATTGGAGACGGAGAAACCATTTCAGGCAAAGGTAGAGGTAGCATAAACATTTCAGCATTTAATGGAGAAAAATGGACAGAATGTCACCTTTCAAATGTACTCTACGTGCCTAAGCTGAAATACAATCTCTTTTCTGGCGGTGTGGCCTTGGATAGAAATTTAACTCTAGAAGCTGATAAAAGAATCTGTAAATTCAATAAAGAAGGCAAAACCATAGCTGTAGGTGAGAGACAAAACAAATTATTTGAAATGAAAATTAAGGTAATGCCAATCGAAAATGGCAAAGAAAGTGCTGATGAATATCAAGCATGTATTGCTGAGAAAAGTTCCTTTCAAGAATGGCATCAAAAATTAGCTCATCAAAACTACACTCAAGAGGAGATGACAAAATAGTCTGTGAGCCTTGCGCATTGAGTAAAATCCATCGACTACCTTTTCCTCAGCAAAGCAGTACAAAAACTAGTCGTATTGGCCAAATAATCCACGCAGATGTGTGTGGACCACTACCAGAAAAGTCATTCACAGGTGCAAAGTATTTTCTTCAATTAAAGGATGATTACTCACATTACAGAACCGTATATTTCTTGGGTGCAAAATCAGACGTATTGGAGTGTCTAAAAGACTTTATAAAGAAAACAGAAAAATATTGCCCCAGAGGAATAGCAATTTTTGGATCTGACAATGGCCTGGAATTTGTCAATCAAGAAGTCACAAAATTGATGAAAGAATATGGAATTTCTCACCAAAATTCAGTAGTCTATTGCCCTGAGCAAAATGGCAAAATAGAACGTAAAAACAGAACTGTTGTAGAAGCTGCTCGTACAATGTTACATGCTGCAAAATTTAAACTTAAATTCTGGGCAGAAGCAGTAAACACTGCCGTTTATATTTTGAACTGCACAGGAACCAGTAGCATTAAGAATAAATCACCATATGAAATTTGGTACAACAAGCGACCAGATATTCAGCTATTCCATATATTTGGAGAGAAAGTTTATGTGAAATTGCCTGAAAATAAAGTAAAGAAGCTAGACCTCAAAGGGGAAATAGGTTACTTTGTAGGCTACAGCGATACTGTAAAAGGTAACAGAGTTTGGATTCCAAAGGAAAATGATATTTTTGTCAGAAAATATATTATCTATACAGGAAAATTAATGGAATCTACTAAAGAAAATCAAAATCAACACTATTGTATCTCCCTGAAGAAGAAAATACCCAATTCAAAAATAGTCAGGCTGAAAAAAAAGATGACGAGCAAATTGAAGAAAATTTAGAAAATCTTGAGTTACTTAACCAATTATCTGATTCAGAAGAAGAAAATGAGAAATTTTGTACGCCAGAAGCCGAAAGGATTACAGGGATACAACTAAGAGATCGATCCAAACTAAATAAATCAAAGAAACTAGAAGACTACGAAGTAGATTTAGATAATGTCTGTGATTATTGCATTGTAAACCCAGAAGAACCGCTGACTTTTCAACAAGCAGTAAATGGTACGAATGCACAAGAGTGGAAACAAGCTATGGAGGAGGAAATGAATTTCTTAAAAACCGGCAAAGTGTGGGAGCTCGTTGAAATACCAAAGAACTCGACCATAGTTGAAAATAAGTGGGTTTATAAATTAAAAACTGATACGAATGGAAATATACAAAAATTTAGAGCCAGATTAGTAGCCAAAGGCTTCTCTCAGCGTGAAGGAATAGACTTCAACGAAACCTTTAGCCCTGTAGTAAGGTTCGACTCCATCCGAATATTATTAACAGTGATCGTTCAAGAAAATTTAGTACTCAAACAGTTTGACGTAAAGACTGCCTTTTTAAATGGTGATATAGAGGAGGTTATATACATGAAGCAGCCAACAGGATTCAACGACGGTACAACAAAAGTATGTAAGCTACTAAAAAGTTTATATGGTTTACGTCAATCGTCTAGATGTTGGAACCAAAGAATAAAAGTTTTTCTAACACACTATGGACTCAAACAATCAAAGGCTGATCCTTGTATATACATGTTAATCAAAAATAATCTGATAATACTCCTAGTGAGCATCTATATAGATGATGGACTAGTAGCTGGAATCGACGAAGAGACTGTGAATGATTTCTTGTGTGCACTTCAGAAAGAATTTGATATCACTTCTGGCGATGCTGATACTTACCTTGGTTTACAGATTGAAAGACAAAACGATGGTTCTATTCTCTTACGTCAAAGTGCCTACACAAGAAAAATTCTCAATAAATTTAATTTAGAGCAAGCAAATGCTCTTGCAATACCAGCCGATCCACATCAACAGTTGAATGTAAATGAAAATGAGAAGACTGAGTTAACAACTGCTCCCTATAGAGAAGCTGTGGGCAGCTTGTTATATTTATCAAAAGGTACGAGACCAGATATATCCTTTTCGGTCAGTATGGTTAATCGATATATGGAAAAACCAACGAAATTGCATTGGAGTGCAGTCAAGAGAATAATGAAGTATCTAAAAGGAACTGTTGATTATGGTTTGCACTTTAAGAAGCAGAAAACATTATCCTTATGTGGCTACAGTGATGCAGATTTTGCAGGAGATATTGAAACACGCAAATCAACTACAGGATTTATAGTTATTTGGAGTGGATGTGTTGTTAGATGGTGTTCTCACAGACAGTCTACAGTCGCCACCTCTACCACTTATTCGGAATACATATTGACGTACAATATCACTACATCCGAGAACAGTATGACAAGAAAGTTTTTCAACTCAAATACATCAACACCAAGGAACAGCCAGCAGATATCCTCACCAAACCCTTGGAAAGAAGAATCTTCGAATTTCATCGCAACAGAATATGCTACAAACTTGAAGAGGATTCATAACTGTTGTATACTGTATTTTTTTTCTGTAAAAATTGTTTGTTCGATTTTGTATAATTTTGATATTCCATAAAACAGTGGGAGTGTCAGAATTGTTGTTTTTAAATTGTGTTTTATGGATATCACTCTCTGTTTATTCCCTAGATGGCAGCACTAGTTAGTTTTATGGTTTGTTCAAGTACACACAATTTTTTATTATTATTCGATCTATCGAAGAGAGCTAAGAACATGTGTTTTTGTTTCATTACTTTGTGATTAACAATAAATTCTTTTGTTCATTAAACATCCGAAGTTATTAAGTTATTTACCCATAATTCCACATATAATCGACACCTCTATTCTTAGAGTAATCCTTCGGATTACCAAAAGTTTTCTGGCAGGCCAACTGCTCTGAGACTGAAATAAAATTGAAAATTTGCCCATTTTATATAATTTTCACTTCTGTCTCTTCTATCCGATGATGAAATCTTTCTTCCCTTGAATCTTTCAGTATAATTATTTAATTAATATTTTATATAATAAAACACAATATTTTGGTTTTGTCACTTTCTTTAAGAAGATATTTATTTTATTTGAAAATGAAATTACGATCGTTTCGGATGTTACTCCTTTATCAAATTTCTAACAAACACTAATTAAAATTATACTAAAAACTACTTTTATACCCTATTTTGTACATACGTGCCTTGTAAATCTTCTTTCCCGCTTATTTTATTTTTTCCTAAAGGAGTGGTCCCGCCTTTCTTTTTTGTATATAGCATCTGGTGCGTCTTTATGACAAAAAACAGAGAAGAATTTGTTGACCAGCTGGTATGTGTGGGTGTGTATTTGCGAAAGGGTATTAATTAATGAAATCGTAAATTTTGTTGCGGCCAACTTTTTCGTTTAGTAAAAATGGGTTATATCGTTCCTTATATATTTCCAGTTCTTCTAATCTATTCATTAGTAATCCTTTTCGTAGGCTGTGTAATACCTGTGAGTTTGTGTTGATGTCAGTGTAATTATGTTTTTTTGTAGTCAAGTGTTGTGCATATTTCGAGTCGATTTTTGGTTTTCCGATTTCTTTTATATGTTCTGTAAACCAAACTTTAAAACTTCTGCCAGTTTGTCCGATGTATAATTTGGGACAATCATTACATATATTCTTATAGATTCCGGTGTATGTTGGTGTGATATCCATCGTGTATCCTTGTTTTTTAAAAACCTTCGTTATATTCTTGTTGATGTTATTATTGTACTCTATAGTGATGTATTTCTCTGTTTGTTCATTTTGCTTGTTTAACGTGGCCATCATATTCTGTTATTTCTTCCAAATGTACCTATTGTTCATTTTGTCAATTAAATCCGTGTTATAATCGTTTTTTATTGCTATGTGTTCAATAATTTTCAGTTCTTCCGTATAGTCCTGATTGTGCATCGATATCGTGTTTAGTATATTTATTAATAAGTTGAACGTTGCCATCTTATATTGGTATGGGTGGTTAGATGATTTGTCAATTACGTGATCCGTTTGTGTGCCTTTTCTGTATATTTTGAACGTATGCATTTGTTAACTTTTGTTATTGTCAAGCCTAAAAAATTAATGGATTTGTTCGTCTCTGATTCTAGAGTAAATTTTATGATCGGATGTTTGTTGTTTATGTTTTTGTGAAGATTGCTGAGCTGTCTCATTGTGGCGTTAAATAGTATTAGAATATCGTTCACGTATCTGTGCCTGTACCTGTTGGCTTTTGTTGTTCGATTCTGTTGATATATGCTGATTTTCAAAGTGATTCATGTATATGTTAGCTAAAGTTCCCGATAGAGGATTCTCCATTGGAAGTCCATCAGCCTGTGAATGGAATTTTTTATTGTGTTGAAAATAGTTTTATTATGTGATTGTTTTGATTAGAGTGTTAATTTCGTCAATTTTTTTCGTTCCTGATTCCGTTTTTCTGTAACAGTTCCTTGGTTATTTGAATTGTCTCTTGAGTTGGTATGTTTGTATACATATTGGTTATGATTAGTTCAATGTTATTTCTGATTGAATGATCGTTCTGTAATCGTAAATATTTGCCGAGAAAATAATTAATTTCTTTAGCAACTTTGTACGCTGGTGCGCTTGTGAAATCTACGATTGGTCTCATGGTCATTTCTGGTTTGTGAATTTTTGGTAGTGCTCTGATTTTTGGTACCGTTGGTTTTATAGTTCTAAGTCTTCTTTTTTGTCCTGTGTTAAACGTAGAACAGCTGTTAATCATTTTATTGACCGTCTTGTGATATTTGTTTGTTGGGTCTTCTTGGAGCTCAACTATGTTATTGTTTTGGCGTCTATTGGAGGGAGGAGACCAAAGTTGAGTAGATTAATCTTCCAGCTCCGTAACCTTCCAGCAGGGTACGCATCACGTGAGCTGTTCTGGTCATGTATTAGGCAGCTGCGTGATGGGTACAATTGTGTAAGGAGTAACCTGTTCACAATTCGCAAGTGTACGTGCTGCCTCCTCGTGGCAACCATTGGTAACTAAGGCCATTTGGCACAGGCTAAAGTACGGCGCTAAAGGAGAAAACCTTGACAAGAAAACCTAATCTAAGGTGGAACCAGGTACCCTCCAGTTTTATTTAGCCTTCCTGTAGTAAAGCTGGGTGACCTACAGTTGCAATTCCCAGCAACTCGTAAGAGTAAAATCAAACGGAAGACGGGGCAAGGGTAGGAATATACTGGAGTAGGATAGCCCTCTCGAAGTCCTTGGGCTTCAATGCTACCGTCTTTCTAGCGGAACTACATGCTGTAGTAAACATCTAGGAGGGAGAGCAATAAGCCCAGATAGTATGTACAACGTACCGGCTGGCAGTATTATCGAGTTCAGTAAGAACCTGAATATTGACTGGGCGAATAATTAAGCAGGGTCCAGCACAATAGATCTTTTAGGTCGCACTGCGAGGTGGCTTATCGCCCACATGGCCCTCCCATAATAATAATAATAATGTTATTGTTTTTGATGCAGTCACCAATCTTCGAATTATATTCCTGTTTTCATTATAACGAGTGTATTCCCTTTATCGGCTTTTGTTATTAGAGCGTCATTCTCTAATAACTTAACATTAATGTATTTCACTGTTTGTCGTTCGGTTTTGTGGATGTTTTGGTTTGTAGTTAGCTTATTTTTGCGTATAAATATTGTGTTTTGTTATATAAAATCTTTTTGTTTGTGATATTAATCCACGAGTAAACATTGTTAAGTTTAATTAATATATATGAGTACGTATGACTCCGTGTAAAGTTATTACTCATTGTATTCACCGATTTTTTTTTGCCTTTTACAATAAGCGAGAAATTTTTACTGTACGCGAAAATCCGCCAGCAAAAAATTTTAAAATTCTTAGGAAAGATGTAATATTACCAGATGGATTTTAATGTCTACGCAGCATCTAAAATGTGGGCACCAGACAAGACGAGGTTATTACCTTTAGAAAAAATTAACATACATTCGGGTTACAAAAGAATTAATCATCTGAGCTGTGATCCTGGCTACAATTTGCTTTTAAACATGAAATTAAAGTATTTGTACACATACATAGATAAATGACGTTGTAACCCATTCTGCGTAGTATTAAAATTTCTTTAAATGCTAATGTAATTATGTGGCCATTTGTACCTGTTCAAAAAACATTTGTCATTGAATGGCTTTCAGGCTTATACATTTTTCGTAGAATTTTATTGTACATTTGTACCTATAAATAATTTGGGGATTTTGTGTATCACTAAGGTTAAAGACAAAAACCTCACCCTCACTGTTACATAGAAGTTGCTTAGCGCCGTGTTTTAGCCTAACCCATCCAGCCAAAGACACTGATGAGCTGCAAAATACGGAGCTGACAAGTAGTATCAACTTGATTCACCCGGACAGTTTCACACCTAGACCACCAGCCTTAATATAACAAAGAAACGAATTTGTGTCAAACGTAACATTATAAAGTAAACAAATTAAACGAAAATACACTTGCCTTGTTATCTGATTGCTCTCCAGCTCATTCGGAAAGAGTGTCGCCACCAGTAAAGTAGTGTATCAAAAGGATTTTTCTGAACCGTGTTTAAAACGGAGCGGATCACCTGTGAGATTATCAAAACTATCAGAAACTGGGTATAAGCAGCAACAGCTTAATAAAATGGTGGAGCTAACTTGTAAAAAATGTTCTGCAAGTTCCAGTTCCAAATGTTCCAGTATTTATCGATCTTGATCAACCAGATCATGATGAAGAGGATCTTCTGCTTATAGTATACCGGAGCACTGGTCATCAGTAACAATTATGAATAAGTAAGGCAACACGATAAATGGCTGAGAAAGCAAAAAAAATTGGTAACGGAAAAGTATCACGGCAGTTTTCCAGACGGCTATTCGGCCATTGCATTGAACTGCCATGTTTCCTTTACTTTATGTTTCATAGCCAGATTTCCTATTATTGATCTGATGTTCTTGTCATACTCCTCCTTTTCGTTTATGTATTTTATTTTGTTCTTTTTTCTTTATATGTCTGTTTGGTCTATTCCTTTTGTCTTGTTTGGCTAATCTAAATATTACCTGATTAAAGTCATCTGTAATTTATTGTGAAATCTGAATGAACGAAGTAACTCTTAATAGCCAAATGCATAAAATCAAAATTTCGATTATATAATTTACTTTATTTAAATTTAATAAATTGTATAATTTATATTACACAATTACTTCCGTGATGTTAAGTGACCAAATTAAGTCACCTGTTAATCACCAAGGCAAGGATAAAAAATCGAAAACTTACCTTTAAAAAAAACCTTACTCATTATAAATTTGATTTGTTGTCATTTTATAAATTCAATTTTTTAATATTTTATTTTAAAACTAAAATAATTTATTACACATTTAAAAAATACAGATTATTGTAACTGACTAAAGTCTCTTAACTAATAAATTATTTACATTTTGTTGAAACTTTACCCATTTCTGTTTATTCTCATACTGCTCATGTTGTTCCACAGCAGATGGACACTGTAATACGTTGTTTTGTGTTGTGCTCGTTGATTGTGACAAGTCGTGAATGTAATATTATATTTGTGTTGATGCATTCGACTTAGTTGAGCGTAAAAATATCATTGGGAATTTAATCCCTATGTCATTCCAGGCTCTTCGCTGAAATTCCCGGCGACTGGTAAAACACACAAGCCAATACCACAATGACGCTTACTATAATTTCGTTGCTACTTCTGAGTTCTTTTGTTACTTCGAATGCGGTTTTGAGATATGGGTGGTTCACCCAAGTAAAAGATTTACCATTAGTTTTTCCACTATTGCAGCATCGATAGAAATCAGCTCTTCAACTTTCAGCATTTCGATCTTGGTCTCTGTTTGAACTCGTCTTTAGATATCGCCTTTTAAACTCGTGCTTGTTAATTTTGAAGAGAGATAAATCCACACAAACGTTGCAGTAAGTAGCACTTATTCATTTCGTCTTGATTCAATAGACATGCGGCCCAATATATCATTCGCGTTGGTACCCATTTGAAGAAGTACTTGGATATCTGCTTTTGAACTCTTGCTTGATAATTTGCCCTAGAGTTCAATACACCTAGATTCTGTTAATTGTGTTTCATGTCAAATGGTTTCAATGTTAAATGTTGGCTCCATTGTATACCAATAGTTCCTTGGTTGATTATTACAATAGGTTTTGCTGTTATGGAAATATTTTATAGGAGGCAAATTTGTTTTCCTTGAGGATAAGATTTTATTGCTCTCTAAATCCAACCTGATTATCATTATGATGTTAATTATCGCTTTGTGTATTTTTCTTTGTCGTTGATCCGAATATTTTACTGGTAGTTACTTCTAGAATTGTTATAAGGGATTCCCTTCATGCATTCCAGGTGTATTACAGTGATCTCTTTGGTGATAATATTATAAAATTTCCAATATTTTCAGCAGCTTTATTCGGGTAAAGTTTCAACTTATCATATTTTTTTTTTATTATTTAACAATCAATTTTACATTTAATTCAATCGTAAGTTCTAAATTATATATTTTATTTTAATGAACCTGATTATACATATGTACATTTTATATTTAACTATTCTGTTAGAATTTCTGTGAAAATTCGATTTAAGTTGTAAAATATAACTGAAAAATTTAATGATAATCATGTTAAGCGTATCGAATTCTCATAGAAATAAACTAGGCATATTATTGAGTTTAATTAGAATTAACAGTATTGAATTCAATGGCATCGGCAGGAATTTTTCCTGGGGATTGTAATCAGAATTTTATTTATCGTTTACATACACCTTTTAGTAACAAGCTCATCATCGTGACATAGGAGGTGTAAATCGACAAAGGTTTTTTCTTTCAAATTTTATTTATTTTTAATTTATTTTTACATTTTTTAATTTTAAAGATATTTTATAAAATAATATTTTCTTTCTAACTTCATTAATCAATCAATTGTGTTTAAACTTCGATGGCATTAAAATTATAGGTAATGATTTAAAATTAAGAACAAAATATAAACAATAACACAGAAATTTCAAACCAATTTTTAGATTGATGCCCTCTTGCACCCCGCTGCCGATTCCTATGTCGAAAGCTTTAGGCAAATAAAATTTAATTTCTAATTATTTCAAGATTTACAATAAAATGGTTTCAAATAATACAAATTAATAATTTTAATATTATCCTTTAAGGTCATCCTGAATTCTTTTTTGTTTCTTTTTATATTTATTGTATTTACTAATTGAGGAGTGTCTGATCAAAAGTCGCTATTTACATTTCACTTTTTGCCTCTTACTTTTGATCACTTTTTTGCAGTAAATAGCTTGTGTTCACCAAAATCCAGACTTTTAGGAATATTTTTCATAGAGAAATTGGCAAATTTTGGTCCATGCTGGAAATAACCACTTTTGGTATATTTCACTTAAAAAATTCTGCCCTGTAGAAAAACAAATATCATTTTGGAAAATGTAAATAGCGACTTTTGATCAGACACTCCTCAATTCATTATAATTTTTAATTTGACTAGATGGTCCAAAGAAATTTGAGAACATAAAATATAGTTTTAAGGTTTGATTGAAAATGAATAAGATCTGTATTATGAACGGCTCCCTACCTTATTTTCGGAAACAAAATTTCGCAACAAGCATATAATGTAGCAAAAAAATGTTGCTTGGACGTTTATCGCAAGAAAAAATATCACAAACACAAATATCGCGAAATTTCGACATCCCAAGCCAAATATATTATGTATGCCATCAAAAGTACATGCTTTGTACATTTGACGCGCCAAACATACAAACCATGCATTTTGATGATATATGCAATATTTTTGCTTTACAATGGTAAATCCGAAGAAAGAACTGTAATCCAAAAATACTTAAAAAATTAAGTAAACTTGTCATACTCATGATTTAAAATTTACAAAATAAATAACATTTTACCAGAATTCAATATTAAATAAAATTGCACAACTTTAAATACTGCGAAATTCCCAATTGACTTAAATATTCAACAAAAACTTCTTGCAAATCCTAATTACTGCTCAAATTATTGCTCACGTAACGCAAATGCCTCTAAATTTGTGACGAAATTTTTGTATGCGATATTTTTTGCAGTGAGCATTTTTGTTTGTGACTATATTTCATCAACCTTTTCTGTTTGCGAAATATTTGTGCTACTTCATATTTTTGTTGCGATATTTTTTCCCGAAAATAAGGTAGAATGCCTTTTTTTCTTTTAAAATTACATATCGATTGGAATCCTTGGAAACAATGTCTCGACGGTACGAATTTACAAATCTTTAGTTTCCATTCCAAACAATTTTGCATTCATTTCTAAACATGAATATCCACATTTTGTATGTAGCCAACTCTTTTTCTGCAAATGCAGCTTACGAGCGACAAAAATTGAACCTATCTGCTAAATCGTCGGTTTGTAGGTTTCCTACCAAAATATAATCTACCTTGCAATGAGAAAATGAAGGTATTAAATCATCGTAAGTTTGAGTGGTAAGCTTAAGAGCGTTTAAGGTTTTTTGCTTTTAAAAGTAATTGAGTTGATTGGTTGCCCTTCTGCATTAACAATATTCCACCATTTCCTTATAATTATACAGAAGTCGGCCGTTTCATTCATTTTTTCGTATTGCTGTAATGCAAGATGGTTTTGTGATTCAATTTATAAGGCTTTGAAATTTCAACTGAAGAATTCCTTGTTTTATCGCACAATAAGTCTAAATTAGGAAACGTCGCCTTTGAACGAGGATCTTTGAACAGGTTAGGTGGATCATATAGATAAAAAATGTTGAATTTTGGAAAATCGGGGTTAGTAAAAAAAATATCTCTTGGACAAAATTTGGTAGTTATTTCCTGATTTAAAACATTGTTATCACAAATAGTTAAAAACCATTTAATGTCTCATCAGTAGGTTTTAACAGTGAAAACAGACGGACTAATTTGTTAAATTTATCGATTTTAGCTTAAACACTACTATCGAACCAAATTTACCACATTTCCAAGCTTTTTTTAATATATATTTGATCTTTCGAAAGGGCAACATATCTTCCTCTGCTACTGACTGTTTTTGCCACATGAATTAAATTATTCTCATTATTGTGCAATGGTTTTGATCAGACGTAACGTTTAATTGGGACGACATTTGGTTCAAATAAGTTCTATGGGGCAATATTAAAAATTTCCATAAATTGTTGTATGTTACTGTAGAATAGAAATAAATTAAAAACGCAAATACAATGATCTCAGAATCATATTTTGGGTTTTACTCTATTGAAAAGTTCAATCTGATTAATTATAATATCCAACTTACCGAAATGGGGGAAATCTTCGTCAACCTCACGAAACCTTACTAAATAGGACAAGGCACGATTTACTAAATGTTCGCGGCTCTCAGAAACAGTTATTGCATCCTTCGCGGTACTTGTTTAAAACATTTTCAATTTGAGACCATTTGGATATTTTCATATTCCGTGGCAACAGCTCCAAATCCGCACTAAAATTGTCTATATTTTGAACAATGACCTTTACGTGACAATTTTTGTTGATTCAAATACGAATTGCAATATCGCATTCCACGTCATCTGAACTTACTAATTGATAAAATTCCACTTTTTCGATAGTTTGAAATATGAGATAGTTGGTAATATTTAATCTTTCTCTGAATTGGTTGAGAAAAATCTTAAAATTACCGATATAATCTGTGGGAACTGCTACTGGTGAGGGTTTACCTATTTTGCATATTTCCCGAGCGTAAAGCCATGTAGACACGGATGGAATAGCGCCCTTATTTAATCGTTGACGCTTAATAGTATCATTTTGATACGTATTCAAATCGATCTCTGTAAAGTGCTATGAGTATATCACAAGTAAAAAGTTTTATTTACCTGTATAAATCACAAGACCCGATCCCCAGTTTAAATGTGTAACCAGCTAACCTATAAAATAAAAATGTTTCTTTTGTTTTTATGTTAGCTGTTAAACAAAAATATAACATACCTATTTCTCTTGATAATTGAAACTATAGCGTCCAATATCTAATTCTTCTGAATTTTTATGCGGATGTGCTACCAAAACTGTTTGCCTTCTAAATTGACAGTAGAGCTAAAATAAAAGAGATAGCTGTATGGAAAAAAACTGATTAAACTTATTTTGTTTTGTTCTACCCTGAGTTGAATCCAACAAATAATTCAAATAGTAATTTGAACCAGACTCCCAACATTTATAATAATTGGCCAATAATTGGCATTAGGTAATCATTAAAAATGTCGGATAGTATGTACGTTTTAGGTGGCAAAAAGGTTTATATGGCATCTGATAAAACAAAAATACAATATCTACTCTTAAATAAAATAGAAAAATTATAATAGGTTGCATTTTTACCTTTTAATTCGTTGTCACTTAAAAGACAACCCCCAATTTTATGTTATTTTAAAAGCAGCATTTTAGCCACAGCAACTTGTGCCGGCCAGTTATTTTCTCCTACCTACGGCCCACGGGAAGCCACAATCAGTAAATGGTTAAAAGCAATGTATTTAGTTGTGTAAATATGTAATAAAATTGCGATTCATTAATTAATCTCGTTTTCTTTTTCTTTTTTCAGGTAAAAACCTCACACAAATAACTTAACCAGTTCAATTCAACAATTCTTTCTAACCAAATCGAGCAATTTATATTCTATGTAAATTGAAGATTCTACATTAAGAAGAGTAAGTAACCACGAAGTTTTCCCATTTAAAATAATAAATTCGTACCTCGTTTACACCAATTAGCATAAAAGTAATCGTATGTAAAAAAAAATGTAGCTTGATGTAAACGCAAAGTGCAATATTTTAATACTTTATCTAGTATTCGATAAATTTATTAAAGAGTACGCGTGGTATGAGATTATGGTCCGTAGGTTTTAACGAATGTTTGGTCATAGTAATCGATGGATAAATTCTTGGTTTTTGATTATTATTCGTTCAAACTTACGGACCTACATATGTGTTATTTGAGAATCCAAATGTTCTCGACATCTCTACATTATTTAAGGTTAAGAAGAATAACTTTGATGGAGTTAAGAGCCCTAAGCAAATGATCGTAATAAATGGCAAATTAAAATTGCAATATAACTAAACTGTCATTTTGGTTGTATTACTGCTATTGCGTATCATTGAGAATTTGTTAGCTTACGAATGGTATAAACCAAATTTACCTGCCATATCATCATTATGGAATTTACCAAGTAATATAAAATCAGCTTTAAATTGAGAAAACGATAATTTAGTTAAATCAACAAAAGTTTTCGTAGTGATCTTGAGCGCGTTTAATGTATTTGGTGTTAATCGTCCAATATAATTAGGACTCATACTCCAAACACGCAGCCAATCTAAAAATCTTTCTAAAAATAAATAATTTTCATCTGTAAGCGAACTGATTGGCTGTCCTTTTGGATTAACAATATTCCACCATTTTCTTATAATAATACAGAAGTTGGCCGTTTCTTCCATTTCATCTTGTTTTTGTAACGCGGCAATAGTAGAATCGTGGAATAAATTGTCTGGTAACATAACATTTTGTTGTTCAGAATTATTAAGATGTAAGGTTTTGTGATCCAATTTGTAAGCCTTCGTAGCATGAACTGAATTATCTTTTGACATTTCATGTAATAAAACCATATTTGAAAATGACGCCTGTTTAATTGTAAAATCATCAAAATCAGGAAAATAAAATGTTTTATTGGGATTTTCTAATTTCAACCAATTATTTCTGATATCTTTGAACAGATGACAACAATTATATTGATAAAAAATGTTGAAATCTGGGAAATCGGGATTAATAAAAAAATTATCTACTGCAGAAAATTTTGTAAACATACCTTGAATTATTGTACTGTTCTCTGAAGTAATTACTAACACTCGAAAATCAAGTGTTTGTACAAATTGAATTACAGATCTAGTCAATTCAAATAATGTATCGTGGGTAGGCCTTAACAATGGAAACAAACGAACTACTTTTTTAAAACTTCCAAAAATTGATTTGATCATAAACACTATTAACGTACTAATATTTTTGCTTCCATATTCCGGCGCAATACAAATTTCATCTATCAAAAGGGCGACATATTTATCTTCGTTACCAACGAACTTTCCTACATGAGCTAAAGAATTCTTATCACGGCAAGATGCATTTTGATCGGGTTTAATGGGGGATGATATGTGTCTCAAGTGGCTTCGATGCGGCAATATTAAAAATTTTCTTAAAATGTTGTATGCTGCTGAAGAATAAGCATGAATTAGAAAAGCGAATACAATGGACTCGGAATCATATCTTGGTTTCGTTCTATTCATAAGGTCAATCTGATTAATAATAATATCTAATTTAGCGAAATGTGCGAATTCTTCTTCGATGTCATGAACATTTATTAAGTATTGCAAGGCACGATTTAGTAAATGTTCGCGATTTTCAACAAATCCTCTAGATTCATCGCGATACTTGTTTAGTACATGTTCAATTTGAGACCATTTTGATATTTTCATGTTCCGAGGCAACATTTCGATATCCGCACTAAATATAACAATATTTTGAATAATAACTTTTAAATTGAGATTTTTACTGATACAAACGCGAGTCGAGATGTCGCATTCAACATCGTCAGAACTTTGCAATTTATAGAATACCACCTTCTCTGTATTTTGAAATATTAGAAAGTCGGCAATATTTAATCTTTCTCTGAATTGTTTAGCAAATATCTCAAAATTGCCGATATAATCCGATTTAACGTCAGTTATTTTTTCAATTGGGTTTGGATTGGCAATTGGAATAATTTGTGTTAGTTTAAATGGAAATGATAAAAAAATTGAGGGCACCGCATCATCTTTCAATCTATGTAACTTGTATTTGTGGTTTGGGCGAAAAGCAATATCATCGTCTCTAAAGTGTCTGATACATACTCGCGAATATTTAGATGGTGTCCAATTTTCTCTACCAATAGCATTAATCCATTTTCTTTTCATATCCTCGAAATAAGGAAATGAAAATGATGGAATTTTTACTCTTTCCTCCGTTTTATAGGATCTGCAGCCTAAAACGCAGCAATAACGAGACATTCTGAACGTCAATCAAATATACTGAAATCGTACATCCGATTATAGCGGTTCTCACCGGCTTTGTCACAATACGTGCAACTAAATTCGTAAATATTAATTATCCACATAAAAGAAAAAATAACACTTTACATTTAAAATTAAACATACGAGTATATTCACTTAGATGTTAAACCCGGTCAACGTATACTCTGCAGCTATATAATTCATATAAAATGTTCCCGCTTAAAGAAAAATAATAAAATGTACGTCAGTAAATTATTCTGATCAATGATTTGTTTTAAGAATGTATTTCAGTTTAATTACTATTAAAACGATTAATCATTAATTTTCTTACCTAAATTGCTAAGTTCCTCACCGAAATTGAGTTCAATTTGACAAGAAAATTTAATTTTCATAAACTAAAACTATATCGCACATCTACTTCAATTTCAATCGAAACTGTACTGTAAAATGTAAATGTCAAAATACTCAAAATACTGTTTTGTTTTTGTTATTGATTGATTGATTGATTGATATCGAATGTACGGCCAAGCATTAAGCAGGAGATCCCGGAAAGCGCCGGGCCCACCGTACACCCATTTTTACATTTACTTGGAAGGATAAGGAAGGATATTAGTAATGTTTGAGATCGACCAGGTTACAAACACCGTTACAGTCAATAGTTAGTAAATTTTGTGTGGTAGGATGGGAAAGGTATGTTAGTAATGACAGAATTGGTCCGGTTTCCCGGTGGCCAGTTTCAAACTACTGTTAGTATTCGACAATCACAATTGGTTACTTTATTAGTTGATCATTTCTCTGGAATCCGGGGGCTGGAACTCAGGACTCCCTAAATTTTTTATCAGGACTTAAAAATTATTAATGTTATAATTCCCAGGCGACTCTGAAAGTTCAATCCAATTAATAAAACACCATAATACCAAATTTTATTACTTAAATGAATAATTTATGTAACCGTATCTTTAGCATCCCCATGCACACATCATACACCCATTTTCACATACCAACCAAAACCGATATAGGTTATTGATTTATTACCCTAAACCTTAATTAAAAATTGTTAATGTTGCCATTTCCCTCAGTCCGCCTTTCATTAATTTACCTGATAAAGTATTTAAGAAATTTAAAATTACTAAGCTAAGATTATAATTAATCCTTATAACAATAAATATAAAATTAAAATAAAATAAAATAAAATTGAAATTAAACTTTAAAATTAATATGCAATTCCCAGGCGATTCTGAAAACTAAATTTAATTAATAAACAGCCTAATAGCAAAATTTTATTTCTTAAATGAATAATTAATATAACAGAATCTTTTGTATTAGTTGGGACAGACTCGACCCGTTTACAAACCGCAATGCGATCGATAGTTAGTAAATTTTTAGTGGAATATATAATAAAAGTTAATACAAGACAGCACAATCTAGCTACTTTATTTGTGATCATTTCTCTGGAATCCAAGCCGGATACTCAGGACTCTCCACATCTAAATCAGGGCTTTTTAGGCTAAAACCAAAAAAAAAAAATTGTTTAGGCCAATAATTTATAGATTTAGATGCTGAATTTGCAACAGATCTATAGAGCAATAAAGACAATTTTCATTGAAACTATTTTGATGATAAAGTGTAAATAAATAACTGACCTTGGCAATAAACAAATGCCGGTCGGTGTATTCAAAAATTAAACCACACTCGTAGTTAGTTAGCTAATCGTATTCAAATACTAAAAATCTTGTTGGTGTGTAAAATAAAAACTTAATTTTATTTATTATGTTTTCTGTCCATGATTCTGCTGTAAATATATACATAGATGTATTACATTATATTCACGAATTCACGATCTTGGTCTTTATCTAGTTACTAGTTGTCAACTTTAAAAATGACATCATTTCGAACATCACCGCGTCACTTTACGTAATCTGAAATTCCTCGAATATTTTAAAAGATGATTCAAACCTTCTTAAAATAAGCACTTTAACCTTGAAACGGAATCGTTTCGTAATCATATAATCAGAAACCATAATTGTTTTATGAAGAAATAGTTTTTCAAGTTCAACGGCCGCGATTTACGCGAAAAAAAGCGTGTTGATGACTTTAAGTCGTTGCTTTTTTCTTTAGTCTCTTTAAATGAAAGTGAATTCCGATCTTATTTGGAATTATTTGGCAGTCACTCTTGTTTTATATTTGAGAATAGATATGAATCTCTATTCTACGTAAACTGGATGCACTTGCTTAATATTTCTTATATTGTTTCGGTATAAACAATTTGATTTAACTGTACAGAAGTTTTGGTCTTAAAATTTCTAACCAATCACTAATTAAATAATTTGTAAAAATTAACCAAAACTTTACCGGCATTTCATAGTTCTATTTAATGTTAGCTCATCTGTACTAACTGCCGATCATTGAACCGTGATATACCAATTGGAAATTGAAGAAATTTTTAGAAATATCTTAATAGTACATATACCACTTGGGTTAGGTATAAGTTTTGCATTTAACTATAATAGATTCCTCAACTTTTATGTGTAAATATACTATCGTTTCCCTAAAAAAATGGATTTTTGGTTTTTAATTTTTTTGTCGTAATAATATACCAACTGTTGGGAAATTAAAACTTAATAGCATATGCCAGTGATTACACTATTTGGAGGTACAATATTTGGCAACTAACAGTACTGGAATGCCCGTGTTGTCCAAAAGTATAGTTTGTACTCTACTCAATATTTTAGCAGGCATTCAGAATTGAAAGTTAAGCTTTGTAACCAAAATTGAACAAAATCCTTTCTGATTAATTTTGGATCTAAAACAAATGAGATACTAAAAACAAAAATAAGTTATCACAATTGTGTTCACCATTTTCAGTTATCTAACATAGCTATTTTTATTATTTTCTGATTAGTAAATTCGTGAGATATTGAAAAAAAGTAAATTTATTGATAAAATTTAAAATTAAAACAATTAGCTATAAGTAGTATTCTCAATATGTAATTTTGTTTAATACAAAACTACTACAACGAAATTTATGAATGCAATTTCCCCTCTATTAAACACCTCTGACAGACTGCTGTCATTGTTAATAATTTTATTCAATATTACGAAAAAAGAAAACAGAACAAAAATTTTAAATTTATATTAATAAATTCGTTTTTATATATAGTTTTATTATTAAATGCATATATGTAACAAGAAAAATAAAATTAAAAATATCTTACAGCGCGAACTTGTCGATGGAACATATAACAAATACATGTCCATACTTTTGATGCTAAAACCAAAAATGCACGAAAGTTCATTTGAAATTGTGACCACATTGGCAAGTTTAGTTTCCCAAAAATATTTATAATTAAAAAACTATTTTTAATAACAATATAACAGCTATTTTAATCTATAGTACACGACACTCATTAAATTTAATTTTTCATTTCTATATTATTCAAACACAATATTTTTGCAAGCGACGAGAAAAAATACCAAAACAGAACGACAGAAATATTTTCGCGTTTTATTTTTAAGTTAAATACACTATTATCTACGATTTTAATGAAAATTTGAAAAAAAAAAACTTTAACGTAAAAGTAAATCTAATTTTTTATTTTAAAACACAAAAATATTTATATTTTTCCTATTATTTTATCACATTTTCTAAAAATGAGCGCCGACTGTAGTAAACACATATTCGATAGCGACCGCCATCTTAGTTCGACCTCGTTGTTGTTTGTACTTTATAATACAAAAACCAACAAAACCACGCACACTTCCTTCACAGAAATCGTGCAAAGAGAAAACGACACAGCTCAAAACCAACAAAACCAACCAGAACAAAAATTTTAAATTTATATTAATAAATTCGTTTTTATATATAGTTTTATTATTAAATGCATATATGTAACAAGAAAAATAAAATTAAAAATATCTTACAGCGCGAACTTGTCGATGGAACATATAACAAATACATGTCCATACTTTTGATGCTAAAACCAAAAATGCACGAAAGTTCATTTGAAATTGTGACCACATTGGCAAGTTTAGTTTCCCAAAAATATTTATAATTAAAAAACTATTTTTAATAACAATATAACAGCTATTTTAATCTATAGTACACGACACTCATTAAATTTAATTTTTCATTTCTATATTATTCAAACACAATATTTTTGCAAGCGACGAGAAAAAATACCAAAACAGAACGACAGAAATATTTTCGCGTTTTATTTTTAAGTTAAATACACTATTATCTACGATTTTAATGAAAATTTGAAAAAAAAACTTTAACGTAAAAGTAAATCTAATTTTTTATTTTAAAACACAAAAATATTTATATTTTTCCTATTATTTTATCACATTTTCTAAAAATGAGCGCCGACTGTAGTAAACACATATTCGATAGCGACCGCCATCTTAGTTCGACCTCCTCAAAATACTGTTTTGTTTTTGTTATATACAAATAAATTTCCACATGTTTCTTGTTTGTTTATTAGTTTGTTGCGGTCAGATATTCCTATCACATGTTTCTTTGTTGCTTCATTTTTAAACACACACATCCCTACATACAGCCAATACGTTGTTTGGCGAATATACGAAAACCTGCGAGCACAGAAAAAAATAACATAATACCATTGCCTATGTATTAAAGGCCGTGTGAGCACAAAAAAAATGGCGTGTCCTATGTATGTGTTATAGGATCACAAACAAAAATATTTACATACAAACCGTAAAAAGTTCTATGAAAAAAAAAAAAAATTTTTGATACTTTTTGGTTTCGCATTTAATAACTTTTTAAATAAGGCCAAAAATGAATTTTCATTCCATTGACAATAAACTAGGGTATTGAATTATAATATTGGGCAAAAAAAAAATAATTATTGTTGAATATTTTGCATATTTTCATTCAACGCCGTTTCACTGTTTTCTAATATTTTTATCTATAAAACTGCGAGAGAGACTAAAATCAAAACAAAAAAAATTAACAAAACAAAATGTATGAAAATAAAATGATTTTATTTATTTTCTTTAGTATTGCTTTGCAACTCATAATGATAGGTTGTTCCTGTACGATGTTATGTTCAAGGGTGGGGAAATTATAGATCAGTATATACAGAGAAAATATAAAAAGCGAGATTTTTATTTTAGTTGTTAGTACTTTCCTGATTGTGCGATTACATTTACGACATGAGAAATGCGTAATTTGCTTTTCTTATATTATGTACAACTTTCATTTATACGATCGATTACTAGCAATTAGATAACGTAATTAAAATATTATTAGTAATTATTAGTGTCATTTTTTACGACTGAAAAATTATAAATTGATAAAACTATATGTTCTAAAAATGTAAAAATTCATAGTAATGCATTTTTTAGATATAGTATGTAATTTTTACAAACTTTTTTTTTGTTTCAAATTTGAGTTTTGTACATTTTTAATTATTTAGGCGCAAAATATTACAGTAAAAATTAAATATTATAATTCAATAACCTAATTTCTAATAATCGATGGTTTACAAAAAAAATTTGTTTATAAAAAAAGCAAAAAACGGATTACGCATTTCTTAATCGCACAATCAGCAAAAGCAAATTACGCATTTCTCATGTCGTAAATGTAATCGCACAATCAGGAAAGTACTAACAACTAAAATAAAAATCTCGCTTTTTATATTTTCTCTGTATATACTGATCTATAATTTTCCCACCCTTGAACATAACATCGTACAGGAACAACCGATTATCATGAGTTGCAACGCTATACTAAAGAAAATAAATAAAATCATTTTATTTTCATACATTTTGTTTTGTTAATTTTTTTTGTTTTGATTTTAGTCTCTCTCGCAGTTTTATAGACAAAAATTTTAGAAAACAGTGAAACGGCGTTGAATGAAAATATGCAAAATATTCAACAATAATTATTTTTTTTTTGCCCAATATTATAATTCAATACCCTAGTTTATTGTCAATGGAATGAAAATTCATTTTTGGCCTTATTTAAAAAGTTATTAAATGCGAAACGAAAAAGTATCAAAAAAAAATTTTTTTTTCCATAGAACTTTTTACGTTTTGTATGTAAATATTTTTGTTTGTTATCCTATAACACATACATAGGTAGCAATATTACTAAAACGGCCTTTAATACACTGGCACTGATAATACATAGATATGTTATTTTTTTCTGTGCTGCGAGAATTCTCTCTCGCACACAGAGCTAAATAATAAAAACATGTGGATATATATATATATATATATATATATATATATATATATATATATATATTATACACATATATATATATATATATATATATATATATATATATATATATATATATATATATACAGGCATACCTCGTTTAGCGTTCATATTGCATTCCTGAAAATTGAGCGTTCACAGAAACAGCGTTAAAAGAGGTGCTATATACACTAAAATATGGGGTTACGTTCCTAACCAATTTTTTTTTGGTACTTTGAAGTCAAAAATTAAAAGATGGTACATATTTTATATATATATATATATATATATATATATATATATATATATATATATATATATATATATATATATATATATATACACGTTTCAAATTGATGATCAAAACGATTTTACAGGGTGATTGTTAAATACTTGGTACGATGTTTCTTCCAGTTCAAGTATGCGTTGCTCTATAAAATCTTCTAGGGAACGCCGAGCTATCTGATAAGATTTATGAGAACGAACAAATATTATACCGCTGGTTTCTGGATCTTCTTCGAGATACCGATCTAAGCACGATCCTCCTACATATATGAGACTCTCATTAAATATAAAGCAACTTAAATATAAATTTTTAGTATACGATTAAATCAGTTTTGTGTAGTATTATAATCAGTTTTGAAGGAAACGTCGTGTACATATGGCAAAAAAAAAAGATGCGGCGCGAAGGTGTTCATGTGTGTGGAATACCTCTACACCAAAACATAATAAAAAACTTGATTTTGTTAAATTTTGGAACAATGGGTGCTTTTTTATTATTCATTCTGCAGAAAGAATAGAATACCGATTACATGACCTTAGAATATGCTGAACGAATTGTAATAGAGAAAAAAAAATAAATAGAATAAGTGGAATACGTTTTTGACAGCTTCGCACTTTTTTCAGTTTGACGTATACATTTAAGCTGTGTTTTCGACAAGACATATTTTGTGTTTATATCAAGTGTTAATTTATTAAATAATATATAGAAAAAAGATTATTCGAATAGCCTTATGTGACAAAAAAAGTTGGGACTTATTCGACAGTGATTCAAGTGATTCGGACGATGAAAATAAACCAACTAACCCCAAACATTTATTGTATTATAAAAATACAATTTGTTCGTTCTGTAAGGTGATGTAGAATGAAGTTAGTTGAAATAACACAATTTATGTAGGGGGATAGAAAGAATGAAATGATATAATGTATGTATAGGGTAAAAAAAATAAAAAGTACAGGATGGGGCATGCATATAGTAAAAATACTTGCCGCTATTTTTGTGGCAGCACGTTCGTTTCCAGGATAGAATCAAACTGTAATTTGTGTTTTCCATCAAAATCTATAGTAAAAATAAATAACATGAAACAATTTTTATATTTTAAAATATTTCTAAGTAGTGTCAATAAAAAGAATAGTTTTAAATAAGTGAAATGTTATATGGTTAACTGTTTTAAACAAAAAAACCATTCGGGTTTTTAATTAAATTCTATTTAATATAGTGAAATACCTTTAACCTCAAAAAGTTTTGTTTCCTCCGTTTTTATCGCACTACTTATAAATATTTAAAAATTGTTTCATGTTGGGTTTTTGGTTGCATATTAATTGTTTGCTTAGTATTAAGTTTTATACATGTAGTTTAGTGTTGTTCATCATTTAAAATAGTTTCAGAATATTTGAGTACATATAGCAGTGAAAATGGCAAATGTTGTTGAATTTAAAAAAAATTAAATCTCTTAGGAGCGAAAACCACAGGAAATAAAAAAGATTTATTAAACAGGTGAT
Source organism: Tipula vernalis (assembly GCA_958295665.1). Lineage (NCBI taxonomy): Eukaryota > Metazoa > Arthropoda > Insecta > Diptera > Tipulidae > Tipula > Tipula vernalis. The sequence continues at coordinate 232,620,060 of OY282559.1, read as the reverse complement.
TTTTATTCTGTTATTACCTAATCATAAATAAAATTATAAACAAATACTTTCTAGATTAAATGTATGGCAAGGTCTTGACCTAAGTAGGAGCCGATGTCCAATAAAAGTTGTCCCTGCAGCCTGTCAGCAGCCATTCCCAGTTGATAAGGAGCCGTATCAAGACCTCTCACTCTAGGAACCATTTTGAGGGATATTTTCCTAGCCGTAACTTTATAATCCACTTTTGTTTTAAAATATGTTGGTACGGAAACCAATGAAATTTTATGCCACAATTTTTTGAAAATTTGTTGTTGCATTTCGGCACACAACAGGTTGTAACCATTTTTGTAGTCTTCTTTTCAAATAAAATTAAACGAAAGAACAACAATTTTTTTAATAAACAGGAAAGTAAGAAATATTTTGTATATTTTTCTCCTGTGCTGTTGTTAATTTAACGTTTAATATAATAAAAATGAATAAATTTATTAGATCCACCTAAATTTAACCATATATTTCAGTGTAAAATCGAAACGTCATATTTAAAGCTATCCTTTAAAATGACATGCTGCCACCTGGTGTCTGGTAAAAGTAATAATATCGTTTTGCATGCCCCATTGTTGTGTTTGAGTCGTCATAGAGGACGCATGTAAATTTTAAGTTACCGCCATTTTGTGGGCGAATTGATATAAAAGTAAAAAATATAAATTGAGTTTGTACAATAATAAATTTGAATTTGTAACCGAAATTATTTTGTTTAAATAAAAAACCCTTACAGTAAAAGTCAGATGTGGGGTAGTGAATAAATTGGTGGTATAGTGAACTTAATTTCTGTTGAGACTCGAAACTGAGTTGAATTGATGTGCTAAATTTATTGTGTTTCGAATTCGAACTTAGAAACTCATTAGTGAAGTAATCCGTTTTTTTATGTTTATTGGGTTTTTTCTCGAGGTGGAAAGAAAAAAATGGAAAAAGCGAGTGGGGGATAGAGAGCAAAACAACGAAGTAAAAAGGGCAAAAAAAAAAGAACCGTATACGAGGAAAAATACATTATATTTTGTAATTCTTAATTTCTTAACTTTTATCAAAATTTTCAATTTTTATTTAACTTTGTAATTTAGTTGGAGTTTATTTAAACATAATAAATAAAATTGTATCCAAGAAATGTATGAATATTAACAAAAAGGTGTGTGACTTTATTTTTCGGTGCGCGTGGTTTTGCTCAGTGTCATGTATGACATAAAACATTAAGTGTTACATGTGAATTACATGATCACATGAACTATGTTTTATTTTTTTAAATTTTCAATTTTCTCGCTGATTTGTATTGTAATTTTTATTTTGTTTTATTTTTCACATTATCAGCATATTAACCATAAATTGTTTAAATTTTTAAAATTTTTTTTAAAGATAAATACAATTTTAAAAAAATTTAAAAAAAAATTTTAAAAATTTAAACAATTTAAGCGTGATTTACACGTTCCAACAATGTTTCCCAACAAAAAATGAAGAGATTAGTATATCGCGAATTTCATTTGAAAGACAAGAACAAATATATAAACAAACAAAATTTTGTTGGACTTTTTTCTTTTTTTTTTTTAACTTTGTTTCCATAAAATTTTTTTTTTGACTATAAAATATACTCGACCCGAGTATATTTTATGGAAACAAACAACAACAAACACATAAAAAATGGCGATTTTTTAAAATTTTTATAGCGCTTTATTTTTATTTTTTTAAATTTTTATTTAAAAATTAAAATTTACGTTCGAACAGTTTTCATTTTAGCCAAGAAAAGTCGTAATTTTGATAAATAAAGTGGTATCGCAGCGGCATTCGTCAAAAATTACATTGTCGTTTTTATACCGCCAAAAAATTATAGCATGCCCGACATTTTTGTTGTATTTTTTTATAAATTTTTGTTTAAAAATGGAAGTTTACTTTCGAAAAGCTTTATTTTAGCCAGAAAAGTTGTAATTTTGAAACATAAAGTTGTATTATCGCCCTATTCGACATCATAGATTTTATACCGCCAAAAAGTTATAGCATGACCGACATTTTCGTTTTATACTTTTCTCTTTTTATCGCATGTAAATATTTTCTATTGCGTGTAGCTCTAAGTCTCAACAAAAAAAAAGTTGGAAAACATTGTTGGAACGTGTAAATCACGCATTATAGCCGATTTAGACGTACCAACATTTTTTTCCAACATTTTTTTTGTTGGCACTTAGAGCTACACGCAATACAAAAAAATGTACACGCGATAAAAAGAGAAAAGTATACAACAAAAATTTCGTCATACCATAATTTTTTGGCGCTATAAAATCAACGATATAATTTTTGATAAATACGGCGGCGATACTAGTTTATTTTGCAAAATTATGGGTTTTCCGCGTGAAATGAAAAATTTTCGAACGTAAATTTTATTTTATTACTAAAATTTTTAAAAAATAAAATAAAACGCTATAAAAATTTCTCAAATCGCCATTTTTATTGTGTTTGTTGTTGTTTGTTACTATAAAATATACTCGGGTCGAGTATATTTTATAGTCAAATTTGTTTTTATAGTAACATTGTTGGAAAAAAAAAACAAAAAATCCAACAAAATTTTGTTTGATTATATTTTTGTTCTTGTCTTACAAACGAAAATCGTAATATACTAATATCTTCATTTTTTGTTGGGAAAAAAATGTTGGTACGTCTAAATCGGCTATTATGGTTAATATACTGATAATGTGAAAAATAAAATAAAATAAAAAAAGAACTATGTTTTATATACCATGAAGATAGTTATAATTAAGTTGTAAAAGGAATATATATTTGAGTAACGGAGTGATATGTAGAGGTAGAAGGAGAAGGAAAAGACTTCCGGAGAATACGAATTGAATGGTGTAAAGTAGAAGACGTGAAATAAAATAAAATTGAAATAAATCGTATTGGTGTGTTGTTTATTCTTTATAAAAATATTATAAATTGTGAGTGCACATAATATTGGCGACGAGGATAAAGATGGCGAAAGAAAATAGTCGAAATTTTATAGGCGTTTTAGAAGCATATATGCCAGGCGAAAACTTTACGTATTATTTGGTTTTTAAATTGTGTTTTATGGATATCACTCGCTGTTTATTCCCTAGATGGCAGTACTAGTTAGTTTTATGGTTTGTTCAAGTACACACAATTTTTTATTATTATTCGATCTATCGAAGAGAGCTAAGAACATGCGTTTTTTTTCATTACTTTGTGATTTAAGCCTGATTTCCATTATGAAATATTTACTGACAGTATAAAAAAATGAAATAAAAATATATATTCGCGTGCTGTGTGAGAGAAAAGAAAACACTTTTTCAGTTTCACAGTACTGACAAAATTATTATAGTATACTGACATTTTTTATAGTATACTGACAAAATTTACTGAAAAATATATGAAGCGAAGTATATTTTGTCAGTACTGGAAAAATATTTCGATTTTTCAATGCAATTTTTCAAAAAAAATTAAAAACAAAGAATGATCTGTGTCAATTCAATGAAATTTTCGATGTTTACGTTTTTATTCAGTAAAAAGTACTGTCAGTAAAAGTTTCATAATGGAAATCAGGCTTAACAATAAATACTTTTGTTCATTAAACATCCGAAGTTATTAAGTTATTTACCCATAATTCCACATATACTCGACTCTCATATCAACAATAGATATGAACAATCCACATTTTACAGCAAAAGTGGTTTACATTGGCTAAAGATCCTTCACATGATATTGCAGCACATATCTCAAAAATTGAAGATATATCTAATAGACTACAATGGGAGAGAAAATTGAAGGTAAGGGAGTAATGACCAAAATTCTCCTAACTTTGCCACCAAATTTTGACCATTTTATTTTATAAACTACACACCAATGAAAGATGACATCAAAATAAAAATTGGAGACGGAGAAACCATTTCAGGCAAAGGTAGAGGTAGCATAAACATTTCAGCATTTAATGGAGAAAAATGGACAGAATGTCACCTTTCAAATGTACTCTACGTGCCTAAGCTGAAATACAATCTCTTTTCTGGCGGTGTGGCCTTGGATAGAAATTTAACTCTAGAAGCTGATAAAAGAATCTGTAAATTCAATAAAGAAGGCAAAACCATAGCTGTAGGTGAGAGACAAAACAAATTATTTGAAATGAAAATTAAGGTAATGCCAATCGAAAATGGTAAAGAAAGTGCTGATGAATATCAAGCATGTATTGCTGAGAAAAGTTCCTTTCAAGAATGGCATCAAAAATTAGCTCATCAAAACTACACTCAAGAGGAGATGACAAAATAGTCTGTGAGCCTTGCGCATTGAGTAAAATCCATCGACTACCTTTTCCTCAGCAAAGCAGTACAAAAACTAGTCGTATTGGCCAAATAATCCACGCAGATGTGTGTGGACCACTACCAGAAAAGTCATTCACAGGTGCAAAGTATTTTCTTCAATTAAAGGATGATTACTCACATTACAGAACCGTATATTTCTTGGGTGCAAAATCAGACGTATTGGAGTGTCTAAAAGACTTTATAAAGAAAACAGAAAAATATTGCCCCAGAGGAATAGCAATTTTTGGATCTGACAATGGCCTGGAATTTGTCAATCAAGAAGTCACAAAATTGATGAAAGAATATGGAATTTCTCACCAAAATTCAGTAGTCTATTGCCCTGAGCAAAATGGCAAAATAGAACGTAAAAACAGAACTGTTGTAGAAGCTGCTCATACAATGTTACATGCTGCAAAATTTAAACTTAAATTCTGGGCAGAAGCAGTAAACACTGCCGTTTATATTTTGAACTGCACAGGAACCAGTAGCATTAAGAATAAATCACCATATGAAATTTGGTACAACAAGCGACCAGATATTCAGCTATTCCATATATTTGGAGAGAAAGTTTATGTGAAATTGCCTGAAAATAAAGTAAAGAAGCTAGACCTCAAAGGGGAAATAGGTTACTTTGTAGGCTACAGCGATACTGTAAAAGGTAACAGAGTTTGGATTCCAAAGGAAAATGATATTTTTGTCAGAAAATATATTATCTATACAGGAAAATTAATGGAATCTACTAAAGAAAATCAAAATCAACACTATTGTATCTCCCTGAAGAAGAAAATACCCAATTCAAAAATAGTCAGGCTGAAAAAAAAGATGACGAGCAAATTGAAGAAAATTTAGAAAATCTTGAGTTACTTAACCAATTATCTGATTCAGAAGAAGAAAATGAGAAATTTTGTACGCCAGAAGCCGAAAGGATTACAGGGATACAACTAAGAGATCGATCCAAACTAAATAAATCAAAGAAACTAGAAGACTACGAAGTAGATTTAGATAATGTCTGTGATTATTGCATTGTAAACCCAGAAGAACCGCTGACTTTTCAACAAGCAGTAAATGGTACGAATGCACAAGAGTGGAAACAAGCTATGGAGGAGGAAATGAATTTCTTAAAAACCGGCAAAGTGTGGGAGCTCGTTGAAATACCAAAGAACTCGACCATAGTTGAAAATAAGTGGGTTTATAAATTAAAAACTGATACGAATGGAAATATACAAAAATTTAGAGCCAGATTAGTAGCCAAAGGCTTCTCTCAGCGTGAAGGAATAGACTTCAACGAAACCTTTAGCCCTGTAGTAAGGTTCGACTCCATCCGAATATTATTAACAGTGATCGTTCAAGAAAATTTAGTACTCAAACAGTTTGACGTAAAGACTGCCTTTTTAAATGGTGATATAGAGGAGGTTATATACATGAAGCAGCCAACAGGATTCAACGACGGTACAACAAAAGTATGTAAGCTACTAAAAAGTTTATATGGTTTACGTCAATCGTCTAGATGTTGGAACCAAAGAATAAAAGTTTTTCTAACACACTATGGACTCAAACAATCAAAGGCTGATCCTTGTATATACATGTTAATCAAAAATAATCTGATAATACTCCTAGTGAGCATCTATATAGATGATGGACTAGTAGCTGGAATCGACGAAGAGACTGTGAATGATTTCTTGTGTGCACTTCAGAAAGAATTTGATATCACTTCTGGCGATGCTGATACTTACCTTGGTTTACAGATTGAAAGACAAAACGATGGTTCTATTCTCTTACGTCAAAGTGCCTACACAAGAAAAATTCTCAATAAATTTAATTTAGAGCAAGCAAATGCTCTTGCAATACCAGCCGATCCACATCAACAGTTGAATGTAAATGAAAATGAGAAGACTGAGTTAACAACTGCTCCCTATAGAGAAGCTGTGGGCAGTTTGTTATATTTATCAAAAGGTACGAGACCAGATATATCCTTTTCGGTCAGTATGGTTAATCGATATATGGAAAAACCAACGAAATTGCATTGGAGTGCAGTCAAGAGAATAATGAAGTATCTAAAAGGAACTGTTGATTATGGTTTGCACTTTAAGAAGCAGAAAACATTATCCTTATGTGGCTACAGTGATGCAGATTTTGCAGGAGATATTGAAACACGCAAATCAACTACAGGATTTATAGTTATTTGGAGTGGATGTGTTGTTAGATGGTGTTCTCACAGACAGTCTACAGTCGCCACCTCTACCACTTATTCGGAATACATATTGACGTACAATATCACTACATCCGAGAACAGTATGACAAGAAAGTTTTTCAACTCAAATACATCAACACCAAGGAACAGCCAGCAGATATCCTCACCAAACCCTTGGAAAGAAGAATCTTCGAATTTCATCGCAACAGAATATGCTACAAACTTGAAGAGGATTCATAACTGTTGTATACTGTATTTTTTTTCTGTAAAAATTGTTTGTTCGATTTTGTATAATTTTGATATTCCATAAAACAGTGGGAGTGTCAGAATTGTTGTTTTTAAATTGTGTTTTATGGATATCACTCTCTGTTTATTCCCTAGATGGCAGCACTAGTTAGTTTTATGGTTTGTTCAAGTACACACAATTTTTTATTATTATTCGATCTATCGAAGAGAGCTAAGAACATGTGTTTTTGTTTCATTACTTTGTGATTAACAATAAATTCTTTTGTTCATTAAACATCCGAAGTTATTAAGTTATTTACCCATAATTCCACATATAATCGACACCTCTATTCTTAGAGTAATCCTTCGGATTACCAAAAGTTTTCTGGCAGGCCAACTGCTCTGAGACTGAAATAAAATTGAAAATTTGCCCATTTTATATAATTTTCACTTCTGTCTCTTCTATCCGATGATGAAATCTTTCTTCCCTTGAATCTTTCAGTATAATTATTTAATTAATATTTTATATAATAAAACACAATATTTTGGTTTTGTCACTTTCTTTAAGAAGATATTTATTTTATTTGAAAATGAAATTACGATCGTTTCGGATGTTACTCCTTTATCAAATTTCTAACAAACACTAATTAAAATTATACTAAAAACTACTTTTATACCCTATTTTGTACATACGTGCCTTGTAAATCTTCTTTCCCGCTTATTTTATTTTTTCCTAAAGGAGTGGTCCCGCCTTTCTTTTTTGTATATAGCATCTGGTGCGTCTTTATGACAAAAAACAGAGAAGAATTTGTTGACCAGCTGGTATGTGTGGGTGTGTATTTGCGAAAGGGTATTAATTAATGAAATCGTAAATTTTGTTGCGGCCAACTTTTTCGTTTAGTAAAAATGGGTTATATCGTTCCTTATATATTTCCAGTTCTTCTAATCTATTCATTAGTAATCCTTTTCGTAGGCTGTGTAATACCTGTGAGTTTGTGTTGATGTCAGTGTAATTATGTTTTTTTGTAGTCAAGTGTTGTGCATATTTCGAGTCGATTTTTGGTTTTCCGATTTCTTTTATATGTTCTGTAAACCAAACTTTAAAACTTCTGCCAGTTTGTCCGATGTATAATTTGAGACAATCATTACATATATTCTTATAGATTCCGGTGTATGTTGGTGTGATATCCATCGTGTATCCTTGTTTTTTAAAAACCTTCGTTATATTCTTGTTGATGTTATTATTGTACTCTATAGTGATGTATTTCTCTGTTTGTTCATTTTGCTTGTTTAACGTGGCCATCATATTCTGTTATTTCTTCCAAATGTACCTATTGTTCATTTTGTCAATTAAATCCGTGTTATAATCGTTTTTTATTGCTATGTGTTCAATAATTTTCAGTTCTTCCGTATAGTCCTGATTGTGCATCGATATCGTGTTTAGTATATTTATTAATAAGTTGAACGTTGCCATCTTATATTGGTATGGGTGGTTAGATGATTTGTCAATTACGTGATCCGTTTGTGTGCCTTTTCTGTATATTTTGAACGTATGCATTTGTTAACTTTTGTTATTGTCAAGCCTAAAAAATTAATGGATTTGTTCGTCTCTGATTCTAGAGTAAATTTTATGATCGGATGTTTGTTGTTTATGTTTTTGTGAAGATTGCTGAGCTGTCTCATTGTGGCGTTAAATAGTATTAGAATATCGTTCACGTATCTGTGCCTGTACCTGTTGGCTTTTGTTGTTCGATTCTGTTGATATATGCTGATTTTCAAAGTGATTCATGTATATGTTAGCTAAAGTTCCCGATAGAGGATTCTCCATTGGAAGTCCATCAGCCTGTGAATGGAATTTTTTATTGTGTTGAAAATAGTTTTATTATGTGATTGTTTTGATTAGAGTGTTAATTTCGTCAATTTTTTTCGTTCCTGATTCCGTTTTTCTGTAACAGTTCCTTGGTTATTTGAATTGTCTCTTGAGTTGGTATGTTTGTATACATATTGGTTATGATTAGTTCAATGTTATTTCTGATTGAATGATCGTTCTGTAATCGTAAATATTTGCCGAGAAAATAATTAATTTCTTTAGCAACTTTGTACGCTGGTGCGCTTGTGAAATCTACGATTGGTCTCATGGTCATTTCTGGTTTGTGAATTTTTGGTAGTGCTCTGATTTTTGGTACCGTTGGTTTTATAGTTCTAAGTCTTCTTTTTTGTCCTGTGTTAAACGTAGAACAGCTGTTAATCATTTTATTGACCGTCTTGTGATATTTGTTTGTTGGGTCTTCTTGGAGCTCAACTATGTTATTGTTTTGGCGTCTATTGGAGGGAGGAGACCAAAGTTGAGTAGATTAATCTTCCAGCTCCGTAACCTTCCAGCAGGGTACGCATCACGTGAGCTGTTCTGGTCATGTATTAGGCAGCTGCGTGATGGGTACAATTGTGTAAGGAGTAACCTGTTCACAATTCGCAAGTGTACGTGCTGCCTCCTCGTGGCAACCATTGGTAACTAAGGCCATTTGGCACAGGCTAAAGTACGGCGCTAAAGGAGAAAACCTTGACAAGAAAACCTAATCTAAGGTGGAACCAGGTACCCTCCAGTTTTATTTAGCCTTCCTGTAGTAAAGCTGGGTGACCTACAGTTGCAATTCCCAGCAACTCGTAAGAGTAAAATCAAACGGAAGACGGGGCAAGGGTAGGAATATACTGGAGTAGGATAGCCCTCTCGAAGTCCTTGGGCTTCAATGCTACCGTCTTTCTAGCGGAACTACATGCTGTAGTAAACATCTAGGAGGGAGAGCAATAAGCCCAGATAGTATGTACAACGTACCGGCTGGCAGTATTATCGAGTTCAGTAAGAACCTGAATATTGACTGGGCGAATAATTAAGCAGGGTCCAGCACAATAGATCTTTTAGGTCGCACTGCGAGGTGGCTTATCGCCCACATGGCCCTCCCATAATAATAATAATAATGTTATTGTTTTTGATGCAGTCACCAATCTTCGAATTATATTCCTGTTTTCATTATAACGAGTGTATTCCCTTTATCGGCTTTTGTTATTAGAGCGTCATTCTCTAATAACTTAACATTAATGTATTTCACTGTTTGTCGTTCGGTTTTGTGGATGTTTTGGTTTGTAGTTAGCTTATTTTTGCGTATAAATATTGTGTTTTGTTATATAAAATCTTTTTGTTTGTGATATTAATCCACGAGTAAACATTGTTAAGTTTAATTAATATATATGAGTACGTATGACTCCGTGTAAAGTTATTACTCATTGTATTCACCGATTTTTTTTTGCCTTTTACAATAAGCGAGAAATTTTTACTGTACGCGAAAATCCGCCAGCAAAAAATTTTAAAATTCTTAGGAAAGATGTAATATTACCAGATGGATTTTAATGTCTACGCAGCATCTAAAATGTGGGCACCAGACAAGACGAGGTTATTACCTTTAGAAAAAATTAACATACATTCGGGTTACAAAAGAATTAATCATCTGAGCTGTGATCCTGGCTACAATTTGCTTTTAAACATGAAATTAAAGTATTTGTACACATACATAGATAAATGACGTTGTAACCCATTCTGCGTAGTATTAAAATTTCTTTAAATGCTAATGTAATTATGTGGCCATTTGTACCTGTTCAAAAAACATTTGTCATTGAATGGCTTTCAGGCTTATACATTTTTCGTAGAATTTTATTGTACATTTGTACCTATAAATAATTTGGGGATTTTGTGTATCACTAAGGTTAAAGACAAAAACCTCACCCTCACTGTTACATAGAAGTTGCTTAGCGCCGTGTTTTAGCCTAACCCATCCAGCCAAAGACACTGATGAGCTGCAAAATACGGAGCTGACAAGTAGTATCAACTTGATTCACCCGGACAGTTTCACACCTAGACCACCAGCCTTAATATAACAAAGAAACGAATTTGTGTCAAACGTAACATTATAAAGTAAACAAATTAAACGAAAATACACTTGCCTTGTTATCTGATTGCTCTCCAGCTCATTCGGAAAGAGTGTCGCCACCAGTAAAGTAGTGTATCAAAAGGATTTTTCTGAACCGTGTTTAAAACGGAGCGGATCACCTGTGAGATTATCAAAACTATCAGAAACTGGGTATAAGCAGCAACAGCTTAATAAAATGGTGGAGCTAACTTGTAAAAAATGTTCTGCAAGTTCCAGTTCCAAATGTTCCAGTATTTATCGATCTTGATCAACCAGATCATGATGAAGAGGATCTTCTGCTTATAGTATACCGGAGCACTGGTCATCAGTAACAATTATGAATAAGTAAGGCAACACGATAAATGGCTGAGAAAGCAAAAAAAATTGGTAACGGAAAAGTATCACGGCAGTTTTCCAGACGGCTATTCGGCCATTGCATTGAACTGCCATGTTTCCTTTACTTTATGTTTCATAGCCAGATTTCCTATTATTGATCTGATGTTCTTGTCATACTCCTCCTTTTCGTTTATGTATTTTATTTTGTTCTTTTTTCTTTATATGTCTGTTTGGTCTATTCCTTTTGTCTTGTTTGGCTAATCTAAATATTACCTGATTAAAGTCATCTGTAATTTATTGTGAAATCTGAATGAACGAAGTAACTCTTAATAGCCAAATGCATAAAATCAAAATTTCGATTATATAATTTACTTTATTTAAATTTAATAAATTGTATAATTTATATTACACAATTACTTCCGTGATGTTAAGTGACCAAATTAAGTCACCTGTTAATCACCAAGGCAAGGATAAAAAATCGAAAACTTACCTTTAAAAAAAACCTTACTCATTATAAATTTGATTTGTTGTCATTTTATAAATTCAATTTTTTAATATTTTATTTTAAAACTAAAATAATTTATTACACATTTAAAAAATACAGATTATTGTAACTGACTAAAGTCTCTTAACTAATAAATTATTTACATTTTGTTGAAACTTTACCCATTTCTGTTTATTCTCATACTGCTCATGTTGTTCCACAGCAGATGGACACTGTAATACGTTGTTTTGTGTTGTGCTCGTTGATTGTGACAAGTCGTGAATGTAATATTATATTTGTGTTGATGCATTCGACTTAGTTGAGCGTAAAAATATCATTGGGAATTTAATCCCTATGTCATTCCAGGCTCTTCGCTGAAATTCCCGGCGACTGGTAAAACACACAAGCCAATACCACAATGACGCTTACTATAATTTCGTTGCTACTTCTGAGTTCTTTTGTTACTTCGAATGCGGTTTTGAGATATGGGTGGTTCACCCAAGTAAAAGATTTACCATTAGTTTTTCCACTATTGCAGCATCGATAGAAATCAGCTCTTCAACTTTCAGCATTTCGATCTTGGTCTCTGTTTGAACTCGTCTTTAGATATCGCCTTTTAAACTCGTGCTTGTTAATTTTGAAGAGAGATAAATCCACACAAACGTTGCAGTAAGTAGCACTTATTCATTTCGTCTTGATTCAATAGACATGCGGCCCAATATATCATTCGCGTTGGTACCCATTTGAAGAAGTACTTGGATATCTGCTTTTGAACTCTTGCTTGATAATTTGCCCTAGAGTTCAATACACCTAGATTCTGTTAATTGTGTTTCATGTCAAATGGTTTCAATGTTAAATGTTGGCTCCATTGTATACCAATAGTTCCTTGGTTGATTATTACAATAGGTTTTGCTGTTATGGAAATATTTTATAGGAGGCAAATTTGTTTTCCTTGAGGATAAGATTTTATTGCTCTCTAAATCCAACCTGATTATCATTATGATGTTAATTATCGCTTTGTGTATTTTTCTTTGTCGTTGATCCGAATATTTTACTGGTAGTTACTTCTAGAATTGTTATAAGGGATTCCCTTCATGCATTCCAGGTGTATTACAGTGATCTCTTTGGTGATAATATTATAAAATTTCCAATATTTTCAGCAGCTTTATTCGGGTAAAGTTTCAACTTATCATATTTTTTTTTTATTATTTAACAATCAATTTTACATTTAATTCAATCGTAAGTTCTAAATTATATATTTTATTTTAATGAACCTGATTATACATATGTACATTTTATATTTAACTATTCTGTTAGAATTTCTGTGAAAATTCGATTTAAGTTGTAAAATATAACTGAAAAATTTAATGATAATCATGTTAAGCGTATCGAATTCTCATAGAAATAAACTAGGCATATTATTGAGTTTAATTAGAATTAACAGTATTGAATTCAATGGCATCGGCAGGAATTTTTCCTGGGGATTGTAATCAGAATTTTATTTATCGTTTACATACACCTTTTAGTAACAAGCTCATCATCGTGACATAGGAGGTGTAAATCGACAAAGGTTTTTTCTTTCAAATTTTATTTATTTTTAATTTATTTTTACATTTTTTAATTTTAAAGATATTTTATAAAATAATATTTTCTTTCTAACTTCATTAATCAATCAATTGTGTTTAAACTTCGATGGCATTAAAATTATAGGTAATGATTTAAAATTAAGAACAAAATATAAACAATAACACAGAAATTTCAAACCAATTTTTAGATTGATGCCCTCTTGCACCCCGCTGCCGATTCCTATGTCGAAAGCTTTAGGCAAATAAAATTTAATTTCTAATTATTTCAAGATTTACAATAAAATGGTTTCAAATAATACAAATTAATAATTTTAATATTATCCTTTAAGGTCATCCTGAATTCTTTTTTGTTTCTTTTTATATTTATTGTATTTACTAATTGAGGAGTGTCTGATCAAAAGTCGCTATTTACATTTCACTTTTTGCCTCTTACTTTTGATCACTTTTTTGCAGTAAATAGCTTGTGTTCACCAAAATCCAGACTTTTAGGAATATTTTTCATAGAGAAATTGGCAAATTTTGGTCCATGCTGGAAATAACCACTTTTGGTATATTTCACTTAAAAAATTCTGCCCTGTAGAAAAACAAATATCATTTTGGAAAATGTAAATAGCGACTTTTGATCAGACACTCCTCAATTCATTATAATTTTTAATTTGACTAGATGGTCCAAAGAAATTTGAGAACATAAAATATAGTTTTAAGGTTTGATTGAAAATGAATAAGATCTGTATTATGAACGGCTCCCTACCTTATTTTCGGAAACAAAATTTCGCAACAAGCATATAATGTAGCAAAAAAATGTTGCTTGGACGTTTATCGCAAGAAAAAATATCACAAACACAAATATCGCGAAATTTCGACATCCCAAGCCAAATATATTATGTATGCCATCAAAAGTACATGCTTTGTACATTTGACGCGCCAAACATACAAACCATGCATTTTGATGATATATGCAATATTTTTGCTTTACAATGGTAAATCCGAAGAAAGAACTGTAATCCAAAAATACTTAAAAAATTAAGTAAACTTGTCATACTCATGATTTAAAATTTACAAAATAAATAACATTTTACCAGAATTCAATATTAAATAAAATTGTACAACTTTAAATACTGCGAAATTCCCAATTGACTTAAATATTCAACAAAAACTTCTTGCAAATCCTAATTACTGCTCAAATTATTGCTCACGTAACGCAAATGCCTCTAAATTTGTGACGAAATTTTTGTATGCGATATTTTTTGCAGTGAGCATTTTTGTTTGTGACTATATTTCATCAACCTTTTCTGTTTGCGAAATATTTGTGCTACTTCATATTTTTGTTGCGATATTTTTTCCCGAAAATAAGGTAGAATGCCTTTTTTTCTTTTAAAATTACATATCGATTGGAATCCTTGGAAACAATGTCTCGACGGTACGAATTTACAAATCTTTAGTTTCCATTCCAAACAATTTTGCATTCATTTCTAAACATGAATATCCACATTTTGTATGTAGCCAACTCTTTTTCTGCAAATGCAGCTTACGAGCGACAAAAATTGAACCTATCTGCTAAATCGTCGGTTTGTAGGTTTCCTACCAAAATATAATCTACCTTGCAATGAGAAAATGAAGGTATTAAATCATCGTAAGTTTGAGTGGTAAGCTTAAGAGCGTTTAAGGTTTTTTGCTTTTAAAAGTAATTGAGTTGATTGGTTGCCCTTCTGCATTAACAATATTCCACCATTTCCTTATAATTATACAGAAGTCGGCCGTTTCATTCATTTTTTCGTATTGCTGTAATGCAAGATGGTTTTGTGATTCAATTTATAAGGCTTTGAAATTTCAACTGAAGAATTCCTTGTTTTATCGCACAATAAGTCTAAATTAGGAAACGTCGCCTTTGAACGAGGATCTTTGAACAGGTTAGGTGGATCATATAGATAAAAAATGTTGAATTTTGGAAAATCGGGGTTAGTAAAAAAAATATCTCTTGGACAAAATTTGGTAGTTATTTCCTGATTTAAAACATTGTTATCACAAATAGTTAAAAACCATTTAATGTCTCATCAGTAGGTTTTAACAGTGAAAACAGACGGACTAATTTGTTAAATTTATCGATTTTAGCTTAAACACTACTATCGAACCAAATTTACCACATTTCCAAGCTTTTTTTAATATATATTTGATCTTTCGAAAGGGCAACATATCTTCCTCTGCTACTGACTGTTTTTGCCACATGAATTAAATTATTCTCATTATTGTGCAATGGTTTTGATCAGACGTAACGTTTAATTGGGACGACATTTGGTTCAAATAAGTTCTATGGGGCAATATTAAAAATTTCCATAAATTGTTGTATGTTACTGTAGAATAGAAATAAATTAAAAACGCAAATACAATGATCTCAGAATCATATTTTGGGTTTTACTCTATTGAAAAGTTCAATCTGATTAATTATAATATCCAACTTACCGAAATGGGGGAAATCTTCGTCAACCTCACGAAACCTTACTAAATAGGACAAGGCACGATTTACTAAATGTTCGCGGCTCTCAGAAACAGTTATTGCATCCTTCGCGGTACTTGTTTAAAACATTTTCAATTTGAGACCATTTGGATATTTTCATATTCCGTGGCAACAGCTCCAAATCCGCACTAAAATTGTCTATATTTTGAACAATGACCTTTACGTGACAATTTTTGTTGATTCAAATACGAATTGCAATATCGCATTCCACGTCATCTGAACTTACTAATTGATAAAATTCCACTTTTTCGATAGTTTGAAATATGAGATAGTTGGTAATATTTAATCTTTCTCTGAATTGGTTGAGAAAAATCTTAAAATTACCGATATAATCTGTGGGAACTGCTACTGGTGAGGGTTTACCTATTTTGCATATTTCCCGAGCGTAAAGCCATGTAGACACGGATGGAATAGCGCCCTTATTTAATCGTTGACGCTTAATAGTATCATTTTGATACGTATTCAAATCGATCTCTGTAAAGTGCTATGAGTATATCACAAGTAAAAAGTTTTATTTACCTGTATAAATCACAAGACCCGATCCCCAGTTTAAATGTGTAACCAGCTAACCTATAAAATAAAAATGTTTCTTTTGTTTTTATGTTAGCTGTTAAACAAAAATATAACATACCTATTTCTCTTGATAATTGAAACTATAGCGTCCAATATCTAATTCTTCTGAATTTTTATGCGGATGTGCTACCAAAACTGTTTGCCTTCTAAATTGACAGTAGAGCTAAAATAAAAGAGATAGCTGTATGGAAAAAAACTGATTAAACTTATTTTGTTTTGTTCTACCCTGAGTTGAATCCAACAAATAATTCAAATAGTAATTTGAACCAGACTCCCAACATTTATAATAATTGGCCAATAATTGGCATTAGGTAATCATTAAAAATGTCGGATAGTATGTACGTTTTAGGTGGCAAAAAGGTTTATATGGCATCTGATAAAACAAAAATACAATATCTACTCTTAAATAAAATAGAAAAATTATAATAGGTTGCATTTTTACCTTTTAATTCGTTGTCACTTAAAAGACAACCCCCAATTTTATGTTATTTTAAAAGCAGCATTTTAGCCACAGCAACTTGTGCCGGCCAGTTATTTTCTCCTACCTACGGCCCACGGGAAGCCACAATCAGTAAATGGTTAAAAGCAATGTATTTAGTTGTGTAAATATGTAATAAAATTGCGATTCATTAATTAATCTCGTTTTCTTTTTCTTTTTTCAGGTAAAAACCTCACACAAATAACTTAACCAGTTCAATTCAACAATTCTTTCTAACCAAATCGAGCAATTTATATTCTATGTAAATTGAAGATTCTACATTAAGAAGAGTAAGTAACCACGAAGTTTTCCCATTTAAAATAATAAATTCGTACCTCGTTTACACCAATTAGCATAAAAGTAATCGTATGTAAAAAAAAATGTAGCTTGATGTAAACGCAAAGTGCAATATTTTAATACTTTATCTAGTATTCGATAAATTTATTAAAGAGTACGCGTGGTATGAGATTATGGTCCGTAGGTTTTAACGAATGTTTGGTCATAGTAATCGATGGATAAATTCTTGGTTTTTGATTATTATTCGTTCAAACTTACGGACCTACATATGTGTTATTTGAGAATCCAAATGTTCTCGACATCTCTACATTATTTAAGGTTAAGAAGAATAACTTTGATGGAGTTAAGAGCCCTAAGCAAATGATCGTAATAAATGGCAAATTAAAATTGCAATATAACTAAACTGTCATTTTGGTTGTATTACTGCTATTGCGTATCATTGAGAATTTGTTAGCTTACGAATGGTATAAACCAAATTTACCTGCCATATCATCATTATGCAATTTACCAAGTAATATAAAATCAGCTTTAAATTGAGAAAACGATAATTTAGTTAAATCAACAAAAGTTTTCGTAGTGATCTTGAGCGCGTTTAATGTATTTGGTGTTAATCGTCCAATATAATTAGGCTCATACTCCAAACACGCAGCCAATCTAAAAATCTTTCTAAAAATAAATAATTTTCATCTGTAAGCGAACTGATTGGCTGTCCTTTTGGATTAACAATATTCCACCATTTTCTTATAATAATACAGAAGTTGGCCGTTTCTTCCATTTCATCTTGTTTTTGTAACGCGGCAATAGTAGAATCGTGGAATAAATTGTCTGGTAACATAACATTTTGTTGTTCAGAATTATTAAGATGTAAGGTTTTGTGATCCAATTTGTAAGCCTTCGTAGCATGAACTGAATTATCTTTTGACATTTCATGTAATAAAACCATATTTGAAAATGACGCCTGTTTAATTGTAAAATCATCAAAATCAGGAAAATAAAATGTTTTATTGGGATTTTCTAATTTCAACCAATTATTTCTGATATCTTTGAACAGATGACAACAATTATATTGATAAAAAATGTTGAAATCTGGGAAATCGGGATTAATAAAAAAATTATCTACTGCAGAAAATTTTGTAAACATACCTTGAATTATTGTACTGTTCTCTGAAGTAATTACTAACACTCGAAAATCAAGTGTTTGTACAAATTGAATTACAGATCTAGTCAATTCAAATAATGTATCGTGGGTAGGCCTTAACAATGGAAACAAACGAACTACTTTTTTAAAACTTCCAAAAATTGATTTGATCATAAACACTATTAACGTACTAATATTTTTGCTTCCATATTCCGGCGCAATACAAATTTCATCTTTCAAAAGGGCGACATATTTATCTTCGTTACCAACGAACTTTCCTACATGAGCTAAAGAATTCTTATCACGGCAAGATGCATTTTGATCGGGTTTAATGGGGGATGATATGTGTCTCAAGTGGCTTCGATGCGGCAATATTAAAAATTTTCTTAAAATGTTGTATGCTGCTGAAGAATAAGCATGAATTAGAAAAGCGAATACAATGGACTCGGAATCATATCTTGGTTTCGTTCTATTCATAAGGTCAATCTGATTAATAATAATATCTAATTTAGCGAAATGTGCGAATTCTTCTTCGATGTCATGAACATTTATTAAGTATTGCAAGGCACGATTTAGTAAATGTTCGCGATTTTCAACAAATCCTCTAGATTCATCGCGATACTTGTTTAGTACATGTTCAATTTGAGACCATTTTGATATTTTCATGTTCCGAGGCAACATTTCGATATCCGCACTAAATATAACAATATTTTGAATAATAACTTTTAAATTGAGATTTTTACTGATACAAACGCGAGTCGAGATGTCGCATTCAACATCGTCAGAACTTTGCAATTTATAGAATACCACCTTCTCTGTATTTTGAAATATTAGAAAGTCGGCAATATTTAATCTTTCTCTGAATTGTTTAGCAAATATCTCAAAATTGCCGATATAATCCGATTTAACGTCAGTTATTTTTTCAATTGGGTTTGGATTGGCAATTGGAATAATTTGTGTTAGTTTAAATGGAAATGATAAAAAAATTGAGGGCACCGCATCATCTTTCAATCTATGTAACTTGTATTTGTGGTTTGGGCGAAAAGCAATATCATCGTCTCTAAAGTGTCTGATACATACTCGCGAATATTTAGATGGTGTCCAATTTTCTCTACCAATAGCATTAATCCATTTTCTTTTCATATCCTCGAAATAAGGAAATGAAAATGATGGAATTTTTACTCTTTCCTCCGTTTTATAGGATCTGCAGCCTAAAACGCAGCAATAACGAGACATTCTGAACGTCAATCAAATATACTGAAATCGTACATCCGATTATAGCGGTTCTCACCGGCTTTGTCACAATACGTGCAACTAAATTCGTAAATATTAATTATCCACATAAAAGAAAAAATAACACTTTACATTTAAAATTAAACATACGAGTATATTCACTTAGATGTTAAACCCGGTCAACGTATACTCTGCAGCTATATAATTCATATAAAATGTTCCCGCTTAAAGAAAAATAATAAAATGTACGTCAGTAAATTATTCTGATCAATGATTTGTTTTAAGAATGTATTTCAGTTTAATTACTATTAAAACGATTAATCATTAATTTTCTTACCTAAATTGCTAAGTTCCTCACCGAAATTGAGTTCAATTTGACAAGAAAATTTAATTTTCATAAACTAAAACTATATCGCACATCTACTTCAATTTCAATCGAAACTGTACTGTAAAATGTAAATGTCAAAATACTCAAAATACTGTTTTGTTTTTGTTATTGATTGATTGATTGATTGATATCGAATGTACGGCCAAGCATTAAGCAGGAGATCCCGGAAAGCGCCGGGCCCACCGTACACCCATTTTTACATTTACTTGGAAGGATAAGGAAGGATATTAGTAATGTTTGAGATCGACCAGGTTACAAACACCGTTACAGTCAATAGTTAGTAAATTTTGTGTGGTAGGATGGGAAAGGTATGTTAGTAATGACAGAATTGGTCCGGTTTCCCGGTGGCCAGTTTCAAACTACTGTTAGTATTCGACAATCACAATTGGTTACTTTATTAGTTGATCATTTCTCTGGAATCCGGGGGCTGGAACTCAGGACTCCCTAAATTTTTTATCAGGACTTAAAAATTATTAATGTTATAATTCCCAGGCGACTCTGAAAGTTCAATCCAATTAATAAAACACCATAATACCAAATTTTATTACTTAAATGAATAATTTATGTAACCGTATCTTTAGCATCCCCATGCACACATCATACACCCATTTTCACATACCAACCAAAACCGATATAGGTTATTGATTTATTACCCTAAACCTTAATTAAAAATTGTTAATGTTGCCATTTCCCTCAGTCCGCCTTTCATTAATTTACCTGATAAAGTATTTAAGAAATTTAAAATTACTAAGCTAAGATTATAATTAATCCTTATAACAATAAATATAAAATTAAAATAAAATAAAATAAAATTGAAATTAAACTTTAAAATTAATATGCAATTCCCAGGCGATTCTGAAAACTAAATTTAATTAATAAACAGCCTAATAGCAAAATTTTATTTCTTAAATGAATAATTAATATAACAGAATCTTTTGTATTAGTTGGGACAGACTCGACCCGTTTACAGACCGCAATGCGATCGATAGTTAGTAAATTTTTAGTGGAATATATAATAAAAGTTAATACAAGACAGCACAATCTAGCTACTTTATTTGTGATCATTTCTCTGGAATCCAAGCCGGATACTCAGGACTCTCCACATCTAAATCAGGGCTTTTTAGGCTAAAACCAAAAAAAAAAAATTGTTTAGGCCAATAATTTATAGATTTAGATGCTGAATTTGCAACAGATCTATAGAGCAATAAAGACAATTTTCATTGAAACTATTTTGATGATAAAGTGTAAATAAATAACTGACCTTGGCAATAAACAAATGCCGGTCGGTGTATTCAAAAATTAAACCACACTCGTAGTTAGTTAGCTAATCGTATTCAAATACTAAAAATCTTGTTGGTGTGTAAAATAAAAACTTAATTTTATTTATTATGTTTTCTGTCCATGATTCTGCTGTAAATATATACATAGATGTATTACATTATATTCACGAATTCACGATCTTGGTCTTTATCTAGTTACTAGTTGTCAACTTTAAAAATGACATCATTTCGAACATCACCGCGTCACTTTACGTAATCTGAAATTCCTCGAATATTTTAAAAGATGATTCAAACCTTCTTAAAATAAGCACTTTAACCTTGAAACGGAATCGTTTCGTAATCATATAATCAGAAACCATAATTGTTTTATGAAGAAATAGTTTTTCAAGTTCAACGGCCGCGATTTGCGCGAAAAAAAGCGTGTTGATGACTTTAAGTCGTTGCTTTTTTCTTTAGTCTCTTTAAATGAAAGTGAATTCCGATCTTATTTGGAATTATTTGGCAGTCACTCTTGTTTTATATTTGAGAATAGATATGAATCTCTATTCTACGTAAACTGGATGCACTTGCTTAATATTTCTTATATTGTTTCGGTATAAACAATTTGATTTAACTGTACAGAAGTTTTGGTCTTAAAATTTCTAACCAATCACTAATTAAATAATTTGTAAAAATTAACCAAAACTTTACCGGCATTTCATAGTTCTATTTAATGTTAGCTCATCTGTACTAACTGCCGATCATTGAACCGTGATATACCAATTGGAAATTGAAGAAATTTTTAGAAATATCTTAATAGTACATATACCACTTGGGTTAGGTATAAGTTTTGCATTTAACTATAATAGATTCCTCAACTTTTATGTGTAAATATACTATCGTTTCCCTAAAAAAATGGATTTTTGGTTTTTAATTTTTTTGTCGTAATAATATACCAACTGTTGGGAAATTAAAACTTAATAGCATATGCCAGTGATTACACTATTTGGAGGTACAATATTTGGCAACTAACAGTACTGGAATGCCCGTGTTGTCCAAAAGTATAGTTTGTACTCTACTCAATATTTTAGCAGGCATTCAGAATTGAAAGTTAAGCTTTGTAACCAAAATTGAACAAAATCCTTTCTGATTAATTTTGGATCTAAAACAAATGAGATACTAAAAACAAAAATAAGTTATCACAATTGTGTTCACCATTTTCAGTTATCTAACATAGCTATTTTTATTATTTTCTGATTAGTAAATTCGTGAGATATTGAAAAAAAGTAAATTTATTGATAAAATTTAAAATTAAAACAATTAGCTATAAGTAGTATTCTCAATATGTAATTTTGTTTAATACAAAACTACTACAACGAAATTTATGAATGCAATTTCCCCTCTATTAAACACCTCTGACAGACTGCTGTCATTGTTAATAATTTTATTCAATATTACGAAAAAAGAAAACAGAACAAAAATTTTAAATTTATATTAATAAATTCGTTTTTATATATAGTTTTATTATTAAATGCATATATGTAACAAGAAAAATAAAATTAAAAATATCTTACAGCGCGAACTTGTCGATGGAACATATAACAAATACATGTCCATACTTTTGATGCTAAAACCAAAAATGCACGAAAGTTCATTTGAAATTGTGACCACATTGGCAAGTTTAGTTTCCCAAAAATATTTATAATTAAAAAACTATTTTTAATAACAATATAACAGCTATTTTAATCTATAGTACACGACACTCATTAAATTTAATTTTTCATTTCTATATTATTCAAACACAATATTTTTGCAAGCGACGAGAAAAAATACCAAAACAGAACGACAGAAATATTTTCGCGTTTTATTTTTAAGTTAAATACACTATTATCTACGATTTTAATGAAAATTTGAAAAAAAAAAACTTTAACGTAAAAGTAAATCTAATTTTTTATTTTAAAACACAAAAATATTTATATTTTTCCTATTATTTTATCACATTTTCTAAAAATGAGCGCCGACTGTAGTAAACACATATTCGATAGCGACCGCCATCTTAGTTCGACCTCGTTGTTGTTTGTACTTTATAATACAAAAACCAACAAAACCACGCACACTTCCTTCACAGAAATCGTGCAAAGAGAAAACGACACAGCTCAAAACCAACAAAACCAACCAGAACAAAAATTTTAAATTTATATTAATAAATTCGTTTTTATATATAGTTTTATTATTAAATGCATATATGTAACAAGAAAAATAAAATTAAAAATATCTTACAGCGCGAACTTGTCGATGGAACATATAACAAATACATGTCCATACTTTTGATGCTAAAACCAAAAATGCACGAAAGTTCATTTGAAATTGTGACCACATTGGCAAGTTTAGTTTCCCAAAAATATTTATAATTAAAAAACTATTTTTAATAACAATATAACAGCTATTTTAATCTATAGTACACGACACTCATTAAATTTAATTTTTCATTTCTATATTATTCAAACACAATATTTTTGCAAGCGACGAGAAAAAATACCAAAACAGAACGACAGAAATATTTTCGCGTTTTATTTTTAAGTTAAATACACTATTATCTACGATTTTAATGAAAATTTGAAAAAAAAACTTTAACGTAAAAGTAAATCTAATTTTTTATTTTAAAACACAAAAATATTTATATTTTTCCTATTATTTTATCACATTTTCTAAAAATGAGCGCCGACTGTAGTAAACACATATTCGATAGCGACCGCCATCTTAGTTCGACCTCCTCAAAATACTGTTTTGTTTTTGTTATATACAAATAAATTTCCACATGTTTCTTGTTTGTTTATTAGTTTGTTGCGGTCAGATATTCCTATCACATGTTTCTTTGTTGCTTCATTTTTAAACACACACATCCCTACATACAGCCAAAGCGTTGTTTGGCGAATATACGAAAACCTGCGAGCACAGAAAAAAATAACATAATACATAGATATGTTATTTTTTTCTGTGCTGCGAGAATTCTCTCTCGCACACAGAGCTAAATAATAAAAACATGTGGATATATATATATATATATATATATATATATATATATATATATATATATATATATATATATATATATATATATATATATATATATTATACACATCTATATATATATATATATATATATATATATATACAGGCATACCTCGTTTAGCGTTCATATTGCATTCCTGAAAATTGAGCGTTCACAGAAACAGCGTTAAAAGAGGTGCTATATACACTAAAATATGGGGTTACGTTCCTAACCAATTTTTTTTTGGTACTTTGAAGTCAAAAATTAAAAGATGGTACATATTTTATATATATATATATATATATATATATATATATATATATATATATATATATATATACACGTTTCAAATTGATGATCAAAACGATTTTACAGGGTGATTGTTAAATACTTGGTACGATGTTTCTTCCAGTTCAAGTATGCGTTGCTCTATAAAATCTTCTAGGGAACGCCGAGCTATCTGATAAGATTTATGAGAACGAACAAATATTATACCGCTGGTTTCTGGATCTTCTTCGAGATACCGATCTAAGCACGATCCTCCTACATATATGAGACTCTCATTAAATATAAAGCAACTTAAATATAAATTTTTAGTATACGATTAAATCAGTTTTGTGTAGTATTATAATCAGTTTTGAAGGAAACGTCGTGTACATATGGCAAAAAAAAAAGATGCGGCGCGAAGGTGTTCATGTGTGTGGAATACCTCTACACCAAAACATAATAAAAAACTTGATTTTGTTAAATTTTGGAACAATGGGTGCTTTTTTATTATTCATTCTGCAGAAAGAATAGAATACCGATTACATGACCTTAGAATATGCTGAACGAATTGTAATAGAGAAAAAAAAATAAATAGAATAAGTGGAATACGTTTTTGACAGCTTCGCACTTTTTTCAGTTTGACGTATACATTTAAGCTGTGTTTTCGACAAGACATATTTTGTGTTTATATCAAGTGTTAATTTATTAAATAATATATAGAAAAAAGATTATTCGAATAGCCTTATGTGACAAAAAAAGTTGGGACTTATTCGACAGTGATTCAAGTGATTCGGACGATGAAAATAAACCAACTAACCCCAAACATTTATTGTATTATAAAAATACAATTTGTTCGTTCTGTAAGGTGATGTAGAATGAAGTTAGTTGAAATAACACAATTTATGTAGGGAGATAGAAAGAATGAAATGATATAATGTATGTATAGGGTAAAAAAAATAAAAAGTACAGGATGGGGCATGCATATAGTAAAAATACTTGCCGCTATTTTTGTGGCAGCACGTTCGTTTCCAGGATAGAATCAAACTGTAATTTGTGTTTTCCATCAAAATCTATAGTAAAAATAAATAACATGAAACAATTTTTATATTTTAAAATATTTCTAAGTAGTGTCAATAAAAAGAATAGTTTTAAATAAGTGAAATGTTATATGGTTAACTGTTTTAAACAAAAAAACCATTCGGGTTTTTAATTAAATTCTATTTAATATAGTGAAATACCTTTAACCTCAAAAAGTTTTGTTTCCTCCGTTTTTATCGCACTACTTATAAATATTTAAAAATTGTTTCATGTTGGGTTTTTGGTTGCATATTAATTGTTTGCTTAGTATTAAGTTTTATACATGTAGTTTAGTGTTGTTCATCATTTAAAATAGTTTCAGAATATTTGAGTACATATAGCAGTGAAAATGGCAAATGTTGTTGAATTTAAAAAAAATTAAATCTCTTAGGAGCGAAAACCACAGGAAATAAAAAAGATTTATTAAACAGGTGATTTTTATTCTGTTATTACCTAATCATAAATAAAATTATAAACAAATACTTTCTAGATTAAATGTATGGCAAGGTCTTGACCTAAGTAGGAGCCGATGTCCAATAAAAGTTGTCCCTGCAGCCTGTCAGCAGCCATTCCCAGTTGATAAGGAGCCGTATCAAGACCTCTCACTCTAGGAACCATTTTGAGGGATATTTTCCTAGCCGTAACTTTATAATCCACTTTTGTTTTAAAATATGTTGGTACGGAAACCAATGAAATTTTATGCCACAATTTTTTGAAAATTTGTTGTTGCATTTCGGCACACAACAGGTTGTAACCATTTTTGTAGTCTTCTTTTCAAATAAAATTAAACGAAAGAACAACAATTTTTTTAATAAACAGGAAAGTAAGAAATATTTTGTATATTTTTCTCCTGTGCTGTTGTTAATTTAACGTTTAATATAATAAAAATGAATAAATTTATTAGATCCACCTAAATTTAACCATATATTTCAGTGTAAAATCGAAACGTCATATTTAAAGCTATCCTTTAAAATGACATGCTGCCACCTGGTGTCTGGTAAAAGTAATAATATCGTTTTGCATGCCCCATTGTTGTGTTTGAGTCGTCATAGAGGACGCATGTAAATTTTAAGTTACCGCCATTTTGTGGGCGAATTGATATAAAAGTAAAAAATATAAATTGAGTTTGTACAATAATAAATTTGAATTTGTAACCGAAATTATTTTGTTTAAATAAAAAACCCTTACAGTAAAAGTCAGATGTGGGGTAGTGAATAAATTGGTGGTATAGTGAACTTAATTTCTGTTGAGACTCGAAACTGAGTTGAATTGATGTGCTAAATTTATTGTGTTTCGAATTCGAACTTAGAAACTCATTAGTGAAGTAATCCGTTTTTTTATGTTTATTGGGTTTTTTCTCGAGGTGGAAAGAAAAAAATGGAAAAAGCGAGTGGGGGATAGAGAGCAAAACAACGAAGTAAAAAGGGCAAAAAAAAAAGAACCGTATACGAGGAAAAATACATTATATTTTGTAATTCTTAATTTCTTAACTTTTATCAAAATTTTCAATTTTTATTTAACTTTGTAATTTAGTTGGAGTTTATTTAAACATAATAAATAAAATTGTATCCAAGAAATGTATGAATATTAACAAAAAGGTGTGTGACTTTATTTTTCGGTGCGCGTGGTTTTGCTCAGTGTCATGTATGACATAAAACATTAAGTGTTACATGTGAATTACATGATCACATGAACTATGTTTTATTTTTTTAAATTTTCAATTTTCTCGCTGATTTGTATTGTAATTTTTATTTTGTTTTATTTTTCACATTATCAGCATATTAACCATAAATTGTTTAAATTTTTAAAATTTTTTTTAAAGATAAATACAATTTTAAAAAAATTTAAAAAAAAATTTTAAAAATTTAAACAATTTATAGCCGATTTAGACGTACCAACATTTTTTTCCAACATTTTTTTTGTTGGCACTTAGAGCTACACGCAATACAAAAAAATGTACACGCGATAAAAAGAGAAAAGTATACAACAAAAATTTCGTCATACCATAATTTTTTGGCGCTATAAAATCAACGATATAATTTTTGATAAATACGGCGGCGATACTAGTTTATTTTGCAAAATTATGGGTTTTCCGCGTGAAATGAAAAATTTTCGAACGTAAATTTTATTTTATTACTAAAATTTTTAAAAAATAAAATAAAACGCTATAAAAATTTCTCAAATCGCCATTTTTATTGTGTTTGTTGTTGTTTGTTACTATAAAATATACTCGGGTCGAGTATATTTTATAGTCAAATTTGTTTTTATAGTAACATTGTTGGAAAAAAAAAACAAAAAATCCAACAAAATTTTGTTTGATTATTTTTGTTCTTGTCTTACAAACGAAAATCGTAATATACTAATATCTTCATTTTTTGTTGGGAAAAAAATGTTGGTACGTCTAAATCGGCTATTATGGTTAATATACTGATAATGTGAAAAATAAAATAAAATAAAAAAAGAACTATGTTTTATATACCATGAAGATAGTTATAATTAAGTTGTAAAAGGAATATATATTTGAGTAACGGAGTGATATGTAGAGGTAGAAGGAGAAGGAAAAGACTTCCGGAGAATACGAATTGAATGGTGTAAAGTAGAAGACGTGAAATAAAATAAAATTGAAATAAATCGTATTGGTGTGTTGTTTATTCTTTATAAAAATATTATAAATTGTGAGTGCACATAATATTGGCGACGAGGATAAAGATGGCGAAAGAAAATAGTCGAAATTTTATAGGCGTTTTAGAAGCATATATGCCAGGCGAAAACTTTACGTATTATTTGGATAGAGTGGAAAATTATTTCGAGCTGAACAACGTGGACGATGAAAAAGTTAAAATTTTATTATTAAATAATTTAATCGGACCTGAAGCTAGCGTAAAATTAACAAAGGCTTGTAAACCAAAAAAGCCAAAAGAATATAAATATGAGGAGATAGTGGAAAAGTGCAACACGTTGTTTGCACTGCAAACAAAAACATGTACCAATCCAATAGTGTTTGGACAACATGTTCAAAAACGTGATGAATCCGTGAACGAGTTCGCAATGGAACTGTTGTCATTGGCCGAAGATTGCAAATTCGGTACATACAAAGACAGAGCATTACGTACACAATTTATAGCAGGAATAAACCAACGAAAAATAAAAGCTGAGTTGATGGCAATGGATAGCAGTTCAACGTTTAAGCAAATAATACAAAGACCGTTAGCAATGGAGCTGGTACAAAATGATTTAATTGTTCTAGACAAAAGCACGGGGAACAATAATAATGTTAATAAGGTAAACTACCTTCAGCGGGGCGCTCACACAAGTCAAGGGAACCAAAACCAACGGCATGTTAATTATCAAAGTAACAGTCAAAATAGAAGCAGACAACGTAGTGCATCGAGACAAAGTATAAGATGTTTCAATTGTGGAGACTGGGGTCACATAGCAAAACAGTGTACAGCTAAACAACAACAGCCGAGACCATCGTACCAGAATAAAGATAAATTTAATTATACACCTAGATATAACAATTATAGAAATAATAGTAGTAACAATTATAGAAATAATAGTAATAACAATTATAGAAACAGTAGTGGCAACAATTATAGAAACAGTCTACGGTTCCACGCCTCGATCTTCCAGAGCAAACAATGAAAATTGACAATAACACTACCAAGTTCAGTCACCTACGAAGTATACCGTTTGTTTGCTACGAAAACGCTAGACCCAGAATCCTAATTGGGTTACAACACTTGCACTTAGCAGTGCCATTGCAAATTCGAGAAGGTCGTATAGGGGAGCCAATCGCTGCCAAAACACGCTTGGGATGGGCAAGTAATAATTGCCGTTATGAATTAAAACAAATGTAAAAAATTAAAAAAAAATAAAATAAATAAAAATTAAAAGGGGGCTGGTTACAATACATAGGTATCACCCTGTATCCTGTATTGTATATTACAATATACAGGTATCATCCTGTACCTTGTAGAGTATTTATAAAATCGCCCCCTAGGAATTGATCTATAAAAACATAGAAGATAACGGTTATTTAACAAAGCGTCTTTTTTAGAATTAAATTGACTGTCGTCGCCATTAGTTGATAAAATAAAATTCAAATAAAAACTAATTAAAAAAGCATTTTTAATAAAGGACGTAACAATTTGAAACTAGTGTGCCTCAAGGCCAAATCGAAAAATAAAAATAATACAAATTTCATCGCTGATGATGAAGAAGAAAGTTCTAATAATGATTTGATGATATGAAGTGAGATCTAAACTTTGGTTGACCCTTAACGTTAATAATAAAGATATTAATTTTGAAGTAGATAGTGGTTCCCCGATATCATTAATTAGTTTTAAAGATTCGTTAAAATATTTTCAAAACATGGATTTAAAAAAATCCGATACGGAGCTCACGAGTTATTGTAATAATAAAATTAAAATTTTCGGTTATATTGACACCGTAGTAAATTCTAATAGTGGAAATAAAGATTTCAAATTATACGTGGTGGATTCAAATAAACACCCTCTTTTAGGTCGTGAATGGTTGCGAAACTTAAATTTAAATTGGAATCAGGTTTTAGGAAATACGGAAATTAATATGATTGATGACTGGGTATGCAAGATACTGCTAAAAAAATACAAAAAATTTTAAATAATTATAAAAATTTATTTGCAAAAAATTTAGGACATATTTTAGGTATTCAAGCAAAAACTAATATTCAACCAAATGCGAAACCAGTTTTTATACGGGCTAGGCCGGTTCAATTTTCAGTTAGGGAAGCAGTCGAGCGAGAGTTAGAAGAATTAGTAGAAAACGGTATTTTAGTAAAAGTTGATAGTAGTAGATGGGCTACCCCCATTGTCCCTATTCCAAAATTAGGGGGTAAAGTGAGGATTTGTGGAGATTACAAAATAACTCTAAACCCAAATCTAATAGGAGACGAACATCCATTACCTAAAATAGAAGAACTTTTTTCATCCATGGCTGGTGGAAAGAAGTTTTCCAAACTAGACTTAACGAAAGCGTATTTACAATTAGAAGTTGCGGAGGCTGACAGAGAAATATTGACTTTGAATACTCATAAAGGGTTACATCAGCCTCAGCGCTTGATGTATGGGATAGCTTCAGCTCCCGCTATATGGCAACGGGAAATAGAAAAAATTTTGGCAGGAATTCCCGGGATAACAATATTTTTAGACGACATAAATATTACAGGACCTAGTAATGAAATCCATTTAGAAAGATTAAATGAAGTACTTAAAAGATTAAATAAATTAAATATAATAATAAATAAAGACAAACGCAAATTTTTTGTAGACAGTATAGAATATTGTGGTTACGGAATAGATGAATTAGGAATACATAAAATGAAAAAGAAATGTAATGTATAATGAATGTATGGTTTGTAGGGTAACTCAGTTATAATTAGTGTGCATAATAAAGACACGTCACTACCGATGTAACATTCTAACACAACACACGTCTTTTATTACATGGTGTCAGAGTAAAAAGCAAAAAGTATTTATAAAATTGAAATTATATAAATAAAAACTGTAAAAAAGGAGGAGCAAATATAATAAAATATATAATTTATATTTACTTGAACAAAAAAGTCTAGTGAAGTACGAAAAAACAAATATATACAAATTTATTTTTTTTTCTCGTAAAATGGCCGAAACGACGCCATCATCGTCATCATCGTGTGTGAGACCACCACCACCATTGCTGTTCAATAGTGTAGACATTTCGAAAGGATGGAAACAATTTAAACAACAATTCGAATGGTTTTCGATTGCCACACAAGTAAACAAAAAGGACAACGAAATACAAGTTGCCACGTTTATGTCGAGTGTAGGTTATGAAGCCATCGAAATATTTAATACGTTTAATTTATCCGAGGATGTCGTCAAGGATTTAGGAAAAATAAAGGAACACTTCGAAAAATATTTCGCACCAAAAATATCAATAACGTTTGAGCGTTATGTATTTAATAAGTTATGCCAAGTCGAAGGGGAAACTTTTGATGAATTCCTAACCAAAGTAAAATCACAAGGAAAAAAGTGCAATTTCGGTACGTTGGAAGACAGCTTAGTCCGAGATAAAATAATAGTCGGAATATTAAGTGATGTTATGCGCGAAAAGTTGTTGGCAGAAGATGATATTACGCTGGATAAAACAGTAACGACGTGTAGAACGAGTGAGGTGGCTTCTAGACCAATAAATCAGATGAAAACATCAAGTAATAACAACGTAGTTGCAATCAACAAACACCAATACAAACGCGATAATTTCCTTCAACCTAAAAATGATAAGTCAGTGAATAATCCAAAGAATTGTGAATCGGAAGTATATAATTGTAAGAGATGCGGAACCACACATGGACGAAGAAACTGCCCGGCTTATCGTCAAATTTGCAAGAAATGCAAGGGAAAAGGTCATTTCGGAAAAATGTGTAGGTCAAGACAGACGAATGAAGTGAAAATCGAAGATTCAAATTCAACGAATAGTGATAACGACAAGGATGTTTTTGTAGAATCAGTTCATGAAAACAATCATGACGTCAACAAAAATTGGTAAGAGGAAATAAAAATAGCCAAAACAAATGTCAACGTCAAGCTTGACACAGGAGCGCAGTGTAACGTACTTCCAAAACGAATAGTAGACAAAATAAATATTAGAATACAACCATCAACCGCAAAACACTTGACAGTGTTCAATAACGAGAAATTAAATGTAATAGGTGAAATTAAAACGAAGTGTGTTGTACGAGATGAAAATCATCAGATCAAATTTCTAGTAGTGAATGCAAATGTGTCACCGATTTTGGGAAAACAAGCTTGCGAAAATTTAAAATTAGTGCTTAGAGTACAGGAACTGAAGGTTCAGGAAGAAATCTTCGACGGTTTAGGGTGTATAAAAAATTACATCTACGATATCGATCTTGTGGAAGATCCAAAGTTTGAAATTCAACCGGTTCGCAAAGTACCTTTGGCAATAAAACTACAAGTGAGAAAAGAAATAGACAGTATGGTAGAATTAGGGGTGCTAGAGAAAACACACGAGGTTACTCAAGTGGTATCGCCTATGGTAATAGTGAAGAAAAATGATAAACTACGAGTTTGTATTGATCCTACAGATGTAAATAAAAATATAATCCGAAGATATCATCCATTAAAAACAGCTGAGGAGATTATGTCGAAAATCCAGAAGTCTAAGTATTTTACAATACTGGATTGCAAAAGAGGTTTTTGGCAGATACAGGTGTCACCAAGAACACAAAAATATCTGACAATGGGCACTCCTTGGGGACGATATTCATTTAAACGATTGCCGTTCCGATTAGCGTCTGCTCCGGAAGTCTTCCAGGATGTAATGGGTCAAATCCTATCGTCAATGGAGAATGTAGAGAACTCTATGGATGACATACTAATTCATGCTGAAACGTTGGAACAACTCGAAAGACTTACGTCCAGGGTAATCAAAAAGTTAATGGAATGTGGAGTGAAACTGAACAAAGACAAATGCGTATTTAATTCTCAAAAAGTAACGTTTCTGGGCCATATTTTTAGTGTTAATGGTTTATTAGTAGATCCGGAAAAGACAAAAGCGGTTCGACAGTTAGGTAAATAAACCAAACAACGTGAATGAACTACAACGGTTGCTAGGAATGGCAACATATTTACAAAAATTCGTTCCAAATTAGTCAGGAATAACGCAACCACTCAGACTTCTACTCGAAAAAAATTCGGAATGGATATGGACTGATCAACACGAAGAAGCTTTTCGAAATCTTAAAGAAGCATTTTCGTCGCCACCAGTGTTAAAATTTTTTGATACCAATCAAGATGTAACAATACAAGTCGATGCAAGTTATAAAAGTTTTGGAGCCGCGTTGTTACAAAACGATTAGCCGATAGCATTTGCGTCCAAATCGTTGACCAAAGCTCAGCAAAGATATCCACCAAATGAATTAGAAGCAGCAGCAGTAAGATGGGCTTGTACAAAATTCCATGAGTATCTATATGGAAAAAAACTTACAGTTCAAAGCGATCATAAACCGTTGGAAATCATCTTCAAGAAATCGTTGACTTCAGCACCACCCAGGTTGCAGAGAATACTATTTGACGTAAAACAGTATTCACCAACGATAATTTATAAAAAAGGAACAACAATGGATCTAGCCGATACACTCAGTAGAGACTGTAAAACTGATAGTGTTGAAGAAGAAGAAGAATTTCAAGTGTATTTAGTGCTGAACATGTCGAACAGTGCAAAATCTGAACTGGTAGAAGCAACAAGAAATGATCACGAAATTCAAGAATTGATTAAAATTTCACAATCAGAATGGCCAGATGATACAAAAGGGTTTAGTGAGGTGATTTAACCGTACCACAATTTCAGAGAAGAAATTGCGTATTATAATGGTATTGCATTAAAAGGAATGGAAATATTTATTCAAAAATCACAAATAAAAAAAATGCTGAAAGCAATTCATCTTGGACATTTTGGTATAACAAGATGTTGCAGTAGAGCTAGGCAAATGTTCTACTGGCGTGGAATGTCTAAAGACATTGAAGATTACGTGAATAGTTGTGATGTGTGCCAACAAAATCAAACCTCAAAACAGAAAGAACCGCTAATAAATAAACAAGTACCAGAGTATCCGTTTGAAATCGTAGCAACCGATTTATTTTACTTTCAAGGAATGGAATATCTGTTGTTAGTTGATAGTTATTCGGGATTTTTGGATTTCAAGTTGTTGAGCAGCATAAAGTCAGAGGAAGTTATCAAAGAGTTAAAGTCATGGTTTTCGGTGCATGGTATTCCTGAAATACTAGAGTCGGACAATGGAACACAATATACGTCTGAAAAATTCCAAAAGTTCACTGAGACCGGTCGATCACACAGCAATTTTCTAGTCCAAAATACGCACGCTCAAATGATCTAGCAGAAAGATTTGTAGAGGCAGCGAAGAATTTACTAACAAAGTGCAGTAAAGATGATACAGATGTGTATCTAGCCATATTGAACTAGAGAAACATGCCTCGAGATGAACACTTACAATCACCAAACCAGAGATTGTTTAGTCGAATCACCAGATCAACTATACCAACGTCAAAAGAATTACTAAAACCAGGTGATGCAGTTAGAATCCAGTTAGATCACAGAAAATGGCTATCGGGTAAAATCAATAGTTTGTCAAATGCACCAAGGTCATACATTGTAGAAACAGCTGATGGCAGTGTTTTAAAGAAAGAAATTCAAAACACATTGCCAAATGCAGAGCGTCAATCCAAACACCAACAGAAATTGTAGTTATGCCTTCACAAAGCAATAGTAACGGGGCTGAACAACAAACTCAAATAATAACTCAGATGCCAAATGATGACAACAATAGTTCGAACAATCTAAATAATTCCAACAGTAAGGCGAATGAGAATACAGTCAACAATCGGGTGAATAATAATTCAGGAAGGAGATCCGTATTACAAACAAGCAGATATGGACGCATCATAAAACCAGTAAAGAAATTAGACCTGTAAAAACAATAGGTTTTATCATTACTAATTAGTAAGTAATATTAGTAGGATGAGCAAGGACTACTTTTGAGTAGTTTAGAAAAGTATTGCAATAAGTGTTAAAGCGAGTAATTAAAAAAAAAAAAAAAAAAGGGGAAACCATGAATTACTAAATAGTACCTTTATTATAAGTTTATATACAAATACAAGTAGTGATGATAATGTTGTAAGTTAGAAGTAATTGTCTAAATACGTTCTCAAATTGTAACCGCTCGACATCGTGAACGTTTACGAATGCTAATGATAAGCTAGGTAGCACATAGTATCTACAATACGTACATAAATAAATTATAATGTATCTTTATAAAAAATGCTGATGTAACGTATAATGAATGTATGGTTTGTAGAGTAACTCAATTATAATTAGTGTGCTTAATAAAGACACGTCACTACTGATGTAACATTCTAACAAAACACACGTCTTTTATTACAAGAAAATAGATGCAATTACTAATATGCCGGAACCAAAAAACAAAGACGAAGTACGCGCTTTTGTAGGGTTAATAAATTATTACGGTAGATTTTTTGATAATTTGAGTACGGTTTTGTATCCAATTAACAATTTACTCAAGAATGATGTGTTGTTTGATTGGGACGATAAGTGCAAAGATGCTTTTTTAAAAATTAAAATAGAAATGCAAGCAGATAGGTGTTTAACGCATTACGATCCACAACTGCCTATGATACTTGCTATAGTTGCATCACTGTACGAAGTGGGCGCTGTCTTAAGTCATAGATTTAGAGATTGAACGGAGAAACCAATCCAATATGCATCACAAACACTAAACAAAACACAACAACGCTATCCACATATAGATAAAGAGGCCTATGCAATTATTTTTGGAATTCGTAAATTTGTTCAATATCTTTACGGTAGAAAATTTACTTTAATTAATTAACCTAAAAAAGGTTTATCGACCATGTCTACAATGCGTATGCAACACTATGCAATTTTTTTACAAGGCTTCGATGATAGCATTTGTTTTCGAAATACTAAAGAGCATGCGAATGCAGATGCGTCGAATGACAAATTCAAATTAATTGAAGAACCGGATTTATAGAAACCTTACCCTTAACATTTAAAGAATTAGGTTTAGCTACAATATCGGATAAAAAGGTAAAACATCACATTGATGGAATAAAAAATGGTCGTGTAGTAGACCACTGCTATAGTTTTGAAATTGATCAAACTGAATTCACGTTAAAAGATAATTGTCTGCTACGAGGCATAAGAGTTTATATACTCCGATTTTACGTAGACGTGTGTTAAATGAGTTACATTCAGCTCATTTCGGTATGACAAGAATGAAATCGTTAGCTAGAACAAACATTGACCGGGATATAGAAGAGATGGTAAAAAATTGTACAGTTTGCTAATTACATAAAGATAATCCAATGAAAGTTCCAATATATACATGGGAAGCACCAAAAGCTCCTTTTCAACGCGTACACGTTGATTTTGCAGGACGATTTCTGAATAAATACTTTTTAATTTACATCGATGCATACTCGAAATGGCCCGAAGTTCATATTCTTTCAAACATTACGACTACGATTACAATAAGTCACTTACGCCAAATATTTAGTGCACATGCATCTTAGTTACAGATAGGGGTTCACCATTTACTTCGTTAGAATTTCAAGAGTTCTTACAGAATAATGGAATAGTACACCGTATGGGAGCTCCTTATCATCCTTCAACTAACGGACAAGCAGAGCGTACCATTCAAACGATTAAATCAAAGTTAGGAACACTGAAATGCGAACAAGGGTCACTTGAAAAGGAGCTCTGCAACATATTGTTAATTTATCGAAAGACCTTACATCCTTCCACAGGAAAATCTCCTTCTATGATTGTAATAAGTAAACCTATTTATGTTGCAAACTGTAGGTAGCAACATTTATAGTGTAGACTGTAAATTATTTTAGTACATAATACGTACGAGAATACGTACTCGTATGTGTCAGAAAAGACCTTTGTTAAGTATAGGGTAGTAGATAGACGGTGGTACGTGAGGGGACATGAAATAAAGAACAAATAAAACTAATAAACAAAGTGTGTATTTTATTAAACTTAAAACATGGTGTCAGAAGTAAACGAGGTGTTATTGTGAAAAGGATTTTCCAATTAAAATTAACTAATTAAAGAAACTAGAAAACGCAGTAAACTAAATTAAAAAAAAAAAAAAAAATGGCGACATTGGATTTACGTTTGCCTCAGCCATTAGATTGTTCAAGATTGGCATCTGAGTGGCCAAAATGGAAACAAACATTCATGATTTACATGATCGCTAACAATAAGAATGGTGAATCGGAGCAAAACAAAATTGCTACATTTTGTACTTGATTGGTGACCGTGGGTTGGAAATTTATAATACATTATTTCCGAATAACGGTAGTTGTGAAAGCATGTTTGGTACAGCGGAAGAAAATGTTGTCGATGAAACAAACAACAGTGCTCAATCAGGTAAAAATCCGGGTACAAGTGAAAATGTTGTAACTCGTAGTATTCGGACATTAAATGACATAATTAAAGCATTTGATGAACATTGTTTACCGAAAAAAAATATAACAATGGAAGTATTTAAGTTCAACAGGATGATTCAGAAAGAAAAGCAAACAATTTCTGAATTTGAGACTGAGTTACGTGCTCAATTGCAACATTGTGAATTTGAGTGTGGTGCATGTAAAGCATCGTATGCTGATAGAATGTTACGTGATCGCATTGTTATTGGTGTTCAAGACAAGAAACTGCAATTGAAATTACTCGAAGGAATTGAGTCATTGTATAAAGTTATTGATACGTGCAAGATTTTTGAAGCGGCATCAGCAAGCAAACAGTTGTTAGAGTATAAAAGTGCAAAAGTTGAAATTAATGCGGTTGAAGAAACAAAAGCTGAAGTTAATGTTATAAAACGTGCATGTTACAATTGTGGTCAGAACTATAATAGAAGTCATCGTCGTGTTTGCCCGGCATTGAAGATCAAATGCAATTCTTGTGGTATGGATGGTCATTTCGCCAAGTATTGCAGAAAACAAAAGGATAAGGAAAAAAAGTTGAATGCAGCAAGTCAAGCAAAAGAAATAAATGCAAAAAAAAAAAAAAATCCCATAGAACTGGTAGACAAAATTCAAAGCATTAAAATTCCTCCGAATGCCAAAATGGCAAGCTTCGATATAGTGAATATGTATTCAAACATTCCGGTTAGAGAAGCAATAAAAGCAACAGAAGAGATATTAATAGACAGTGAAATCAACAAAGAAGAAGTGAACGAAGTCATAAAAATAATTGAAATTATAACTAATCAAAACTATTTTAGCCATAATGGAATAATTTATCAACAAAAATGTGGATTAGCGATGGGTAATCCCCTATCGGGTACGATTGCAGACATATTCATAAACTACAATGAACGAACACACATATTCAACAACAACAACCAATTTTTAAACAAAATTATTTATTGGCATCGATACGTTGATGACATATTAATATTGTTCAACGGCACCCATAGGCAACTAACACAATTACATAATTACATAAATAGTATAAATCCAAAATTGCAATTTACGCTAGAAACTGAAGAGAACAAAACCATTCAATTTCTAGATCTATCAATATCACACCTAAATGAAAAACCCGAATTCAACATCTACCGCAAACCAACACACACCGATCACACCATCGATAACAACTCAAACCACCCAATACACCATAAATTCGCTGCATATACACACATGATTCACAGACTGAACAATATTCCGATGTCACCAGAAAATTACACCATAGAACTAGACACAATGAGATATATAGCTGCATCAAACGGTTTCAATCCAATCATTATAAAAAAGATGAATGAGAAATACAAAAAGAAAACAGAAAGATCCAACCTAACAACACTAACACCAATCACGAACGAGCCAAAGAACTACATTTCAATAAATTACAGTTATCCATACAGCAAAATCATACAAACAACCTTTAAACAACATGGATACACTATAGGATTTAAAACTACGAATAAATTATCGCAACAATTCCAAGAAAATATTAACCACTCATGTAACTCAGGCGTATACAAACTTACATGCAATAATTGCGAGAAATTTTACATCGGCCAAACGGGAAGAGATTTCAACAAAAGATTCAGCGAACACATACAAGACATCAAAAAACCAACATCAATGATAAAATCAAACTACGCTCTACACATGAAGAATGACAGTCACACATTTACAAGCATGGATAATAATTTATCTGTATTACACAAAATTGGAAAGGGCAATATGATGAATCGTTTAGAAGAATTGGAAATATATAAACACAGGCATAATAATAACCTTTTATACCCCTATTATGGTTCTCACCTCACCCAGAGACTCACCTCACCTAATGAGTCGTGTGACTCTTATTTTCATATTATGGTTCTCGCTTTTATTTGGGTGAGTAGTGTGCGCTGCGGCGTGCGTCATTTATTGCATTTTGGTGTTGTCAAGTTGGTATAATTGATTTTTGACAATTTTCGCTTGATTTTTGATCAATTTTTTCTGTGTTTATCAACAAGAATCAAAGTGTAGAAAAAAAACAACAAAAAAGATAAATATTAATTTTGGGTGATTTAATAATTAATATTAAATATATAATATAATTATCAATTATGATAAGCAGTGTCGACTTATTTTTCGAAGATGAGATTATTGAAGATGACAGCGTTAATGTTTCTGTAATGAGAAAATCATTAAGGAATAAATCTGACCCTTTCACACTTCCGGATGCTAAGTTAGTTTGTTGCTAAATTATATACCTTATAAAAGTTTTTATATATCGATAATTTTTAGGTTCACTAGCATATTTCGATTAAATAAAGATGGACTTCGATATTTGCTTGATAAACTAGATGGAAAGTTTAAGTCAGCTATTCGTACCTCAAGCATCCCACCTGTATTGAAATTATGCGCCGCTCTTCGATTTTTTGCATCGGGCAGTTATCAGCAAAATATTGGTGATGACTATAACATTGGAATGGCACAGCCTACAGTTTCTTTGATTATAAACGAAGTGGTAGAGTTAATTGAAGACCATATGTGCCACGAGTGGATTCAATTCGAAAGGGATGAAACTGAAAAATTGGAATGCAAAATGCATTTTATGGTGAAACACAATATTCCTGGTGTAGTTGGTTGTGTCGATGGCACCCACATTAAAATAATTGGACCAAAGAGGGATGAAAGACATTTATTTTATAATAGGAAAGGGTATTATAGCTTAAATGTTATGATAGTAAGCAAGTTTTAAATTACAAACAATTATGTAAATATTCTATTACAATACAATATAAATTAACATTTATTATTTTTCTTCTAGGTCTGTGATCACAACCTTTTCATACGTTATGTGGATTCAAGACATCCTGGAGCTAATCACGATTCTTTCGTTTGGAACAACAGCGCTATTAATGCTGCAATGCGTCTAAGTTTTGAAAATGGCGAACGTAATTCCTGGCTTCTAGGTATGTAGATAGCTTTATATGAAATGTGTATTATTTGATCATAATTGCAATGTATGATTTCTTTTATAGGCGATTCGGGCTATCCCTTGTTACCTTATTTAATAACACCATATAAAAATGCAGCTCCAGAAAGCCGTCAAGCTCGATTCAACAAAGTGCACTCCTCAGCCCGAAATATAATAGAGAGGACCATTGGGGTGTTGAAATCCAGATTTCGCTGTTTATTGGCAGCCAGAGAGCTACATTACAGCCCCGACAAATCAAAAAAAATCATTAACACTTGTTGTGTACTACACAATATGTGTAGATTTTATAAAGTGGCTGATTGCGAGGACCAAGAAGAATTAAGCGACACCATCGTAGAGAGTGACTCAGAACCCGAAGAATCTGGAACAAACAGAAACTTGTTGCAGGAAGGAAAAAGAGTACGAGATGAAATTTTGAATTCATTATAATATTTATTTCATTTTATTTCGTATTGATATATTGAAAATAGTTAATAAATTTCAAACTTAATTTCAAATACCTATGTTATACCTATAATTCAATATAATTCGCATTTTCACACATTTCAATTCATTTTGTTATATATATAAGTACATAAATTATATAAAAAAAATAATAAGCATTAATAAAATTAACATATTAAATAATATGTGTACTAAAAAAAAAATCCAGTCTTATTGTTTTACAATAATATCACTAAGGCTATAGTCTGACTATTCTGACTATTGTTTCAGTCTTCTGAGTTGCTGGAGCGTCTGGAATTGGTAATATCTAATTTTCTTTCTTCTATTTCCAATTTCCTCCTTTTGATATCCAAATTTTGTAGATATAATTTATTTTGCTGTAAGTCCTTTTTATTCTGCCTATCGAGTTGTTGTTCGAGTAAGTTTAGCTCTCTCTCTTTTAGCTCACAGGATTTCTTGAAGTAATGTGACAAATTATATGTATTTTTTTCTATTTTTTTAAGAATCTCTGCGGTTTCTTTTTGTTTATTTGCTTGCTCTTCCAACAACTCTATACGTTTCTTCTCAATATTTTCTTTATTATTAACCGTTGGTGTTGATTTTCGTTTATTGCGAATAGAGGTATCATGTTCTACATTACAAGGGATGTCCTCAATTATTATATTTTCAGTGTGATAACTGGTTGATGGTTCTGGATTACTATTATTATTGCGGTTCCCGGCTGACATTTCCAAGCTTATTTCATTATTATGTGTCACGACTCCAAAACTTGGCCCACGCGGAGCAGCAGATTTATTTAAATTTAAAATTGCGTCAACTTGCTGCTCC
This sequence comes from Tipula vernalis, assembly GCA_958295665.1. Classification (NCBI taxonomy): domain Eukaryota; kingdom Metazoa; phylum Arthropoda; class Insecta; order Diptera; family Tipulidae; genus Tipula; species Tipula vernalis. Next base: position 232,578,297 of record OY282559.1, on the reverse strand, counting down.
ATTGGGGTAAGTGACAGTGAATATTGGATATTCGGTCCTCCTCCTGTCCCTCGAATCTCTTCATAGTTTCTTGCAATTTTTTGCTTCAGGTTACGTTTGTAATCGTTCCAAACCTATAAAACACATAATTAAACAAACCAATAAATAACAATGTCACTAAAATTAATTAATTTATTAGTCAATAATAAGTAAAAATTGACTTACTCTTCTCCATTCAAACCAGTCTTTTATTGGCGGCCCCAAGCTATTTAATTTAATAGACAAATCTTTCCAAAACTGGGTTATTGTCTCCTTAGTTTTACCCATATTTGGATATCCACGGGCAATATCTGAATTTTGCTCCATAGCGTCAACCAATTTGGAAAACTGGTTGACGTTTGTTATTTTTAGCTTTTGTCTATAATAAAATAAAGATTTAGATAAATCAAAATTATTTATTTATTTAAATTTTATAAAAAAAAAAAACAAATATGTATTTACGTGTTATTGCCGTCCATTTTTTTTGTGTTTCGTCAAAAATAACATATTTACCATGAAGTCACCAACTAATTGTAGGTGAGCATATTTGACACTAGACTCGCTCACCGGGAGAATCATAATACACAAAATTAGAATGCGGCGAGTTGAAGTCACCGGGTGACTCAAATGTGACAACTATAATACCAAAATTTGATTTGGGTGAGCTGAAGTCACCGGGTGACTAAAATGTGAGAACCATAATAGGGGCATTAAACGACAAAGTGAGAGAAAATCAAATATACAATTATATAATTGGTATATAAATACTATATACTCTCATTGTATTAGTTTTAAATTTGTATATGTATTCTAATGTCACGAGGAAAATTTTAACTTGTTCATACCAAATCATTTAATTTATTCAGGTTTTAAAAAGACCTGATGATGAGCGGAGTGTCGCTCGAAACTAGTCGTAATTAAAATAAAATAAATAAATATATCACTAAAAAGAAATCGTTTTTTAAAACTACACAAATTTTAAAAAAGACTTAAAAACTCTAATGATAAATGAATGCGGTACATGTAGTTGGTTGGGGGTGAAAAAGGTAATTATTTAGTAGTAGATTTAGATCAGGCTGACAATATACGTGAAGTTAGTTCATTAAATAGTTACAATTTCGGTTTGAATAGATTGGAAGTAAATCGAGTTCGATGGAAGAAGCGTTATCTCATTGAAGACTGGCCGATTGAGTTTAAGATTGATACAGGATCGGATGTAAACTGTATCCCATTAAGTTTTGTTAAAAAAATTAATGTCCCTATGTCTCAGCAAGTCATTGACGAGATTGTTGATTATAGTTCAAATAAAATTAAGATTTATGGCCAGGTAAAATTATCATGTTTTGATGTTGATAAAAGGATAAGTTATTCTGGCATTTTCTTGGTTGTTGATAATTGTTATGAGCTAATCTTGGGTCTTGAGTCGAGCGTTGCATTTGGATTGACGAACGGATTAATGAAGTAAAACCTTTGCTTCCTGATGAAACAAGTAAGTTCGTTGAATCCAATAAAGACATTTTTGATGGACTTGGAAAAATTCCTGGTACCTGTTCGATTGTCTTAAAGGAAAATTCGGTTCCATCATTACGTTACAAAAAGCGTATTCCTTTCAGTTTATATGACGGATTGAAAGTAAAGCTGGATGAAATGTCGAAAGACAATGTTGTCAGTTTTGTTGATTATCCAACTGATTGGGTACATAATTTACAGATAGTGGAAAAAACAAATGGGGATATTCGTATCTGTTTGAATCCTAAGTCGCTTAACGCGTGCATTAAACGTGAACATTTTTTAATTCCCACTTTTGATGATATTATGAGTCGTTTAGCTGGTAAGCGTGTATTTACAGTGTTTGATTTACGCAATGGGTTTTGGCACATGGAATTGGATCGTGAAAGCTCTGATTTGACTATATTTATGACTCCATTTGGTCGTTATCGTTGGAACAGAGTTCCCTTTGGTTTAAATAGTTCTCCGGAAATGTTTCAAAAGAAGATGATTCAGATTTTTGGGGATATACCAGGCGTTGAAGTGTATTTTGATGATATTGCCATTGGTGGTTCAACAGTAGAGGAACATGATAAAGCCTTGTCAGTAGTTGTGGAACGTGCCCGTATGAATGGTATCAAATTTAACAGTAAAAAAATTCAATATCGAACGAATAAAATTAGATTTATGGGTCATATTATTGAAAATGGTCAGGTTGAACCTAGTGATAAATACGTCAAAGCGATTAAAAACATGCCAAAACCTACAAACAAAACAGAGGTATTACGTTTGCTTGGACTCTTCAAATTCCTTGCAAGATTTATTCCGAATTTATCTAAACGATCAGCTGCCTTGTGTGAAACTACGAAAAAGGATGTTCAATGGCAATGGGGCAGCGCCCATGAAAATGAAGTTAAGAGCCTTCTCAAGTCCATCATCACAACTCCTGTTCTTGCTATGTATGACCCAAATAAGCCAGTTGTTAGTCAGACAGATAGTTCCAAAGATGGATTGGGTAGTGTTATTCTACAGGATGATATCAAGATCCTTGTCGAAAAGTGAACAGAAATGGGCACAGATCGAAAAATAGCTACTGGCTGTCGTGTTCGCATGTAAACATTTTCATAATTTCTTGTATGGTCGTGAATTTACGGTCCACTCTGATCATAAACCGTTGGAAGCATTGATGAAAAGAGATATTGATGATGTAAGTCGACGTTTACAAGGAATGTTTCTTCAATTGCTTAAATACCCGGGCTTGTCGATAGTTTATAAACCGGGAAAACAAATGTTAGTGGCCGATTGTTTATCAAGAGCCCCATTGTTTGATGAATATGAGTTTGACAATGAAATGTCAATGGTGATTCATGCGTTAGCACGTCGTGTATGTATATCAAAGGAAAATTATGATCTCTATGTACAGAAATTGAATGAGGATGAGCGTTATTGTCGTGTTGTTAAATACGTTACTACTGGTTGGCCGACGTATCATCAACTTGACGACTTGAGTCAGAGATTCCACAAGTACAAAAGTGAATTGCACTTTGAAAATAATTTGTTGTTTAGGGATCATCGTTTGGTTGTTCCGACTAATTTACAGAGAAGTATTTGCAAGTGGCTCCATGCTCCACACTTGGGTATAGAGAAAACTTTGTCTCGTGCACGTCAACAATTTTTCTGGCCGGGGATGACTAATGATATTACCGAGTTGGTTAAGGCTTGCACGATTTGTGAGAAACGTAAACAGTACGTTCACACGTAATAATCAAAAGGAGCCGTTAGTGCAGGAATCCACACCACAGTATCCATTTCAAAAAATTTCAACGGATATATTTGAGTACGCTGGATACAATTTTATTGTGCTGATTGATGCATATTCGGGATTTGTGATTTGTCAAACACTGAAAGAAAAGTCATCTCGATACGTGGTTGAAGTTTTCGAAAGTATTTTCTGCTGTTATGGTTATCCCACAGAAATAAAAAGTGATAATGTTCCGTTCAATTCACGTGAATTGGAAAGATATGCTAATGATACAAATATTGTATTGAAGTTTTCAAGCCCCAGATATCCTCAGAGTAATGGATTGGCTGAGAAGGGAGTCGCGATTGCCAAGAACATTTTAAAACGCTGCTATGAGTCAGATGAAGTAGATCAGTTTCAATGTAGACTTCTTGAATATAATACAACACCAATTGCTAGTATGAGGATGACGGCATCACAACTGTTTTTTGGTCGATTGGTTAAAAGTCGTTTACCAATTGTCGAAAGTTTGTTGTATCGTAATGACTTGTCAGAGAAGAGGGTTCAGGAGACAATAGAAGCTAAAAAAGAAAAGCAAAGGCATTATTATAATCAGCATGCAAAGTCGTTGCCAGTTTTGAATGAGGGTGACCGAATTATTTTTAAGAAGAAGAATAAACAATGGAATTATGGAAAAGTGGTAAGGAAAGTAAACGATAGATCTTACATTGTTGTCGATGAATATGAAAATCGTTTTCATAGAAATAGACGGTTCATTGTAAAAACTAAAAACATTGATTTCAATTCAAGTGAATTGCTGTTGGAGAATGAGATGTCGGATTTATTTAATAAATCAAATGATAGTTCTGGTGAAATACCTTTGTAGTATTATACATAGACTATAGTAGGATGAAGTGAGGGACAAGTTGATTGCAATATTATAGAAATAAATATTATAGCAAGAGTAAGAGTAGAGTAGAGAGAGAAGAAGACAAACATATATCGATTCGAGACACACAAGAGAACACATGTGTAATTTGACTGAATTAATAAGAATAAATAAAAAGTATATAAAGTTGTTTGATAAAATCGAGTTTTATTTGAGATTAAATCGAGTCATCCTGATCAATACTTTAGTTCAGAAGTGGGATATTTAATTAGTATTGTGGTTATTCGAGTTATTTGGTTCGGGAAAAAAAAAAAAAAAAAAAAACGAGTTGACGAGTTTACGAGTTTAGTGAAAAAAAAAAAAAAAAATTTTTTTTTTTTGATAACGTCATGCCGACGAAAAAACAGAAACCCTATGACGATGAAGGAAAAGACAGAAAAGAGGAAAAATAAAATGCAATGATGCATCCAGAGGATATTAAAAACATAATCCCTAAATTTGATGGGGGAGATTTAACAGTAGACCGATGGATCAAAAAAATTGAAAAATACCAGAAAATTTACGAATGGGACGATGAGGCCGCATTGTTATATGCGATTACAAGATTGGGCGGAACGCCTAAATTGTGGTTTGACGCGGTGGAGGATGAAATCTATACGTGTGAAGATTTCAAACGCAAAATTAAGACAAGCTTTGGACGAGAGGTGGACGAAACCGATATACATTTTAGGTTATCGGAGATGGTATACGAAAAAAATTAGACATACGAGAATTTTGCAATGAGGTTATTTGCGATGGGAAGAACGGCTGATTTAACGGAAACGTCAATAGTGAAATACATTTTGAGAGGATTGACGCGGGATCCGGTGTACGAATGGGTTGTGCATTTTGAGCATGATTCAGTGTTGAAGCTGATCGAAAAATAAAGTGGGCCGAATCGAATATGAAAATCAAGTTGGATCCAAAAAGTTATAATCCGAGAGCAGAAGTAGCACAATCAGTGTCCAACGAAAAAAATCCGATCCGAGAGGGATACAGACAAAGAAACAACGTGACGTATAAATGTTTCAATTGTGGTTCGACGACACATCGAGCGGACAGATGTGATCAACCCGGTTAAGTGTTTCAATTGTTTTGAGATGGGGCACAAATCGATAAGTTGCACCAAACCTCAACGATTAAGGCGATGCAGTGTGTGCAAAAGTGTTAAGCATACCGACGAGAGATGTCCAACGAAAAATACTGTGAAACCAGCCGAAACTATAACAAAAATGTACAATTTGGAAAAGGAATCAACTCCAACAGTTGCGGGATTGGATCAAAAGATATCGAGTATCCAGGTGAACGAAGATGGTATGGTAGAATGCCAGGTAATTCTGCAAAATAAAATTTTAGATTTAAATATTACTTTCTTTTACTCTAGTAAAATAAAGTATAGTAATCATGAAAATTTTGGACCTTGAGATTTTTAGACATTTATTTGTTTTGAGGTCCCCTGAGTCCGAAAAAGTGGGTTTCGAAATGGTGTCTGTCTGTCTGTCTGTCAGTCTGTCAGTCTGTCAGGCTGTCTGTGTCCTCTCTACAGCCCAGATGGTTTAACCAATCGAACTGAAACTTTAGATTTAAGCTTTTTTGATAAATTGGGAGGTCCCAGTGAATTTTACTCCAAATCGGCTAACCGGAAGTGGCCACTCCCTTGGTCCAGAAAATTTATTTTGCAAATATCTTAAAAAGTATAAGGTTTACAAAAAACTACTTTAAACAAAATGTTTTCAAAAATTAAGAACAAATAAAAATAAAAAATAAAAAATAAAAAAAAAAAATTTAAAAATTTAAAAATTAAAAAAAAAATAAAGAAAAAAATAAAATTTCTCAAAATTCTCTGTTCGTAAAAGAAAGTCGTGTGTTGGCCACACCTCAATTTTTTTAATTGATTTAGGTAGTGGGGTTAGTGTTTTAAAAGAAGCTAAGTTAGATAAACTCAATTTAATAAATTTAAGTATTGTCGATAATAATTTAAAGATTAGTGGAATAAATGATTCGAGGCTCATAGTCAAAGGCAGGGTTTCCGCATTAGTCTCGATTGAGAGGCAATTGTTTCCGGTCAATTTCCTAATTGTTCCGAACGAGTCAATGAAAGTTGATGCAATCATAGGAAGGGATTTCATAAACAGTAACGACTTTGTTGGTATTTGTATTGTTCGCGATGTTGGTTCGAGTGTCGAGATTTCAGAATTTGATTCGGGGAAAATAGAAAACACAGTCGAGAGTAAAACTAATTTTGACGTTAGTGTGATGAACGAAATAACAAGAACAGAAGAGTCACTGTTTCTCGAAATAAATGATAGTGAGCTAGAGGTGGGAGACAATTTAGAAACAAGTAAGTGTAAACGAGAAATAGAAGAGATATTTGTTGAAAATTATGTGAAACGAAAGAGGGGTAGTGAGCCGTTGACGAGATTAGAGGTAGATATTAAACTGAAAGGTAATAAATATTTTAACGTACGACCGAGACGTTTTAGTCATTACGAAAGGATAGAATTAAATAAGATAGTTGAGGAATTGTTAGAAAAAAAAATTATTCGAGAAAGTGAGTCGCCTTATTCTAGCAATGTAGTGTTGGTTAGAAAGAAAGATGGGAATATACGGATGTGTATTAATTACAGACCTTTAAATAGAATAGTCGAGCGAAACCATTATCCGTTACCGGTTATTGAAGACCAAATTGAAAAATTGTATGGAAAAAAATATTTTAGTTCATTAGATCAAAAAATGGGTTTTATCACGTAGATCTTGAGGAAGGTTCAAAAAAATTTACTGCGTTTGTCACGGAAGATGGACATTATGAGTTTAATAAATTGCCATTTGGGTACGCGAATTCGCCATCAGTATTTTCTCGATATATTTGTAAAGTTTTGAGAGAATTTATCAAACAAGGTTCAGTTGTAGTTTTTATCGATGACATTTTGATTGCAACCAATACGATCGAGGAACATTTGGATGTTTTGAGAAAGCTTTTAATTACATTATCGGATGATCATGTTGAGCTGCAGTTAAAGAAGTGTCAATTCCTTAAAACGAGGATCGAGTATTTAGGGTACAATTTGGAACAGAATAAGATGACATTAAGTGATAAGCATGTTAAAGCGATTAAGGATTATCCTATTCCGACGGACGAGAAATCTTTGCACAGATTTGTAGGATTGATTAGTTATTTTAGGAAGTTCGTTTTGAATTTTAACTATATTGCCGCACCGTTGTATGAGTTGCTTAGGTCGAAAAATGATTTCAGATTTGAGGGAAAGCATTTGGAATGTTTTAACTAGCTAAGAGGTCGTTTGATTTCAAGACCGATTTTGCGTATTTATTCTCAGAGTTCCGAAACGCAGCTGCATACCGACGCATCTGCGATAGGCTTTGGAGGTATACTAATGCAGCGACAAGTGGACGATAATAAGTTTCATCCCATTATGTACTTTAGCCGAAAAACGACGTCGAGTGAAGCAAAGTTACATAGTTTCGAATTAGAAACACTTGCAATAGTTTATAGCTTACAACGATTTAGAATGTATTTGTTTGGTTTGAGATTTACGATTATAACCGATTGCAGCGCGTTGAAAATGACTCTGAGTAAGCGAGATGTTAACGCAAAAATTGAGCGATGGTCGATGTTTTTAGAAGAATTTAGTTTTGAGTTGGTTCATAGAAAGAATGAGAGTATGAGACATGTAGACGCTCTGAGTCGAGTTAGCGTTTATATGGTGGAATCAGAAGATTCAAATTTATTTGATGAAACGATTCATGTCAATCAAGGACTTGATCAGAATATAGCGAAAATTAAAGAAAAATTATTGAACAATGAATGCAAAGGTTATGAACTTAGAGACGGGTTAGTTTTCAAAACAGAAAAACAAAAATTGATGCTATTGGTACCGGAGAAAATGACAGAATCAGTTATTTATAAGTATCATAATGAGTTAGGTCATTTTGGGGTAGACATTGATAGATCTCTTTTAAAAAATATTGATTTGGGGTAGTCATTGATAGATCTCTTTTAAAAAATATTGATAAGGGCAACGTACCGTTCTTTACGTTACATATCGACCACTTGGGCCCATTAGAAACTACGAAAGGAAAAAACAATGTGTTGGCCATAATCGACGGTTTCACGAAATATATTCGTTTGTATGCAACGAAGACAACGAACACGGTAGAAATTATTAAGCGCTTTAAATCATATATATTAGAGTATTCGACGCCAGAAAGAGTCATTACGGATCGAGGATCGGGGTTTACCTCTAAACAGTTTGAAACTTTTGTTAAAAGTCATAACATTATTCATACTCTAAATGCGACGGCTTGTCCACAAGCTAACGGGCAAATCGAAAGGTATAATAGAACTTTAATTCCGCTTTTGAGCAAATTAGTCGAAGGAAAAAATAGTTGCTGGGATACGATGTTAGTTGATGCCGAATTTTTACTTAACAATACCTTAAATCGAGGGATAAATGAGATACCAGCCAGGTTATTGTTCGGTATCATTCAAAGACGAAATATAGGACAGGGTTTATTCGAATATTTAGACAGTTTGAATGATGAAATGTTAGATAGGGAAAAGTTACGAGAAACTGCAAGTAATAATATTAAGCATTTGCAACAATATAACAAGGCGAGACATGATATGAAGTGTGGTAAAGTTCAGAAATATGACGAAGGAAATTTGGTCGTAATTAGAAATATCCCTAAGGCAGGAGATAGAAAAAAACTTAAGCGAAGATTTAAAGGACCATATATTGTGAAGAAGGTTTTAGATAACGATAGGTACGTCATATCAGATTTAGATCACTTACAGATATCGGGTAAGCGGTTCGAAGGGATATTTGATCCTAAAAATATAAGACTGTGGTGTGAGGGTAATGAACAGACCGAAGGCGAATCATATTCTGAGTCCGAGATCGAGTACGAAGAGGTCGAATTCCTGGACGACGAATTTTGAAATTGAGTATGAGTGTCGAATCAAAAGCGAGTTTTATTTGAGATTAAATCGAGTCATCCTGATCAATACTTTACCTTCAAATGCTAATAAGAATGATAGTAATAATCTTAATGTTAATACTTTTGATGATAGAAATGTTAATGTAAGTTTGGGTGAACAAAACGATCGATCAATTCAAAATAATGTGAATCAAGAAATTTCAAATAATGATAATAATATTGATCGTGAAAGGTTGGAATCCACGAGCAGTCATGAATCATTGTATGATTCTGTTGCTTATAGGAATAGTGTAAAGCCACAAATGCCATTGATTGTAAATGGTTATCGAACTAGACGCGGTCGTGAAATTAGGCCGCCAAAGCGGTTTGATGATTTTGAATAACTTGAATTTATGAAATTGTTTAAAAATTTAAAAAAAAAAAAGATAAAGAAAGAAAGCGTGTAATAAGTAAACCTATTTATGTTGCAAACTGTAGGTAGCAACATTTATAGTGTAGACTGTAAATTATTTTACTACATAATACGTATGTGTCAGAAAAGACCTTTGTTAAGTATAGGGTAGTAGATAGACGGTGGTACGTGAGGATACATGAAATAAAGAACAAATAAAACTAATAAACAAAGTGTGTATTTTATTAAACTTAAAACAATGATAGTTTACGGTAGACAATTTAGATCTCGAATAGATTTAATGATTCCTCAAAACATAGCGGGGAAGTGGTGTCGGTTTCAAATAAAAAAATTAAAAGTTTTACTTTTAATTTAGGTCAAAGAGTTGCTTGTAGAGAATACTTAGATAAACAATGTAAATGGAAATTCGGTATGGTTATACAAAAAATAGGTTTATTACATTACCTCATAGAATTAGATGATGGACGAAATTGGAAACGTTACATAGATCAGATGAGCAGTATAGGGAAAGGGATAATATAGATGATACATTGATTGATAATAATGTCGCACCTGCAGCATTGGTTGATACAACGGGTAACGAAAGTAGTAAAGGGAATAATAATGATAAAACATTTACAGTTGAAGATATTTTAATCGAGAATAGTGTTTCACGAAGCCCAGTAAAAGCTTCAACAAGTAATACAGATTCAAATATAGAAAATATGATACCGAAACCTAGGCGATCAAATAGAATTCGAAAACCTCCTGTTAAATTAAATTGGTAAAATAATAAAATATATATATATATATATATATATATATATATATATATATATATATATATATATATATATATATATATATATATATATATATATATATATATATATATATATATATATATATATATATATATATATATTATATAGTCAGCATATGTAAGTAATTTTAAGTTGATATATTTCATTGTACAAGATTGAATTAAATCCTTTAAGTTTAAAATTGATTTTGTGAACATGTTGTGGGGAGGAAGAATTGTTATGTCATAGTCAAATGCAACTTTGAGTTTGCCATATAAACGAGCTGAATTAATTGAATGTCCGCAAACTTCAATGCATTATTTTTGACAGATATCAAAGGTGAATATGAGGGTGGAATTTTTTGCTTTGCTCTCTCTCTCTCTGATTTTAACTTAAATAAATGTAACATAAATATATATAATCATTATAATAAATAAATAAATGGTAAAGAAATATAAAAAGATCTCAGTGTTATTAAATATACAACACAAACAACACAGATTATAAAACTGAACAAATCAAATCCAGAAAGAGCCGCGCCATTGTTAGGCCGGCTCGTTTTCGATAATTTTCTATCGTTCACTGCATTCACTGGGGGAAGGATAGTGTGGCGCCAACACTACCATCGATGCAAGTAAAATTGGCATCACCTTTTTCGGTTTACTGGGTTGATAAAACCACGGTATTCTAAAACCACGTTATTTCTAAAATGACGAGATTAAAAAATCGGGAGTCTAAAAAGATGGATATAGCGAATAAAAACGACGGAATAAGATGGCTGCAAATTAATCAACGTTTTGATTATATCTGTAATTCTTAATAGAATATTAATAATTAATTAAATAAATAAATAAATGAATATCGATTATCTGGTGAATAAAATACAAATAACAAAACAACAATTGATGTAACTCATTTTCGGATTAATATAAAACAAGTGTAGTGAACTTAACCTTGCGAATACAGTGGAGTGGTAATAGGGGGAACACATAACATTAAAACTCACATCAACATACCCATACCTTAACGAAAAAAAAAACCCGGCTTTACTAGCCTGTATTTATAAACTCCAATACGAAAATGTCATAAACCTATCTATACCTTTAGGAACAAGCGTTTTTTTAAACTTACGTACATAGTTTTTGATCAGCCATTACGTAGATGAAATAGGTAATTTTTGTTTGGTGTAATTTTATTAATTCAATTTTTTATTATAACTAAATAACTTATTACAGATTTACAGAATACAGATTATTATAAAGACTAAAGTTTCTTATCTAAGGGTAGGTGCAAATTATTTAAATTTGATTGAAACTTATTATATACTATTTACTTTATTGACATAAAATTTTACACTCAATATATTTTCTAAATTTTATATTTTATTTGGCTAAGTAGTACTTAACCTTACATCGAAAAATTATTATTTTTCCACAAAAAAGCAAAAAAGTTATAATTCGTGCATAAAAGCACACCAACAAATAATTGTCCATTCATTTTCAAATTTAAAAAAACTTAATTTTGTCCAGAAAAAAAATTACTTTGTATCTTTTTCAAATTCGCGTATTTTCAAAAACCACCTTTTTAAAATCTTCCATTGTGGAAAATGCAAATTTTAATTTTGAAACAAAACATTACAAAATTGAATTATGCAAGATTCAAGAGACGGGATAATTTATTCTTTAGCAATTTGGAATTTTTTGGAAGAATTTTGATAAAGCGGCATTTTGAAAAGCGGGATATCGTTGCGACCGTTCTTTAAGTACTTTTTTTCTGAACGAAATTACTAAAAAAAAACTTTTATTTTTTGATCGTACAATTTACAAATATGTAATAATAATTAAATTGTTGTTTATTAAAAATAGATTTATTTATTAAAAATATAATTAATTATATATACATATCTCATTTTATTGTAATGGGCCCGGAATGATTATATGTAAATCTTATATTTCACTACTCTGCCATAATGTCTGTGAAAACTCGATTTAATGATAGTCTTGTCAAGCGTATCGAATTTTCATAGAAATAAATTGGGCCCCTTATTGACTTTACTTAGTATTAATAGTATTGAATATAATGGTATCGGCAGGAATCTTTTCAGGGGATTGTAATCTGAATTTTATTTACCTTTTACATAAATCTTTTAGTAACAAGTTTCCTTACAGCGACGTGGTAGGTATATGTCAAGATTCTTGATTTCTTGATGTCGAGTCTTTGAATTTTTCTTTCAGATTTTTATTGTATTTTTCTAAATATTCGTTACATTCTTTTAATTTTTTCGAACCCCATCAATTCAATAGTAGTCGTATTTCCATGAGAATTTTACCAAACCAAAAGTTTGAATTATTTAATTCATTCCTAAATTTAGTTATACCAACTGACACGATGCCAAATTGTCTTTGATGTTTTATTTGAATTCGAAGAAATAATTCACGACTTATTTTCATGAGAAAAAATAATTCCAATTAAATTTTCCGCATGGAAATACAGCTAGTGTTTAAACTTCGCTGACTTTAAAATTAAAGACAATGATTTAAAATAAAATTCTAAATATACATAAACAAGAGCAACATACAAATTTAAAATAAATTTTTAGACAGGTGCCCTCCTTGCATCACGCTGCCAACGCCTATGACTGAATCTTTAAGCAAATAAAACACAATTTCTAATTATTTCAAGATTTACGATCAAAATGGTTTGAAATAATACGAATTAATAATTTAAATATCGAGAATCATACTGAATTCTTTTTTTTATTTTTTTATTGTATATTTATTGTATTTGCTAGACGGTGCTATGTCACACAACTAGAGGAAGCATTGCATTTTTACGATCAAAATTTCTTTAAGGTATAATTTCAAGACATGCAACAAAATGTAGGTAGTTGACGTTTGAACGAAATTCTGTTCCACAAATAATTGTAATAGATCATATAGTTTGTGTTTTATTAAAAGGAAACATGTATGCACGACTTTTGGATGACCCTTTACAAATATCAAAAACGCTAGTTTTTTTATTTAACTTTTATATGCAGATGCTACGAGTACCTAACATCACGCACTCTCAATTTTTATTGGTACTAGTTAATTATAAAAGTATCAAGTACATTATTATTTCAAACTATTACGAAACCCGGTTTTTATAGACTTATTTAAAGGGTTATTTTGTAGGAGAGCAAGACTCGATTTTTATTATCATATTTATTTTATATTTTTGAATTACACCCAATCCGTTTTAGATGGCAAAATGTTTAAGTGGCGTCTATTTGGTAATAACACTTACAATACTCTTACAATAAGACTGTTTGCGTTTTTATATTTATTTCGTTGTCACTTACAAAAAGCAGCCCACTAATTTATGTTAGTTTGAAAACGGCATTTAGTTATAGCAACTTCTGCATTTGACTCATATTCAGCCAAACCATATTATTCAGTTTTCTCCCAGCTGTGGCCCACTGGAAGCCGATAATAAATGAATTAAAAAAGAATTTTACTCCAATTCTTGTTCCAAATTAATCAATTTTTCAAATTTTTGATTAATATTCAAAATAAATTCACCTCTATTATGATTGACGAGTCGATCGATAATCGACACGACTTTATATTGCGTTTTCGTTTTTTCATTTGATATTAAAGATATGAATCACCTCTATTATTAGTGTCGATTGTCGATCGACTCGACACTCATAATAGAGGTGATTCAAATTGTTTAAGTTGTGTTTTTATAAAAATAAAAATTTTACAGTTAGTGGAATAATAAGCGATATTCCAGTCTACATAATATGATTTCACGTTTTTGAAATGGAAACAGGAATAATATTTGATTAAGATTGAAATGAGCAGAGGAAAAATTTTACTTTAAGGCTGTTAAAAACCAAAAAAATCCTAAAATTTCGATTTTGAAAAATTACAAAAATTATCTTAGTTCATATTCAAAATAATTAAAAAGGCATAGTTTTCGTTTCTAACAAATTTTTAAAACATTTTTAAACTGAATTATGAAAGGCACATGAATATGTAATTAGAAATGAACTAATTTCGCGGCGAAAATGTCACGAAATTAACTCACGGAGCTACAACAAATAATCAAATAAACAAAGACTGTGAACATTTCAGTTCATATCTTTGATAGTTTGTACATACGTACGACGGGAATTTGGTTGGTGGGCCTGTAGACAAAATCAGTTTTCTCGTTTTATAATAATAAATCGAAAGACAAATATTTATACGTTATATTGCTTGAGATTCCGAGTGTTTCTGACGTCTCTATATTGTTTAAGGTGCAAGGAGAGTAACTTCATCGATATTAGACTCCTAAGAAAATAATTACAGTAAATGGCAAATAATAAATGTAACATAACTAAACTATCCCCCTTTGGTTGTATTGCTGCTATTTTGTTAGAATAGTTGTAATAAAGCTGTAATCGGCTTACGAATCGTATAAACCAAAATTTCCTGCTACATCGTCAGTATGTAATTTACCAAGTAATATAAAATCAGTTATACATTGAGAAAATGTTAATTTAACTAAATCAATACAAGTTTCCGTTGTAATTTTGAGCGCATCTAATGTCATTTGTGTTAGTCCACCATTATAATAAGGACTAGAACTCCAAATACGGAGCCAATCTAAAAACTTTTCTAAAAACAAATAATTTTCATCTGTAATCGAGTTGATTGGCTGCCCTTTTGGGTTAACAATATTCCACCAATTTCTTATAACAATACAGAAGTCAGCCGTTTCTTTCATTTCATCATTTTGTTGCAATGCGGCAATAGTAGAATCGTGGAATAAATTGTTAACTAGCATAACATTTTGTCGCTCGGAATTATTAGGATGTAATGTTTTGTGATCCAATTTGTAAGCCTTCATAGTAAGAACTGATTTATCTTTTAACATTTCATATAATAAAACCATATTTGAAAATGATGCCTTTTTAATTGTAAAATCATTAAAATCAGGAAAACAGAATGTTTTATTGGGATTTTCTAATTTCAACCAATTATTTCTGATATTTTTGAATAGATGACCGCAATTGTACTGATAAAATATCTTAGAATCTGGTAAGTCGGGATTAATGAAAAAATTATCTATTGCAGAAAACTTTATAAACATACCCTGAAATATTGTATTGTGATTTGAAATAATTACTAATACCTTGAAACCAAGCCTTTGCACTAATTGAATTACAGATTTAGTTAAATCAAATAATGTATCATGGGTAGGCCGTAACAGTCGAAATAAACGAACTACTTTCTTAAAACTTCCAAAAATAGATTTGATCATAAACACCATTACCGCACTAACCTTTTTGCCATCAAATTCCAAGAATTGTGGAAAACAAATTTCATCTATCAAAAGTGCTACATATTTATCTTCATTCTTAACAGACTTTGCTTCATTTGCTAAAGTATTCTCATCATCGCGCGATGGATTTTGATCGGGCTTAACGGGGGCTGATAAGTTTTCCAAGTAGCTCGTATGGGGCAATATTAAAAATTTCCTTAAAATATTGTATGTTGCTGAAGAATAAGTATGAATTAGAAACGCGAATACAATGGACTCGGAATCATATCTTGGTTTCGTTCTATTCATAAGGTCTATCTGATTAATAATAATATCTAATTTACCGAAATGTGCGAAATCTTCTTCAATCTCATCACGAACATTTATTAAACATGGCATGGCACGATTTGGTAAATGTTCGCGACTTTCAACAAATCCCCCAGATTCTTCGCGATACTTGTCTAGTACATGTTTAATTTGAGACCATTTTGATATTTTCATGTTCCGAGGCAATAGTTCGGTATCCGCACTAAATATTTCAATATTTTCAATAATAACTTTCATATGGAGATCTTTACTGATACAAACGCGAGTGGAGATGTCGCATCCGACATCGTCAGAATTTTTTAATTTGTAAAATACCACCTTCTCTGTAGTTTGAAATATGAGGTAGTCGGTAATATTTAATCTTTCTCTGAAATATTGAGCAAATATTACAAAATTATCGATATAATCGGGTTTGATGTCAATTGGTTTTTCGGTTGGAATATTTTTTGTTCGTTTCACTGGAACTGCTAAAAATGCTGAAGGAACGGCATTATCCTTCAATCTATATTTCTTGTATTTGTGATCTGGACGAATAGCAATATCTTCGTCTGTAAAGTGTCTGATACAAACTCGCGAATGTTTAGATGGCGTCCAATTTTTTCTACCAATAGCATTAATCCATTTTGTTTTCATATCGCCGAAATACGGAAATTGAAATGCTGGTCTTTGTTTTTCCTCCGTTTTAAAAGATCTACAGCCTAAAACGCAGCAATTACGAGACATTCTGAACTTCAAATACAGTAAAACCGCACATCCGATTATAGCGGTTGGTACGTAATCTCACCGGCTTTGTCAAATATGGGCAACTAAATTCGCAAATTTAAATTATCCACATAAAAGTAAAAATAATACTTTATACTTAAAATAAAACATATACTATATTCACTTACCTGTGAAACCCGATCAATGTATACCCTGCAGCTTATATAATTCATATACATAAAATGTTCCCGCTTAAAAAAAAACAATAAAATGTACGTAAGTAAATCATTCTGGCCCACGATAGAAGAAATTAATGATCAATGATTAGTTTTGTGACCCTCTTTTTATTACTTATAAAGCCTTTAAGGCAACAATAATTAAGAATTTGATTTGAACTAATTTTGAACGCTGAAATAAAAATATTCAGCTTTATTTACTTAGCTATTAAAAAGACGAATTTTGGTCAACTTTTACCCAACCGTCAGTTACATAATTCATAAAAAAGTTCCCGCTTAAAAAAAAAGGAAACAACAAAATGAACAAATGAAAATTTCTCTGATTCAATTATTTATAATTTAAATTACTTTTAAAATTACTAATCATTAATTGTCTTACCTAAATTGTTAAGTTTCTCACGGAAAGAAGAAAATTTTATTTTCACAAACTTAATTACACGCCTATTTCACTCGAAAATCGAAACTCTTCTATTATAAAATGAATATGTTGAAAGCAAAATTTTAAATTCTCTATTTAGAAAATCCAATCCTTTCCATACTACTGTTGTACAAATATATATACTGCTAAACGTATTAGTGAAATGACATCGTATATTACTACATACTACAGTGTAGAAAACATAAACAATCGAATGCTACGAAACTAGAAGAGAGTAAATTGTATCATAAAAAAAATAATAAAAATCAATCATGCGCAAAGCGTAACTGTTGCTATATTGTTGAGAAAAATAAAAAAAGTTAGTTTTAATTTGTTGTTTCCCCTTTTCTTACATACTCGTACCTACTACTCTGCAACATAGCCATAAGTTTTTTGACATTTCTGTAATCTTACCCTCCCAGCGCAAAAATGTTTACAACAAAAATGTACAGCGTACGAACAGTTTATGAACGCTTTTTTTATAACACACTACTCCACGCACATTCTATACACAGCAATGTCAATTACAGATTAAAGAATTCTAGTCCACCATTCTACTAAGTAAAGTTGACAAATTAAAAGTTAAACTGGTGCGCTTTTTATGAACATTTTTGTAAAATAATTAACAGCTGTATCGAAATTTTGTTTAAATACATGCAAACAAACATTTTGTTTCAATTCTATTTCTATTCTAAAAATCTAGTCTATTCTTCAAAGTAAAGTTGACAATTTCCAACGTAAACTATGGTGTGTATTTTATGTGAATTTATTTAAATAATAATGACAACTGATGAAGCAGCTTGTGGTTTTTCTTGGCACGGCCAGTACGACAACATTCCCGTAGTCATTTACGACGATGTTTATTTTAAAAGGTATTTTGAGTTACATATATTTGTATTATTTAATCAATGGTTGAATAAATTTATTTCATTGTAGAAGAATCATTGAAAAAATTTCAAGGTCTTGGTGATGTGGAAACACACATCATAAAAAATTGGTTCCAGTATGCCAATGACCGTCGCCGTCGTCAACAATTCAAACAGGCTCAATGGGTGCGTTCACTGCGTAACAAAATGTTACAAAAAGTTACATTTTTTGGCAATTTGTCGTTCACTGAGCACCAAGGTGTGACAATATATTATGACAACTTGATGTTCACTGCATATGTTGTCGTCGACACAAATCGACATTTCTTGACTGTATAGGTTTTTCACTTCAAATTCAAGTTTTTTCATTTTAAATTCAATTTTTTTTATTTCAAATTCAATTTTTTTTATTTCAAATTCAATTTTTTTCATTTCAAATTCAATTTTTATTATTTCAAATTCAATTTTTTTTATTTCAAATTCAAATATATTTAATTCAAATTCAATTTTTTTCATTTCAAATTCAATTTTTTTATTTAAAATAACTATAGCATAGTTGATATATCGCACATAGTTGATATATTGCATATATCAGTTGACAATCGCAGTAGTGTGGTTTCTTAAAAGAAATTTTGTCATTATCCATTATATATTTTCACTTCATCCATTTAAATTTAAAAAATGAATACGGATACTTCTTCGAGTGAACCAAATCCTATTACGAATACCAATGGACGGAATTATCGGCGAATTCGCCGACCAATCGAATCTTCAGATGACAGCACTGCAGAAACTACATCTAACTTGGTTGTTCGTCGCAGAGGCCGACCAATCGAATCTTCAGATGACAGCACTGCAGAAACTACATCTAACTTGGTTGTTCGTCGCAGGGAACCATACAAGAAAACTAGCTTAGACAAAAAGCAGATCCTAATAAAATGCTTTGAAGAAGGTAAGACAATACTTGAATCAAGTGAAATAGCAGGAATAAATAAAAATACTGCCATGTCTATAATAAATCGCTACAAAAAAGATGAATGTACAATTGTTAAAAGAAATCGCGGTGGTAAAAGAATAATGAAATTGTCAAGTGAAATATTAAATGAAATTGAAAAAATAATAGAAGATAATCCATGCATTACGCTGAAAAAAATAAAGATTAAAATATTCGAAACCAAAAACGTCAGCCAGTATTTTTAACGCATTGAAAAAATTAAGAATATCACTAAAAAATGCTACAATAAATTTGGATCGTATGAATAGTGTAAGCACAATTGAACAACGTAAGCAATATGCAATCCACTTTTCAGGAAATGCTCCACAAACACGGGATAAAATAGTGTTTCTTGATGAATTTGGTTTTAACTGCCATCTTCGCAGAACGAAGGCTAGATCGAAGATAAATACTGGTGCTCATATAATAGTACCAACTGTGAGAGGACGAAATGTTTCGCTCATTGCGGCCATGAACTTACATGGAATAGTACATAGCAAAATAATATCAAACTCATCTGTTAATGATAATATTTTTATTACATTCCTTGGAGAATTATTTGGTAAACTGGCTGAAGCTAACATCACAGAGGCATGGCTGGTTCTGGATAATTGTTCAATCCACAAAACTCGGGCAGTGCGTGATAAAGTTAGTGAAACAACTCATACATTAATTTTTCTTTCTCCAAACTCACCGATGTTGAATCCCATTGAAAAGGTTTTTTCAAAAATAAAATTTACAGCGAGGGATTTGCTGGCGGATCCACAAACTAATATAAATTTAGAAAGTATAATTGAAACATCTGTGGCAACTATTACCTCCGCCGATTGCAATAATTATTATGTGTGTTGTGTACAGACTTCACACCCTGTGAACATACTATCTACCGGTAGTAAACACACCCCTGATGTTTTTGGACATCCATGTTGATGGCAAAAAAGAACATAATCATTAAGCACGTAGCCATGTGCACAAATGAAGTAAAACGTAAAATGTAAAAGCCTAGAATTAAATAATAAATATATACTTGTAACCTAAGTGTTTTATTAAGGTAATTGTGACCCTTAGGTATATAACATGGCGCAGTTGAAATTATGTAACTGGCTCCAACAAATAATACATCAATAATTTTGTTGCGGTTGTAAAATAAAAATAAAATAAAAAAATAAGTGAGGTTATGAGTCCAGTGATATTGGAAAAATAAAAATCGTGTAAAACGCTAAGATAAAAGTAAAAAGGCAAATTTAAACAGTAAAAGTGGAAAGTGCTGCTGGCATAAATACAAATAAACTCGTGGGTTTGTGTTGAAGTACAGAATACAAAATGGAGAGTACTTTCAACAAGCCTTGTGCACTCAGATTGACAGGAAACAAACAGGTAAACTGGGAAAAGTTTAAAGAAGATTTTGATGATTTTATGACGGCTACACAGTATGAGGTAAAAAGTGAAAAAATCAAGATTGCAGTATTTAAAAATTGTGTAGGCGATGAGGCCAAAGAGCTACTGAAAACATTTAAATTTGAGAAGTCGTCACCTGAAACATTGTTGGAAATTACGGATGCTTATGAAAAGTATTGTGTGCCGAAAACTAATCTATTATATGAAAGATATTATTTCTATAATAGAAATCAAAAAGAGGATGAGGATTTCGATCCATTTCTCAGGGAATTAAAATTGCTCGCAAAAAATTGTAACTTCTTAGCAGCTAATGACGAAATGATAAGAGATAGAATTGTCTTCGGATTAAGCAGTAAAGTATTACAAGAAAAGCTGATTAAACTAGGTGAGAAAACGCTGGATGAAACGATCGAAATCTGTAGACATGATGAGCGAACTTCCAAGCAAGCAGAAGATATTCAAAATCGGGCAGGAACATCGGTAGAACTAGTGCAAAAATCAAAAGGTACCACAAATAATTTAAATAATGCTTTTAGAGATAAGAATTTTAATAAAAACAATAGTAGTCGTTCGAATAGTCATTCAAATCAGAGGTATAACAGATCTGATTCAATTAATAATAATTTTGCAAATAAAAATTATAAATGTAGACGATGCGATACTGAACACCAAAGCGGAAATTGTCCCGCATACGGTTTTCAATGTAAAAAATGTAATTTTCGAGGTCATTTTACAAAATGTTGTAGAACAAAGAAAGTACAGGAGTTATTTGATGAAGAGAGAGATGAATCGGGCGTGGATTATTATATTGATTGTCTAGAAGAAAAAAAATCTTTGCATAGTGTAGGTGTAGTTAAATTAGATTATAATGAAGAGAAAAATTTAATTAAAAATGAGAATAGTTTGAATGTAAGTAGCGTTGGTGAAAAGGGATGGTTTGAAGTAGTTGGGATAGATGGTGTCGAAGTCCGTTTTAAGATTGACACGGGGTCTGATGTGAATATTTTGCCGCTGAGATCATGGAAAAAACTTAACTTAATAAATAGGGGCATAAAAAATACAGATATTGTACTTAGGGCTTTCGGTGGATCAAAGATCATACCGGTCGGAATGGTGGAACTTAGAATCACATTTAAGAATATTGAATTACTGGATTCATTTTTATTGGTTGATTCAGAGGTCTTTCCCATACTAGGATTGAAATCACTGAAGCGTCTTAACATAATTAAGGAGGTTCAAGAAATTGCCATGGATCGGGATACGTTCATTAAAAGTAATGAAAATCTCTTTAAAGGTTTAGGTAAATTTCCTCAGTTATTAAAATTAACGTTGAAAGATGATGCTGTTCCTGTTTCAAGGCCACCTCATAGGATACCTATTGCTATACGGGATAGAGTAAAGCTTGCTCTTAAGAACTTACAGAAACTAGACATAATTGAGCCGCTAACTGAGCCTTCCGAATGGATAAGCAACCTGGTTGTGATTGAAAAGCCAGATAAATCTCTAAGAATTTGCCTTGACCCTAAATTTCTTAATGGGGCCCTGAAACGGAGCTATTATGAAATCCCCAAACTGGAGGATATTACATTAAAATTAGTTGATAGGGAATATTTCACAGTCTTAGACTTAAAAGATGGTTTCTATCAAATTCAATTAGATCCCAGTTCAAAAAAATTGTGTTCCTTTAGCTCTCCATATGGATGCTACTGTTTTAAGCGATTACCGTTCGGAATAAACATCGCTCCGGAAGAATTTCAAAAACTAAACGAGCAAAACTTTAGTGACATTCCGGGGGTGGTAATTTATATTGACGATATATTAATAACAGGACGAAATGAGCTCGAACATGACCATAACCTAAATTTAGTTATAGAAAGAGCCAAGAAGATAGGAATTAAATTTAACATAAATAAAATCCAATATAAAGTCAAAGAAGTTAAATTTATGGGACACAAATTTAGTAAGCAAGGAATATCTACTGATCCGGACCGAATAAAAGCTATAGTAGAAATGAAGGATCCGGTTAATCAGAAAGAATTACAACGTTTTTTAGGAATGATAGGCTATCTTCGTAGCTTCATTCCAAACATGTCCCAAATTACGGAACCCTTGCGGCAACTTCTAAAAAAGAACACGGAATTTTTGTGGTTAGACGGTCACAAAGATTCAGTGAAAAAATTAAAGCAGTCATTGGTTAACACCCCGGTTTTGCAACCATTTGATGAGGATAAAGAAGTAGTAATTCAAACAGATGCCAGTAAAGAGGGCTTAGGATCTGTGTTGTTGCAAAACCGTAAGCCAATAGCATATGCATCGAGAAGTTTAACGCCTGCAGAGCAACAATATGCGCAGATAGAAAAAGAATTTCTTGCAATAATTTTTTCATGCACTAAATTTCACCAGTACATTTACGGACGTAGAGTTAAAGTTCATTCTGATCACAAACCACTCGTGGGAATTATGAAAAAAGAAATTAACAGTATAAGTTCTTCAAGGTTGAGAAGAATGAGAATGAAATTACTCATTTATGACATTGATATAGAGTACCTTCCGGGAAAAGAAATGCACATTGCGGATCATTTATCGCGCTCCTATTTAACTAACGCACCGACGTCAGAATTTCAAGAATATAATGAAATAGTGCATACCATTAATATGACAACAGGGAAAAAATTGTTATTTCAAAAAGAAACCATAAAGGATGAAACACTGTCAACTTTGATAGGTGTATACCATGAAGGCTGGCCTAAGAGTAAACAAAACCTACCAGAGTTAGTGAAACCGTATTGGAAATTCAAAAATGATATTTTTTGTGATGAAAACCTGGTATACTTAAATAACCGGATCATCGTACCAAATAGTTTGCGGAGACAAATGCTTGAACTCTTGCATGAGTCTCATATAGGAATATTTAAAACAAAACAACGGGCCAGATTGTTATTCAAAATGGATTGAAGTTCACCCTTTGGAAACTAAACAGTCGGCTGATGTAATAAAACATCTAAAATACATTTTTTCCATTCACGGCATTCCAAAAATGTTAATTTGCGATAACATGCCATTTTCCTCTTTAGAGTTCGAACGATTTAGCAAAGAATGGGATTTTCAAATAGTAACATCCAGTCCAAATTACCCACGGTCAAATGGACAGGCTGAGAAAGCTGTAAATATAGCAAAGCAACTAATTCGAAAATCGCGGGATGATCACAAAGACTATGAGTATTCGTTATTAGAATATAGAAATCATCAAGTAGCTCAGATCGGAAAAACACCCGCTCAAATTCTTATGAGTCGAACCACCAGAACAAAAGTTCCCATGAAAAACGACTTATTGAAACCAAAAGTAGTTGAATTTAATGTAAAGGTAAAGTTGCTGGAAAATCAAGAAAAATCTAAAAAATACTATGACAAAAGAACAAAACCCAGACCGAAATTTCAGTCTGGTGATAACATAACCTACAAACACGACAATAAATCAAAAGTGTGGTATCCCGCTAAGATAATTGCTGCCCACAATACTCCGCGCTCTTATTACATTAGGAATGAAAAAAACAGAGTTTTAAGAAGAAATCAATTTCACTTGAGAAAATCACTAAATGAACCAACATTAAAGGCTGAGGTCAGCAGCCCAGAGTTTGGTGATGCTGATAGTAATGGGGCAGAGGGTTCGCATCGGTCGTCGACATTTGTCCCAGAAATACCCTCGAACATAAATTTGTCGGGTGAGAATCGCACTCGAGCGGGGAGATTGGTTAGACCTCCATTGTATTTGAATGACTACGTTCAATGATTGCATTTCATAAGTTTTGTTGAATTATTATATTATAAACTATGTAATAGTAATATGTATTATCAAAAATAAAAATAAAATAAAATAATCGAACCAATAGAATTGAAAGTTAAAAAAAAAAAAAAAAAAAAAAAAAAAAAAAATTGAAAGTTTAAATAATTTTTCAAATTAGGAAAATGTTAGAAATTAAGTATTATTGTAATAGTAATAGATAAGGTTTAGTTTGGTAAATTGAATTAAATGAACATTGAAATAGATAAAGATTTGTTTGTTAAATTGAATTAAATGAACATTCATTTAATTCAATTTAATTAAAAAGGGGGAGGTGTTGTGTACAGACTTCACACCCTGTGAACATACTACCTACCGGTAGTAAACACACCCCTGATGTTTTTGGACATCCATGTTGATGGCAAAAAAGAACATAATCATTAAGCACGTAGCCATGTGCACAAATGAAGTAAAACGTAAAATGTAAAAGCCTAGAATTAAATAATAAATATATACTTGTAACCTAAGTGTTTTATTAAGGTAATTGTGACCCTTAGGTATATAACAATGTGGATATGTCTATGAAATTGCCATCGGCAGCAGTTGGACAACCATTACATTAATATTCTGTATCTGTTTTGGTGATACAGTGTACTATTATAAATTAAATTTTCTTTATAATGATTTTTTAGAAAAATTGAATTTGAAATAAAAAAAATTGAATTTGAATTAAATATATTTGAATTTGAAATGAAAAAAATTGAATTTGAAATAAAAAAAATTGAATTTAAAATGAAAAAACTTGAATTTGAAGTGAAAAACCTATAATAGCTAGTGTTGTTAGTTGATGTTCAAAAGCGATTGTTCCTAGTGTTCAATCGGGCAAAAGTGATAAAAATTATGATATTTTTTATCACGTTTTGCCATAAAACGTACTCAGTTATCACAAAAAAAAACAAAGTTTTTTTTTATTTTAGCTGTCAAAATAAATACATATTTGAAAACAAAATATTTGGCTTTTGATTGTGGTGTGATATTTTTAATATTATTCAGGAAGGGTATTCTTTATTTTCTAAAAAATCGCGAAAAATTGGTTTTGATGTTGCTCAAATAAAGATGGTCTACAGATAATTTTTTGATTCCATTTTCCGTGTGCTTTTTTGATTTTTATATACTCCTAATATTATTTTATTGAATTTTTATTTTATATATATATATATATATATATATATATATATATATAATATATATATATATATATATATATATATATATATATATATATATATATATATATATATAACACTTACTTGCTAATAATGTCAGCGTTAGTAAGTATGAAAGGCGATTAAAAACAAAGACTATTTGTGTAAAATTTATTATTATATATTGTTGAAATTACATTGTTAAATTTCACTTCATTAGGTAACACTAATGTCTACGATAGTATTTGTGAATATATAAAAAACATTGTAACCAGTATCGAATAAACGGTCCAGCTGTTAACTTCATTAATTTAAAAAGTCGTTCAAGTTGTTTCATTTAGTATAATATAATTATTAAATTATCAAACATCCATAGTTACATTTCATTAGGTTATGGGCCCAGATCATGGCCTATTTGTTTTGATAGTTTAAAAAAAAAAAAAAAAAAAAAAAAATTGTGTGGCATATCATTAAATATTGTAAGAAGCCGATAATTTAGGTCGTAAATATTTAATAAAGTTAATTGATTATCAGTTAAGCCGATCGTCTTATCGTTAATATTCAATTGTCAAATCGGGAACATTCGAGAATTTTTTTTTGTGAACAAGTTTTGGTGCCGCTGTTAATAAAAAAATAAAAAAACACGTGCAGTATTGTCAAATACATTTGAGAACACTTTTGTAATATAAAAAAAA
Source organism: Tipula vernalis (assembly GCA_958295665.1). Taxonomy (NCBI): domain Eukaryota; kingdom Metazoa; phylum Arthropoda; class Insecta; order Diptera; family Tipulidae; genus Tipula; species Tipula vernalis. The sequence goes on along the minus strand of OY282559.1, from coordinate 232,552,061 downwards.
AATGGAAAACAACGGGACTGGATTAAAAACGTTTACACAAAAATTAAATGGCTCAAATTATATCATATGGAAACAGCAAATTCGAATGTATTTTAAAGGTCGTGGTTTATTGGATAATCTAGATGGCAATGTTCTTGATCCAAATGCAAATAATGAAATAAAATCAAAGTATGAAAGAGATGATGGAAAATCAATGTTTGCTTTGATGCAATCAATTGATAGTCGACACGCAAATATGATTGTATCGTGTAAAACGGCTAAAGAAATTGTGGACAAATTTACAGCAATATATGAAAAGAATTCCGAAATATGTATTATGACTCTATATGAAGATTATTTTGCATGTAAAATGAAAGAGGAAGAGAAAATAATTGATTATTTATCAAAAATAAACCGATTTGCCGATGAAATAGAACAACAAGGTGAACAATTGTCTGAAAAGCTGAAAATGGTTCTTATTATTGGAAGTTTATCATCAAAATTCAATAATTTCAAAACTATATGGTACAATACAAAGGATAGTCGGACATTAGATACATTAATGTCAGCTTTACAACTTGAAGAAGATAATTTGTACCGAAATCATGAACAAGAAGTGACATCAGCTGAACAGGTTGCGTTTGTTGCTGGGAAATCTCATAAAGTTAAATACAATAAGAAACCAAAATCAAAAGGAAACGTTGACGAATTAAAAAAAAAACATGTTGTCATACGTGTAATGAATTATAGGCCATTGGTCTAGAGAATGTCCTAAAAAGAAGTCTTTGTCAAATGATAAAAATAATGGAAAATTAAATAAAGAATTGGCATGGTGTAGTGAAGTCAAATCTACAAATAATATTGATAATAATTTTTGGTTTGCTGATTCTGGTGCATCAAGTCACATGACTTCTCATTGTGATTGGTTTCATGAGATGCATATTTATAATGGAAAAAAAAATTGTTGAAATTGCTGATGATCGTCAACTTGAAATTCGTGGTATTGGGGTAATATTGATTGAGTCCAGAGTTAAATAATCAGTGGGAGCCAGTGCGGCTAGAAAATGTATTGTATGTTCCAGATTTGGGTAAAAATCTTTTGTCAACTGCTGCATTAACAGATAAAGATTTGATTGTTGTAATATACAAAGAAGGTATCAAAGTGTTGATTAAAGATAATGAAGTTGTAGCAACAGGTGAAAGAAACAATAAAAATCAACTCAATATGAACATCAGGTTACGTGTCAAAGAATATGCAAATATTGCATCAGTTTCACTTCAACATTGGCATCGTCGTTTGGGACATATAAATATAGAGTCGATAAAGAAAATGGCAGAAGACGGTTTGGTCAATGGCATTGATCTGTCAAACAGTGACAAATTTTTCTGTGAGGAATGTCAATTTGGAAAAATGACACGATCAAGTCATAAAACTTCAATAAAACGACCATCAGTACGAGGTGAATATATGCACGTTGATCTATGTGGACCAATGGAGAATATTGGCATTGGTAGTTATCGTTTTTTATGTTGATCAAAGATGAAGCAACGAGTTTTCGTTTTATATATTTATTAAATACGAAAGATGAAGTTTTCGATCGGTTGTCATCGTTTATTTCCATGGTTAAAAACATAAATATGGTAATTCCAATATAAAATTTTTTCGTTTTGATAACGGTCCAGAATTTGTTAATAAAAGAATTAGAAGTTTGTTGTCAGAAAATGGAATCCAGATAGAAAATATTGTTGCGTATACACCGGAACAAAATGGTAGAATTGAACGTGAAAATCGTACAATTGTTGAATGTGCTCGAACCATGTTAATTGAAAGTGAATTACCAAAGAGTTTATGGCCAGAGGCAATTCGAACAGCTGCATATGTGTTAAATCGATCTACAAATAGCACATATAATGGTAGTACACCATATGAAAAATGGTTCGATTATAAACCCTTCTTGGGTCATGTCAAAATATTTGGTACTGAATGTTTCGTTAATATACCGAAACAACGACGAAAAAAATGGGATCCAAAGGCAGTAAAGGTATATTTAGTTGGATATGAACCCACCATTAAAAATTATCGGTTATTTGATCCAGTCAATCACAAAATATTTATTAGTTGTGATGTTCGGTTCGGATAGGGTCATGAAAGACAAATAATGTTAATCCAGTCATTAAAGAAGATAAAGAAGGAAATTCTTTGGATGATAATGTTGTATCATCTGTCGACGAGGATGCTGGACGTGAAACAAATCAACGTTATAAGTTACATCAAGATGTAAAAGCACCAGAACGTTTAATTGAAACTTGTTCAATGGCTGCTGTCATTGAACCAAACACATATGATGAAGCTATGTCATCAAATGAGTGTAAAGAATGGAAACATGCAATGGATGACGAATTTAATTCTTTGTTTAAAAATAATACCTGGAAATTAATTAAATCACCGGAAAATCAAAAGATAATTGACAATCGTTGGGTGTTCAAAGTAAAATATAATGCAAATGGTTCGGTCGATCGTTTTAAAGCTCGTCTAGTGATACGAGGTTTCACACAGCAGTATGGTGTTGACTATGAGGAGACATTTAGTCCCGTCGTAAAATTTACATCAGTTCGTACAATTTTATCCGTTGCAGCAATGAATAATATGCAAATGAGACAGTTTGATATAAAGACAGCATTTTTGTATGGTGATTTAAAGGAGGATGTGTACATGCATCAACCTGTTGGTTATGAAGATAATAGTGGACGTATATGTAAGTTGGTCAAGAGTTTATACGGTCTTAAACAGGCTTCAAAATGCTGGAATCAAAAATTTTCATCTTTTATCCGTGATTTTGATTTCAAAGTATGTGAATCAGATCAGTGTGTATTTGTAAGGATTAAAAAAAATAAAAGTGTTATCATCGATATCTATGTTGATGATGGACTGATAATATCAAATGATATTAATGAAATAAATTTGGTAATTTCATATTTAAAAGAGTATTTTGAGGTAAAAGATTTTGATGCAAAATGTTTCTTGGGGTTTCAAATTGAACGATCGTCTCAAGGTTCAATTCATATTCATCAGGAAGCATATATTAAAAAAATCTTAAATCGATTCAATATGACTGAATGTAAAGCTGTATGTACACCAGCAGATCACAATCAAAATTTGGGCGATTTTGCCGAAGAAGAAAGAAATACAACTTTTCCTTATCGTGAAGCAGTTGGTAGTCTTATGTATCTATCAGTTGGGACCAGACCAAATATTAGTTACGCCGTTGGCGTTGTCAGCCGCTATCTGGATAAACCAAGTCAAGCTCATGTAGAAGCTGTAAAGAGAATTTTTAGATACATTAAAGGCACACCAAAAACAGGTATTTTAAATATACAAAGAAAATGATGATTTTGATTTCGTTGGTTATAATGATGCTGACTATGCTGGTGACACTGAGACAAGACGGTCTATAAGTGGGTATGTTTTTTATTTGAGTTCAGGCGTCATTAGCTGGGCATCAATAAGACAACAATCTGTTTCAACATCAACAACAGAATCCGAATATGTGGCAGCGTGTCAAGCCATAAAAGAATTGATTTGGCTTAAAAATCTGGTTGCTGAATTAAAGCTGAATCAATCATTTACGGTCAAGTTTTATATGAACAATCAGAGCGCGATAAAACTAATTAAAAATCCAGTGTTTCATAAAAGAACAAAACACATCGACGTTCAATACCATTTCATTCGTGAAAAATTTCAGGAAGATGAATTTGAACTGGAGTATATAAACACAGAGGAACAAGTTGCCGACATGCTTACCAAAGCATTGATTGGAAAACGACATAAATATTTATGCAATTTGATGGGTTTGAATAATTGATTTTTTTTTTATTTACCAATGTTTAACGTAAAGTATCGTAAATTTAAATTACAACAATGAGTGGGAGTGTTGAAATTACATTGTTAAATTTCACTTCATTAGGTAACACTAATGTCTATGATAGTATTTGTGAATATATAAAAAACATTGTAACCAGTATCAAATAAACGGTCAAGCTGTTAACTTCATTAATATAAAAAGTCGTTCAAGTTGTTTCATTTAGTATAATATAATTATTAAATTATCAAACATCCATAGTTACATTTCAATATATATTAATTCAGTAAATTTAAAAAAATAAAAGTTTTAATTCTCTTCCACCACCATCTGCCAAAACTCATCGTACTCGATATACAAAAAAAAATTATCGCAATTTTAATACCTGGTTGGGCCACCTTTGGCTTCTAGGACGGACTGTAAACTCAACTGGAACCTTGCTCCATTCAGTCATTATTGCTTGCTCTGAGATGCTCTATGGGATTCAAGTCCGGGCTTTGCGGTGGAGAATACAGTTGTTTGGGCGTATTGTACGGTAGCCATTCTCTTACAATATGAGCCGTATGGTTCGGGTCATTGTCCTGTTGGAATAACCAGAATTTGGAGGCTTTTATTAAATAAACAGAATAGTTTTTAATAGATTTACTTATTAGCTAAATTTAAAGTGAATCATATTATAGCTTCAATGCACATTTAATGGTAAAAACACAAATTTAGTTTTTATAGAATTTTATTTCCATATTTATGATGTTCTCAGCGCCAAAATTGTAGATTTTGACGTCATTTTTTCCTTCTCAAGGAACATGAATCGGAAATGTATATTTCTCACTGAAAATAATTTTCATTATACTTTTCACGGAACCCCCAGAGGGTCAACTCTCGTTCTTTGAAAAAGCCTAATAAAAAAAATGTCTCCATTTTGTTTCCATCAAGTCTTTTTCATTTATAACATTTCACACAACGACAATAAACGATAGTTTATAGGGTAATGTAATCACCTATTATGATTTAATCGGTAACTGTCATTTTGTTTTTGTACGACATAACCTTTTTAGAAGAACAGAGTTTAAAGATTTTTGTAAGAAGTAACAAGTGCTAATTTGAGTAAATAAAAAACGTGGTTAACAAAAATTAAAACTAAAAAGACTGAAAAAGTCATAAAAATAAAATAGTAAAAGCACTAACAAAATAAAATAAAACAATATAATTTAAAAAGCAAGAACATAAATTGTGACGGAAGTAATTTTCAAATATGGAAATTTTATTTTTTTATAATGCTAAAAGCTTTAGGACTTTTAGGACGTGTCCGAAGTTTGTGATAATTATTTTTTGTAATAATTTTGACAGGAGGGAAATAATTTTCTCTGCCATATTTTGTAATAAGTTTTATTTGTACTATTTTTTTTAGAAATAAATTAACGTAATACGGCTTAGTTATTGTTATTGCGCGCTTTGGTTTATGAATATTATTACAGAAGTGTCAAATTTACAACACGTAGTGGCTGTGACGGTTTGGTGCATACAAAGTAATGTCATAATTACTACAGCTGGAATAATTATCACAAGGTTCGGAAACATCCTTAGAGTATACAAATGGAGAAATCGAGAAACCTATAGAAGACAAAGGAAAAATTGAAAAATGAACAAAATCAGACGCCAAGGTGCAGAAAATAATTATCTCTACATTAACCAAACAGCCATTAGTGCATAATAATTAATTGTAATACCGCTCAGCAAATATTCGAGAAAATTTGCTCGATTTATCAGATCATTATCTGACGAACAACAGAAACGCAATTTATTACAAGAATTTTATAATTACTCGTATAAGAATGGTGATCTTGCAGTACATATTAGTCAGCTTGAAAATTTAGCATTTCGTTTGAATGCTCTTAAGTCTTAATACTAAAATTGATGACACGACGTTAATAACTAAAATAATCACAACATTGCCGGCTAAATATAAGCATTTAGTTACAACAGCGTGGGAGTCGACACAGATTAAGGAGAGAACAATGACAAATTTCACCGGGAGACTGTTAGCTCAAGAAGAACGTGTGCGTGACACTAAAACAGATAAGCCCTCTAAACAAGGTGAACCGTGTTATATGGAAAATATTCTAATCTATATCCATATTAGATTTACCAGATCAATGATAATGAATTTTCCATATGGTGATTGTAGTTCAGTTGTACGAGTGAGGGCAAGGAAGAATATAATAAAAAAACATGTTTCTTTAAGTTTATTTTATGAAGTTAAATTGTGTGTTTTATTCATATAAATATAAAACCATAACATGGTGGCAGATGTGTAATAACATGTGTGGCGGCATAAATATACACCAAAATATATCATGCACGAGCAGTGAAATTAAAACAGCTCTAAAAATTCTTGTAAACTAAAACCGGTGCGCAGCTCTCGTGTCATTTTTGGAATAACTTACATCAATCGCCACTCGGAAATTTTTCCATAAAGAAACAGAACAAAAACGTGTTTCATTTTTTTTCATGACTTGACTTACAGTTTTTAGCCAGCATCATGATCGACTCGTTGCTAAATAAAAATCTTAAAATAAAAATTAATTTATACGTGCATTTTTAAAAGTATGTATGTAGTTATTGTATTTTTTGGTGGCAATAAAAAATATTTAAGTGGAATAATTACGAAATAATTAAATCTAATTAACTGTAGTGATTAGTAGTTGAATTAAAATAAAAGTTATAAAATAAAATTATTTCCACGCATTTTAATTTTGTCCTCCATTACATCACATAATACCACAGTACGGAGCCGCAGAGCATTAATGTAAAAATATTGGGGATACACCGATGTGGAAAAACCACGACATCATCGACTATCATATTCACCCCATACATGGTACAAATAAATAAATACTTAACTACGTGTTGGACAAATAATTGTCATGGAAAATAAATTAGTTTCCCTTAAATAAAACTCAAACTAAAAAAAGAAAAAAGTGAGGTTAAGGTCTTGTTAAATAGTAAAAATAATTCAGAAATTTGTCTCAAAAATGGGTGAAGAACTTACAGAAGTTATTAAACTGTTCACTAAAAGTTGTAATGGCATTAATGAAAACATGCAGTTGGTAAATGAAGGTCGAAAAGCATTACGTGAGGATTTTGATAAAAAACGTGTTTAGGATCACAGTACACCAATGCAGCATGTACCATTCCCGAAGCCACTGGAAACTCAAGGCAATATCGACGAAAATTTTGAATTATTCAAAAGAAATTGGCACGAATATGTGACTGCAGCTGGCATTGATAAATGGCCCGTCACAGAAGAGAAAAAGAAAATCAATTTGCTGTTGACACTCGTTGGAGATGAAGCGAAAATTAAATATACACATTTTTCATTAACCGAAGAGGAAAAAGACACAACGGAAAATGTTCTAAATCTGATTGGAAGTCGTCTAGTGTCAAAAAGGAACGTGTTATAGGATAGATATTTGTTCCACACCTGTAGTCAGAATGATAACAATCAAGGCGTCACATCTGATCACTTGTTGCGTTAAAGATACGAATCTTAAAAAGAGATTTCTGTCACAAGATCCCGATACTTTAACACTGGATAAGATAATTCAAGAGGTTAAAGTCAGCGAGGTTACGGAGGATCGATTTAAATCCATAATAGGCGACAAATTTACAAAAGTTAATAAAGTGATGAATACTAATAAACACAAAGATATTAACAAACCGAAAAAGTGTAAATTTTGTGCGACATATCATGTGTTCGATAAAAATGTATATACCGCGTTTGGAAAAAAGCGCAAATCATGTAACGGGAATAATCATTTCGAAGTAGTGTGTAAAAAGAAACATAATAATAAAATGGGAAGAAAAATGACATTAAAGCGGTAAAAGAAATAACAATTTCAAATAATAATAATTATAGTGATAGTGAGAGTTCATTTACTATATCTACTGTGATTGAATCGAATAAGGGTAATAGTCGTGCAGATCTAACCTTAAAATTCAATGGAGAATGGCAAAAAGTGACATGTGATCTGGATTCGGGTGCACAAGCTTGTTTGATTGGGCTTAATCAATTACGTAAATTGACTAATAATAATTTACCGTTAAATGACTCTAAAGTGACTTTGACGGATTATGGTGGTCATCCGATAGAAGTTTGGGGACAAGTGAAGGTACCGTGACTCCACAATAATAGAAAATATTCAATAATTTTCCATGTGGTCGATAACGCTCAGTATGCGTTATTGTCTGAGAACGCGTGTACTATTCTCGGGCTTATGCTGGAAACAGATGTGCGGAAAAACGCGCGTTTAAACGCACCTCTAAATTAGAATACACTACTTTATATGAAATGAAATACATGTATTTCGCATAACTTGCGTTTTTCCGCAAGTTGTCTCTAATTCTAAAAAAAACGCACGGCAGCAGTGTTGACAACACAAAAAAGTAAAATACTAATAATTAATGCTAACTTCACGACATAACTTTCCTGTTTGACATTCCAATTTATATCCAAAATGGAGGAGGTTATAATAGAATTTACAAAGAAAAACGAATTTATTTACAACAAAAAGCATCATAACTATAAAAATATATATTTAAGAGATAAAAAGTTTCTTGAATTGTCACAAAAATTAAAAATTCCCAGTAAGTAATTAAAATTGATACATTATCGCATTATCGTTATAGATAAATACATAAATATGTTACATATTGTATTTACATATAATCTAAACAATTTTTCGCTATTCAAATTTTTTATTTTCTAGTTGAAAAAGTAAAAACGAAATGGAGGAATTTAAGAGATACATTCCAAAAAGAAGTAAAAACCATGAAATCTTGTGCTTCTGGCAGTGGAGCATCCACTCCACCTAAAACATGGAAATGGTTCGACATAATGTCGTTCATGCTAGATATTGATACCGCAAACGAAAAGTAAATATATAGAAATTACATATGTATATACTATGGACAATAACTTGATGACTATTTTTTTTTTTAGAACAACTGGAAATTATAGCAGAGAACTAGTTGATGTAAATGAATACTCAAATACGAGTGAATCTATCGAAATCCAATCGGACATAGAAACTAGTTTTTTCGACATGGAACTAGACTACGACATAGGTAACCCCTCACCGAGTACGTCAACGGCACTACCAAAAAGGAGATTAGATTCCAACAGCAGTTCTTCGTCATCTACAACACAAAAACGAGCTTCAAATAAAAACAAAAATGAAGCATTACTTAATGAGGCGAATGATGAGATGAAGCAATTGTTAGCTTTGGCAAAAAAATCATTTGTGCGCCCGGAAGAAGCCGAAAAAAATCCAATTTCATTATTTTTCGATTCAATTGCAACAGAAGTGATCGAGGCCCAAATCTCACCAGCAGATTTTGGGGAAATGCGAATCGAAATAATAAAAGTGATAAATAAAATGTTATATGAAAAGCCATAAATATTATTTCAATAAATTTTTTATTTACATATTATATAAATAGTCTTTTAAGTTTTCTCTGATAGAGAATGCATCTCTAGAAGCATTGAATCGGCTGAAATGCCTATACTGAGGTAAAGGCTCAACTTCACTTCGCCAAGTACCCTGTATCATTTCATTTTGTTCACTCCAATGGTCAACAAAACTATTTGGTACATAGTTCGACGAATCGTGTAGTTTAATAAAGTTGTGCAGGACCAATTATTTCGGCATTCTGAGGAAATAAGTTTATGGAATTCGTCAATACTCGGAATTTCGCGGTCAAAATTCCAAAAGTATTCTCAATTTTAACTCTGGCTCCTGATAATTTTTTGTTAAAATGGTCTCTGTCAGCCGGAAGTGTTCGCCCAGGATAAGGCCGCATTAAATTGGTCCTTAGAGGAAAAGCCGAATCGCCGATAAAATAAGAAGGAAACTCCTCGTTACTGTTCGGAAATACCATCGTTTTTGGTATATTAATTGTTAAATTTAAAATTTGGTCTCCAAATGCGCTCTTTTGTAAAATGCCACCATCACTCTGGCTCCCATATGCGCCAACATCAACAGCAGAAAATAAATAGTTACTGTCGCACGTAGCTAACAGGACGATACTATGGTATTTCTTATAATTATAGTACAGTGAGCCAGCGTGTGGTGGGCATTTTATACGAATATGTTTGCCGTCGATTGCACCTACGACATTAGGCATTCCAGTATTTTTATAAAATTCGTCGGCAATTTTTTTCCATTCAGTTTCAGTTGGTGGCGACAAGTAGATTCCACTGAGTTCGTCCCAAATAATTTTAGAAACCTCCAAGATAATTTCCCGTACTGTTGACAAACCAACTCTGAACGACCACGCCAGTATTTGCCACGCTGCGCCATGAGCTAAATACCTAAATGTAAAATTAAATATAATTTAAATGTTTGTACTATATTACATATTTATAGTATGTTGTACTTACACTAAAGTTAGCACTAATCGCAATTCTGGATCAATAGCATTTCGGACATAGTTTTGCTTCTGTAGCTTTCGTTTTAACAAACTATTTAAAATGTTAAACTCCTTAATGCCCATTCTCGTTGCCTTCCTAAATTGATCCTCGTCATTATTTTTAATTATTAAAAATATTTTTGCGAAAAATCCATGCATTTCTCTTTCATTTTCAGCATAAATTTCTCGAGTCCAAATCCTTCTGTTTGATGTTCTCTGCTGATTTTGAATAATTTTTATCAGTTTTTTATAAGATAAAAAACAAAGGTACACCAAAATTATTTTGTTTAATGAATCGTATTTCATTAGTTTCATTTTCTTGAATTTTTTAAACACAAAAGATATACATACAACACAATTCGATTACACAAAATGGCGTCCCAAACAATATTAAGCGAAATGTCAAAATAAAACGCAAAAGTAAAAATAAAACGCTCATGTGTTTTGGTTGCGTTTTCGCATGCGTATCCGCATGCGGAAATTCCGCACATCTGTTTTCAGCATTAATGCTGAAAACAGATGTGCGGAAAAACGCTTGCGTTTAAATTAGAATACACTACTTTAAATGAAATGAAATACATGTATTCCGCATAGTAGGCGTTTTTCCGCAAGTTGTCTCTATTTCTAAAAAAACGCGCGGTAGCAGTGTTGACAACAAAATACAATAAAATAATAACAATTTATGCTTACTTCACACCATAATTTCTCTTTTTGACATTTCAATTTCTATTCAAGATTTCAAGATGGAAGAGGAACTTATCGAATTTATTATTAAAAAAAACGAATTTATTTACAATAAAAAACATAATTACAAAAATATATATTTACGTGATAAAAAATTTAATGAATTAGCACAAAAATTAAAAGTACCAAGTAAGTAACCAAAATCTGATACATTACAAAAATATATGCGTATATATATATATATATATATATATATATATATATATATATATATATATATATATATATATATATATATATATATATATATATATATATATATATATATATTAGTTGCTATAAGTCGCTGCTAGTACGGAGAATTGGTAGTGTACACCATCAAGAAAAAAATGTCTAAACAAAAACCACGTTGGGATATTAATGAAACGTATGGAGATACGGTCAACCATGACAATACAATACTGTTCATCCAGCAGTGGAACAACTTCTGTTTAATAGAAGAATTGAAAGAAAAGCCGGAAAATGTAAAGAAAGCGCACGTTGAACAGTGCTTGGACACAGATGGTTTGAGGTTATACAACCAAATGGTTGAAGCGTTTACTTCTGAGCAAAAACAGTCGATAGACAAAGTAATAGAGGCAATTAAAAATAAATTTTCTATGAAAACAACAACTAGATTTAATTGCTACATATTCAATGGACTATCGCAAAAGGAAAATGAAAGCATAGACACATATGTAGTCAGAATCAAATACGCTGCAAAAGGGTGCAAGTTCGGGAACCTTGAGAGCAAGATGACATGCAATCAATTCATTTTTGGATTGCAGGATACAGAGCTAAGAAATCTGCTAATGAAAAATGAAGACGAGGAATTGACATTATCAAAGACAGTGGAAATAGCGAAAATTGATGTTCTACATAAATTGCAGTTAAAAAAATGACAACAACGCTAACAGTGGAGGAGAACATAAACCGAATAAATGATGCAAAATTAATAGTATGCAAATTTTGTGCCAGAACACATCAATTTGGTAAAAAAAAATGCCCAGCATATGGGAAAAAGTATTTTAAATGCAACAAGGAGAACCATTTTTCAAGTTGTTGTTCAGTTATGGAGTTGAAAAAAGGGGTGAATGACAGAAAATCCAAAATGGGGACAAATAAGAAGCCGGTCAACCAAGTGGAACACGGAACCACCGCATCAAATGATGATGACTCGTACGATGAAATACAAATGGTTAGAACAATAGGAAGAACCGGAAAACATGATGTGTCGAAAGGGAAGATACTATTAGAGCATGAAAGAGGAACATATAAGGAAGTGATAACGTGTTGGGACACTGGAGCCTCATGTTGTGTGATAGGAATTGACAACCTATTAAAAATCAAGAAGAACCCGACAATAACACCGAGCAACATAAGATTAAAACCATTTACTGGCAGTACAATAAGTTCGATTGGTGAAACTATAATAAAATGCTCAAGAAATCGCGTGATAAACAAAATAATATTTCAAGTTATAGAAGGAAATTTGGAGCCAATAATTTCATCCAACGCTTGTAAAAGGCTCAATCTATTGACTGTCCATGAAATCAAAAGTGTGAATAGCTTAAATAAGACAAGGTTGGAAAAATTAATTGAGGAGTACAATGATGTGTTCGAAGGGGATGGGCGAATGCATGATGTAATCAAATTCGACATAGATACCTCAGTAACCCCTATTCAGGAACCACCAAGAAGAATACCGCTAGCTGTACGAGATCTATTGAAAGAAGAGTTAGACAATTTAGAAGCTAGAGGGATAGTGGAGAAGGTAACACATCACACAGAGTGGATTTCAAACATCGTTATAAGAAAGAAAAAAGACAATAAAATTCGAATATGTCTTGATCCACAAAATCCAAATCGCGCTATAAAACGTATGAAATACCAAATGCCGACAATAGATGAGTTGTTACCGGAGCTTAACAAAGCGAAAGTGTTTACGTTAGTCGACGCAAAAAATGGTTACTGGCAAGTACCATTACACAACGATAGTATGGACTTAACGACTTTTTGGACTCCATTCAATAGATATCGCTTCAGAGTACTACCGTTTGGTATAAATACAGCAGCAGAAGGATACCAGCAAAGGCAATATGAAATTGTGAAAGGGTTGGTAGGAGTAGAAACCATAGCAGACGACATATTGATATATGGAAAAGGAGACACCTACGAGGAGGCGCTGCGAGACCATGACAGCAATTTAGAAAAACTTCTGAACAGACTGCGACAAGCAAATATCAAACTAAACAAGGAAAAGATGAAGTTAGCGGTTAAGGAAGTAAAGTTCTATGGACACTTACTAACGACGGAGGGAGTGAAAGTAGACGAAGAGAAAGTCGAAGCATTAAAGAACATGAGAAGTCCAATGGATATTCAAGAGACCCAAAAGTTTCTTGGAATGACAAACTATCTAAGCAAGTTCATACCTAATCACTCTAAGCTAACGGAACCATTGCGAGAAATGGTCAAGTCAAAGACTTTCACATGGATGGAACGTGAGAGTAATTCATTTGGGAACATTAAGAAAGTCCTAGCCGATATATCAGTCCTGAAATATTACGACAGTACTGAAAAAGTCGTAATACAAACAGATGGTTCTCGTCAAGGTCTAGGGGCAGTAATGTTACAGAACAATCAACCAATAATGTTTGCCAGCAAGTCACTCACAGCAACAGAGAAAAATTACTCGCAGTGTGAAATTGAATTATTATCGATTGTGTACGCTTGTTTAAGATTTGATCAGTATATAAGTGGTCGAGACAACACTACGATACAAACAGATCATATATCCTTAACACAAATTTTCAACAAGCCAATACATAAGTGCACGAAACGAATTCAGAGACTAAGATTAAAACTTCAAAAATACGACTTAAAGATCAGTTTCATACCAGGTAAAGATCTGGTAATAGCGGATCTACTATCCAGATTACCAGTGGAGACTATACGAAAACAAATATTAGACGAAACGGAGAAAGTGTTGCAAATTAACAAATTCCTGAGAAGTGTAGAGAAGATCAACCCAATGAGTAACGAGGAAATTGACGACAAACAAATACGGGAAATTCGAGAAGAAACCCAAAATGATCCAGTTCTAAAAAAAGTGGTAGTGGAAGTATGCAATGATTGGAATAGTAATATAGACGACAACGATGTAAGAATATATCAATCAGTGAAAAAAGAGCTTCTAGTTAAATCTGGTATCTTGCTAAAAGGTGACAGGTTTGTAATACCGCACTCGCTACGAGAAAAATATCTCGATATTATACATCTTGGACACACGGGGATACAATCATGCATTGAAAAGTCTCGTCGTACAATTTTCTGGCCAGGAATAACTGCTGACATAAAGAAAAAAATAAAATACTGTTTAATTTGTGCCAGTCACGGAGACTCACAACAGAAACTGCCCATGTTGACTCAAGAGATCCCAGTTTATCCGTTTCAACGAGTATCGATGGACTTCTGCGAAACAATGTATAAAGGAATGAAAAGAAACATATTAGTTACAGTCGATCACTATTCTGATTTCTTCGAAATCAATTTTTTGAAAACAACCACAGCTGATGACGTCATACTTGCCTGCAAAATAAACTTCGCTCGCTATGGCATTCCAAAAAAAGTCGTCACAGATGGTGCACACAATTTCAACAATAAAAAGTTCCTGGAATTTGCCGAAACATACAACTTCACATATCTAAATTCATCACCTTATTATCCAAGAGGAAACGGAAAGGCGGAAGCAACAGTGAAAATAGTAAAAAGAATTATAAAAAAATGTGAAGATTCCGGGCAATGTCTATGGCAGGCATTGTTGGAATATAGAAACACACCTAATGTAATTGGATATTCACCCGCGCAGCGATTAATGTCGAGGAATCTACGGTCATGTCTACCTAGAATGGACCAAAATTTGTTACCCTCAATACCAGCGAATGTTACAGAGAACATCATGCAAAGAAGAGCGTCAAGCAAAGCTGACTACGACAAGAATAGTAAGCAGTTAAGTGATTTGGAAGTTGGCTCCGAAGTGATGGTAAAATTGAAACCGGATGATTCTAAATGTTTAAGGGGTCAAGTGTCGAAACAAGTATCTACACGTGCTTATGAACTCATAATTAATGGCAAGAAATACACTCGAAACAGACAGTACATAAGGCCAGTTTATGAATCAGTCAAACATCATCAGGACATACAAAACGAAGCGGTGCCTTCGAGCAAGACGAACCAGAAACGAGATATGACGCCACCTTCTATGGACGTGCAGCCAATGCCAGTTACCACTGATCATCACACATCTCCAACATTGGAAGGGCAGGAAACGCAATCGACCAGCGTGGAGCAACCGGCTGAGACAGAATCAACACCACGTCAAGAAAGACCACAAATAAAGAGAAAAGTGCCAAGGTACTTGGATAATTATGTTGGATCATTCTGATTCTCTTATTAAAACAAAAGGAGAGGCATGTTGAGTTATTCAATATGTATGTTTAGTATAAGCAAACCTTTATATAACACAGTCGTATTATACGACCTTTATTAATGTACATGAAATATACTTCACTTTTGGTTACAATCTTTGTGCGTATCACAACAGGTTAACACTCGGAATTTTGCAGTTAAAATTCCAAAAGTGTTCTCGATTTTAACTCTGGCACTTGATAGTTTCTTATTAAATTTTTCTCTGTCCGCTGGAAGTTTACGTCCTGGATATGGCCGCATTAAATTTTTTCTTAATGGAAAAGCCGAATCGCCGATAAAATAAAACGGGAATTCCAAATTTGTATTCGGTAATACCATTGGTTTGGGATGTTTATCAGGCCTTTTAAAATTTGGTCTCCAAACGCGCTATGTTGTAAAACGCCACCATCACTCTGGCTCCCATATGCGCCAATATCAACGGCAGAAAATAAATAATTACTACAAATAAATCTCACTAAGTTGTTCCCAAATAACTTCACAAACTTCAAGAATAATCTCACGTACGGTTGACAGACCTACTCGGAACGACCACGCTAGAACTTGTCACGCTGCGCCATGGGCTAAATACCTAATTTTAAGGATTTAATTAATTAATACGCTTGGATGCTATAATAATATGTATAGTACTTACACTAAAGTTAGAACTAGCCGAAATTCTGGATCAATCGCGTTTCTTATAAAATTTTGCTTCTCCAATTTTCGTTTTAGCAAATTATTCAGTATATTAAATTCTTTAATACCCATTCTTGTAGCTTTACGAAATTGATCTTCGTCATTTTTTTTTATTATTAAAAATATTTTAGAAAAAAATCCATGCATATTTCGCTCATTTTCCGTGTAAATTTCTCGAGTCCAAATTGATCTATTTTTTTTGTTTTCTGCTGATTTTGGATAATTTTAACCAACTTTTTGTATGATAAAAAACAGAGGTACAACAATATAATTTTATTCAAAAAGTCGTATTTTATTAATTTCATTTACACTTTTATTTTATCGAAAACTAACACAGCTCGCTCGATGTCTATTAATGATAATGGCGGTCAAAAAAATAAACCAAAATGTCAAAAAATTACGCACACAATACGCGCATGTATTTTACTTGCGTTTTCGCATGCGTATTCGCATGCGTAAATTCCGAACATCTGTTTTCAGCATTATGCTTGTTGGATGCGTGTAATATAAACGTATGCAACTTCATGTCATATGAAGTTTAGTTTTTTAATTTTTATTATGGTGGTGGTAAAAAAAAATTTTTTGGGTGATGGACGAAAAAAGTTTTGTTATAATAAAAAATACATAAAAATATAATCCATCAAGTCATTTTTTTATTTAATATTATTAAACAATACAACAGTTAAATTGTGTGTTTTATTCATGTAAATAAAACAAACCGTTTACGAATCATAAACGTAGAAAGCGATTCATGTAATCGTTCGTAAACGAATCATTTTTGCGGCTCAACCAATAATGGTTTTCTTATAACATGATAATTAGACTTTTTAGCGAAGTATTGTAATGTAGTGGTAGTTCGCAAAAAGTTTACTTTTAGTGATACGTTAAAGTATCGTTTTGGTGAAGTGTTTATGTATCGTATTAAGTGATACTTTTTTTATTGGCCCGTTTGCATAGTTTACTCAAAATTTAATAGACGAACAATTCAAGATTGTAAATAAAAACACAAAATTCAATTTTTACATCTATTTAGATATTTAAAAATGATAAAAAATTAAATTCCTAAGTCACAAATTTATTAAGCAATGGTAAAATAAATTTTGTTTGTATAAATTAATCAAAAATAATTTATAGTAGAAATAATTGAAGAACTTTTCTACTCTAATTTTTTATAAAAAAATTGCATACACAATAATTTATTAGAAATGTTAACTCGAGCAACTCACAATCAGCAAATAAAGCGATCTTTTTGTATTTAGTAAAAAAAATGTTTACTATATATGTAGTAGTGCAGGAGAAAAAAAACGTTTCATTTATAGTACGTTAATATTACGAATTTTGCGAATCACAAAATTGTTTAGCGAGAGACTAGTCAACCAGTTGCTTTAAAATCAGCTGAAAAAAAAATATTTTGTGTGTAAAGGAAACCATCTTGCTCGGTTCTATCCAAATAAAAACACTTCAAACAGTTCAACAACTAGTTAAAATTCAAATAGTCGGCGAACATATTGTAAGTTCTGCCGAAAATCAAATCATACGGAGCAGGAATGTTATTTTCGTAAAAATAAATATCAAATGCAAACAATTCAACGAACGTAAAAAAATCTGTTTTTTTCACACTCTGTATGTTCAACACGTATGGTAAATCAAAAGAGTGTCTAAACTAAATGGTTGAGTCATCGTCAGAAATAGGCATTGCCAAACATTCAGAGTCCATGCAAGCCGAAGCAATCGGAAAAATAGAAACAAGAGAAGGCACTTTTAATAAAGTTCTTTATGTTCCTGCTAGTGTAAACGCAATCACATCACATGGTGGAGAAGTGAACTTCAGAAAGAACGTAGTCGAGGTAAAATTAAATAATAAAACTGTAATAAAGGCCACCTTAAGTACGCATATTTGAAAAGGCTCAAATCAATATCAACTGGTGTTAATGATATGATTTATAATTTAAAGTACGATGCAAATCAACTAAATGCTGTATGTGAAGTTTGTGTAAAAGCAAAGCAAACAAGACAACCATTTAATGAAGAAAGGGCTAGAGCATCTAGACCATTAGAATTGGTTCAGACTGACTTATGTAGACCTATTACCCCGCCAAAATCGGACAACAATAAATACATAGTTACTTTTCTGGACGATTGTACGTATTTTACAATGTGAAACAGCGAAGGTAATTCAAAATTATATAGCTGAAGTTGAATCAAAGTGGAAGCTAAAGGTATCCAAATTAAGATGTGATTCTGGAGGAGAATATGCCAGTAGTTTCATTAAAAATTGGTGCAGCCAAGAAGGAATCGTTCTAGATTACACAACGCCGTACACTCCTCAACATAATGGCAAGGCAGAGAGACTTAATAGTACCATTATGGAAAAATCTAAAGCAATGCTACATGAGTCTGAGGTAGAAAATAAAATGTGGGGAAAAGCAGTTCGTACAGCGGCGAATATTTTAAACAGAATTCCAACCAGAAACATGGAAGTAACACCAGCGCAAGCATGATATAATAGAGTACGCTAGTCTAGCTAGACTTAAAATCTTAGGATGTTCCGCTTATGTAAAAATTCAACGTCATTTAAGAAAACTTGATGATCGTAGTTATGCTACAAATTCACATAGATTATGGGATCCAGTTAAAGAAAAAAATTTGCATTCAAGGGATGTAATTTTCAATTGTCACAGTAAAATCAAATGATAGCTACAAAATTACCAAAGATAAAATATATTCGACTGAAAATATCAGAGAAGAGAACAATACAGATTGTCAAAGTTATAACCAAGATTCAACTTTAACTCACCATGAACTATCGTCAACCGAAGCAACCGAATTACGGCGTAGTATAAGAAGTCAAAAATTGCCAGAAAAATTCAAAGATTATGTATTGTTTACATATGAGGAAGCAATCAACGGACCCGAAAAGAATAAATGGATACCAGCTATAGAAGAGGAAAAGGAAGCCCTAAACGACAGCCAAACCTGGTCTCTCGTCAATCGTGGAGAAGTAAAAAGGGAAAGGTATTAAACAGTAGTTGGATATTCAGAATTAAAGATGACGGAAAATATAAGGCTAGACTGGTGGTGGACGTAATAAACACAAGTTTTCTAAGAATCCTGTTTGCTATAGCAACGATAGAAAGCATGAAAATTATGAAATTTTATATTAAATCAGCTTTTCTAGATGGACATCTTGATGAAAATATAAATATGTAACCGCCAGAAGTTTACTGTAACGTATGAATGTAATATTGTAATCATATGAGCATTACCCACCATTGTTGATAGGGTCATCATGTCATGTAAATGAATATACTAATAAAGACGATCAGTTCTAACTTCACCATCAACAAGTGTGTTTCAACTAACATTACAGTTACCACCATGGGAAACAAAACTCGAAACAAACTTTAAATTGGAATATAACATTTACAAAGTTCTTAAGTTCTTAAGGTGTATATTCAAAAATAAAAATGCATTAATAATTCTAGCAATTATGTTGATGACGAATTGTTAATTGGGAATAATCAACAAGAAATGGAAAATGTATTAGAACAGCTGAAGGTTAAATTTGAAATGCCTACAAGTACAAATCCGGAAATTTTTCTTGGTATTGGATTTTGAAAAATACCAGATGGGTTAAAGTTATTCAAAGAAAATTTTGACAAAATTTCAAATGCATGAATCGAAAACAGTGGAGACACTACTTCTACCGATAAAGGAACAAGTTCCAGAAATAGACAGTGAAGAAGACTATCCTTACCGAGAAGCAGTAGGCAGTCTACTATATTTATCGAACAAAACTAGATCGGACTTGGCATTTTCTGGAAAAACCCAACACTCAACATATAACAAACATAAAACGAATTTTTAGATATTTAAATGGTGCCATTAGTGATGGAATTAAATTTACTTGCGAGAGTGCATTATACTTAATAGCCTATTGTGATTCCGATTTTGCCGGAAATGTGGATACACGAAAAGTACTACTGGTTATGTAATTTATTTTTGTGGCGGACCAACGAGTTGGTATTCTAGAAAACAGAACATTGTAGTACTTTCTAATACAGAAGCAGAGTACATTGCTACTGCTGAATGATGTCGTGAATTGTTATATCTCAATTCATAGAAGAACTACTCAATGATCAACAGATCATTGATTCACATCACTCACGATGTGAATCTTTTTATTGATAAATAAAATATCACTCAAATATCATTTTAATCATAAAACAGTAAAAAATGGTTTGATTAAAATTAAGTATTGTAAATCTGAAATGCAGACGGCAAATATATTAAATAAACCATTAGAAAATACTAAATTTGCTAAATTTAAAAATCAGATCTTAGTTTAGTTTTAAATAATATTGTTAATAATGTATTTTGTAATTATAGTTTAAGGGGATGTAACAGAATCGAATAGAAAAAAAAACTACTTAGTTTATAATTAAGGGGAAATGTTGAAATATGGCACTTATCAACTAAGTGTTTGTAGGGTAATGTAATTACATATTAGGGTTTATTAGGCAACTGTCATTTTGTGATTTTACGACCCAACCTTTTTAGAAGAACAGAGTTTTAAAGATTTTAGTAAGAAGTAACAAATGCTAATTTGCATGAATAAAAATTATAGTCTTTAATTGAAAAAGTATTTGTTTTGTTAAGAAGTAAAACACACGTGTTTTACTTGTTAATCACCACTGCGGATACAACTAAAGTTTAAACACAAACGGCTTTAACTTATCATAATTCAACAACCTAAACTAATTTTAGCAAGTTTTGATAAAAAACCACACACTCTTGAATTTAAACTTTAACGGTCGACGGAGAGCGGGCAAATGTGCAAGGTCATACCTGTACTAAGTTTTATTATGTAGGAGAACCAAGCCCGGCCCCTTTTCCGTTCGTCGGGAATTCCCAAGTTGAATTTCGCTTGGGATGAATAAATCTTCCCAGTGCAACGGCGGAGTGTTTGTGGCGGCACCAATAACGTTCACGGTACGCTCCCCCATATAACTTGCGGTTCACTGGGCGAATAAATTGACGTCGCCAAAATGGTACTCACTACCTAGCTCGACCCCTGAATAAAAAAAGGATAATAAGATGGCGAACAAGTAACACCGCATTTTTATGTGTTCTAACTTTATAATTTATTTCTGTAAATTAAACATTTTAATAAAGTGAATTTTCAATCGTTATAAGTATTGTAACTTAAATATAAACCATCGTATTTATTATTAGTGTGAGAGTAGCAACATAAATTTCCGAGTTTATAATATCGAGCTCAGCACGTGCCCCCAAACGCGTGCGTACGGAAAGTGGAAGTGTGGTCGAACCCGGCACAAACGATATCTAACGTATCAATAACCACCTCCACCGGTTAAATTCATAAGAAAAGAAAAAATAACTCTTTACACTTAAAACAAAACATAAATTCACACTTACCTGTTAAACAAACAAAACCCGGTCAATGTATATATGTATTTAATTCATATAAAATGTTCCCGCTTAAAAAAACAATAAAATATTCGAAGTAAATTATTCTGATCAATGATTTGTTTTGTGAATGTATTTCAGTTTAATTACTTTTAAAACGATTAATCATTAATTTTATTACCTAAATTGTTAATTTCCTCACCGAAATTGCGCTCAATTTGAAAATAAAATTTAATTTTCGTAAACTATATCGCACATCTATTTCAATCGAAACTGTACTGTAAAATGTAAATGTCAAAATACTCAAAATACTGTATTGTTGTTCATAATAAATATGTTTTCCTTGCTTCCACACGTTTCTTTGTGTGCATCATGTGATATCAATTGGAATTAGTAGTGGTAAGAAACAAAAAAAATTTTAATTTTTTTTATATGGTTTTTTGTAGCAACCAATACACTCTTCAGTATATATTATTAAATGTGTATAAGTTAGCTATACAACACAATCAGGCTTTCTAAGAGAGAATTTTAGCTGGTATAGTGTGCATCATTGTTAAACACACACACGCTTCTAGAATTGGGTTTTCAAAACCCCGATCATTTGTCTACTATTGTTAATAATATAATAAACTGCTAAATAAATTTGTGAAATGACATTATATATATATATATATATATATATGTGAATACAGTTTAGAAAACATAAACAATCGTATGCTACGAAACTAAAAGAGATTAAAATGTATCATAAAAAAAAACAATAAAAACGAAGCATTAGCAGGTTTTATGGTAGTTAATCCAAACGAAATGTAAAAAAATTTGTTTTGTTATTGTTTTGTTGTTGTTGTTGTTCATATACAGTGCCCAAAATAAGTCTGCGTACGGCCTGTGAGTATGATGTGGAGTTCGATTGGGCAAAATAAATCAATCTAATGTCAAGAAAAATGAATGTCAAATAACATTATATAAATCACTTTTTGGGATAGTAAATTGATTTATTTGGCCCAATCGAACTCCATATAAGACAGATCATAAAAATGCGTGTTTTAATCTATTTCAAATAAAAAAAGTTATTAAAAATATACATATAATGAAACTATATACATACATATTTATGTTTGTTTGTATACAATATGATAAATTTTTCATAAAATAAAAAGACTACACAGCCTTATTTGGTTGACTGTATGTATGTACATATTTACAAAGCATACACAAATCGGACGAATACTGTATAAGAAAGCAAAATCGATATTCTGAATATCTAAACCTGCGAGAATTCTCTCTCGCACACAGAGCTATATTTATAAATATTATCTAAATATAAATTTATATATATATATATATATATATATATATATATATATATATATATATATATATATATATATATATATATATATATATATATATCCACATGTAAATATACATATTTATATATTTCAAATAACGATAGTGTAAAGTACAGGTTTCGTTCTTGTGTGATCAAAACGATTTACGGGGTGGTTGTTAAATAACTTTAAAAATTCTTCTTCCAGTTAAACTATGTGTTGCGTTGCTATTTAACGGGTTTAAACATTTCAACGCTTAACCGGCCGGCAACAAATACACTTATGTATTGTAGTTTTTCTCTACTATGTATTTCTGCATTTAAGAAAATAAACCATATAAATCTAAACTGAATGCCGAGCTTTCCGATGAGATTTATGAAAAGCAAGAAATATAATACTTTTTACCGATACTTGTAGTGTTTTTTTATTCGCTCCGGATAGCTGCTATCGAGAGCCGTCATATGAAAAGTGGCTCCGGATAGCGCTCCATATAAATAGGTAGAGCCAAATATTTTTTATATGAAGTTTTTGGTAAACAATTGAATTAAAAATGATAGTTTGATGTTAAATAAGTTTAGTTTACCAATAAATAGCGCGTCAAATTTAAATTTAGGCGTATAAAAATGGCGGCTCTCGATAGCAGCTATCCGGAGCGAATAAAAAAACACTACTACTGTTTTAAAGACTACTGCAATTAGAATAGATTTGATACTAAATGTTTGAAAAAACTATCAAATACCATTATAATCCTTAAATCCTATACGATATTATAATCTAGACTCACCAGAAGACGAAGATGTTGATAGTGGCATCTTAGACAATGAAATGAATACAGAGCCATTTGAGGCGAATACCAATTGTTTGCAAAAGAGACAGAGAATACGAAACGATATTATGAATATGTTTTTTAGTGTATGTATTTAATAATATTAAGTTTAAAAAT
This sequence comes from Tipula vernalis, assembly GCA_958295665.1. Taxonomy (NCBI): domain Eukaryota; kingdom Metazoa; phylum Arthropoda; class Insecta; order Diptera; family Tipulidae; genus Tipula; species Tipula vernalis. Next base: position 232,528,167 of record OY282559.1, on the reverse strand, counting down.
AGTATAGTAAATAAAACTAAAAATTAATCACATAAAATAAATTCAATTCAGTCATTTTAAATTCATAGTTGAGTTCATTATTACGGCGTTTTTTTATTCGCTCCGGATAGCTGCTATCGAGAGCCGTCATATAAAAAGTGGCTCCCGATAGCGCTCTGTATAAATAGGTAGAGCCAAATATTTTTTATATGAAGTTTTTGCTAAACAATTGAATTAAAAATGATAGTTTGATGTTAAATAAGTTTAGTTTACCTTTAAATAGCGCGTCAAATTTAAATTTAGGCGTATAAAAATGTCGGATCTCGATAGCAGCTATCCGGAGCGAATAAAAAAACACGACTTATGTTGTATCACAGATAAAATAATTATAAAGAACCACAGATCCGCTATATTATTTATTTCTTCAGAATCGCTAGAAGAGCCAGAGTCGCGTTGTGTAATTCCCATTTTTTCCTCTAGCGCCAACCGCTTTTTAAGTTTTAATTTTTCCACGATTTCGTTTTGTTTATAAATCTCATTTCTCTGCTGTCTTACAGTTTCGTGTTGTAAAAACTGTATTTTTTTTTGTTTAACTTCATAATTTTTTTTTTTTTGAAAATATTGTAGATTGTACCATATGTATTTTCAGTTTGGTGGTTAGTTAGCTGTCTATTGCTAGTACTATTACTTTGAATGTTTTGAGGTTCCACCAAATTATCATGTTCCACGATATTCTCATTTTCATCCAAAATATTTTTTATTGAACGCAACACTGACAATGATGCGTTTGAATTTATTTCAACCAGAATTGCAAAAGTAATTCCGCTGGGAGCTGCAGATTTACTTAAATTATTAAGCGAATCCACCTGTTGGTTGATTGGGCTTAAGGAAACTTGTGAGATCGGGCCACCTCCAATTGTAACAACTTCTACTTTTAAAGTCATTCCAAACCCAAATGATCTGTAAATAAATATTGAAATAATACTAACAATAACACATAATTTTTATAACAACCTGTCTTTCTCCATTCTGTAGATTCTTTTACGGGGAGCCCTAAGTAATTTAATACAACGGCTAATTCCTTCCAAAATTCGTTGATTGACAGTTTGATCACAGAATACAACTTAATCTTTCTTCTGTGGTTTGGTTTTCCCCACATCTGGAAAACCTCTTGCGATGTCGGGATTTTGTTCCATTTTATCAACCAATTTTGCAAATTGGTTATGCATGGTTTGTAATGTTTATTTTTTGCCTAAAAATATGTAAAACAAAAATAATTATTTATAAAAAAATAACAATAAATTTAAAAAATCACATACCGCGTATTTGTGACGTCCATCTTATTTTGTTGCTCTAAGAAAAATAATAATTTACTATGAAGTCACTCAAAAATTGTCGGTGAGCATTTTTGAAATTAAACTCACTCACTGCGCGAAACATAATACCAAATTTGAAATTTGGCGAGTAAAGTCGCCGAGTAACTCAAATTTAAGAATCATAATAGGGGCATGCATAAATTAGTGAATTGCGCCTCGAATTTCAAATTTATCCATTGCTCACAAAATGCAGAGTACGTCAATTTTGGTGCTTGTGAAATGCTAACTAAATGACAGATCAACTTGAAAGTGGAAATGGCAGATCGACTTTAAAAATGAAATTTCGAAATTTAATAAGGATAACTCATTACAGCACCATCGACGTGTCAATACAGAAAACTTTTCAGTCTGTGTAGTAAAACACATAATAATTGCTGCGTTCCATTTGACGTGGAAGTACTTGGGAGTAGTAGATGGTAAATGGAACGCAGAAAATTAGTTGCGAAAATAAAATTTAATTTAAAAAAATTTACGTGCAACATGGAAAGTTGGAAAATTAATTATTAATTTGAAAACTGATCAGCCATTTGTTACCGATTAGTTGTACTAAATATTCTGGTAACGAAGTCGCCATAAATTCAAAAAGCAAACTACTCATAAAATTTAGCCAGAGTAGCTGCGTGCAGTCAGAAGTACTTGTGTGTATTTTGCCACGTTAAATCGAACCCAGCACGTGTCTTTCCAATCGATCACCGCAAGCACTTATAAGCACATGTAGTTCATAACTTTGCTAGATTATATCATAGTAAATCCCGCAAAGACATGAACGATAGAATGATAAGTGCTCATAAGTACTTGCGGTGGTCGACTGGAAAGCCACTAAAATGATTGAAATTGGCTAAAATTTACTAACTGGGACGTCAAGAAAATCAGGTAAGACGTATATTTTTAAAAAATGTTGGAATGTAGGATTCTGTTTCTATAGTTTTAACGAGCGAATTGACCCCAGTCGATTTTAAAATGAAAAAATACGTTTCTAAATTACATGTAAATTTGGTAATTACGATAGTCTGGGGTCAAAATGACTTTATGAATGAATTCCATAAGTCTGTGATGTTTTGTGCAATTTTTATGCTAATTAGTAAGTGAGATTGAGAGACGTAGGGAGAAACTGCTCCAAACGATCTTTGAACGATGTTTCTGGTTTAGTTGTTTTTTGTAATTTAAGGTGCTTACAAATAAAGATAGTTAGTCGTGGTTGTAAATATAGTTATTATGGCGCGGAAAAGACAAGAGCTCCGTAGAACTTACTGTTCCTTAGGTGTCAGATCAAGAGGAAATAGCAAGCGAGCCGATAAACGTTTGTGATTGCGATGAGGCGATAAATTTTGATGATGATGAAAATATTGAACTTGGCGCTGACGATCGAGGTAATGAACAAGAAAATGTTGAAACTGCCACTGTTGAAGATGAAGAAGGAGATACTAGTATGTAGAGTATTATGCAAAAAAAATGTATCCGATAGTGAAGCGTAAATCTTCCAATTGTGACCAGAACACGCGACTTTCTACCACTGCGAGAAAGAGAAGGCTGGACGGTACAAACAGCAAAAAATCTAACCACTAAGTTACTAGCTTTCCAAAAAATCATCCCAGAAATATTGGTGAATATTGGCTGAGACTAATAGAAAAGCATGGCAGTTTTATACAATGAATAGTAAAACAACAGAAAAACACCATGGTTGGTAAGATACTAATTTGGTGGAAATCTTTGCTCTGAACAACATTTTAACTTACGCTGGCGCTCATAAGCAATGGGACGCGCGAATGGATAAATTATACCGTCATGACAACCGTCCATTTTATTGAGCTATGATATCCGACAGAAGCGTCTTAAAACTGCTAAATTTGCAGCATTCCGAGATGTATGAAAAATGTTCTTGGCAAACATTCGAGAACCTTATGAACCATCATCAAATTTAACCATTGATAACAACTGGTTCTAACTCGGGTGAGATGTTCTTCCCGATAGTACATACCTTCGAAACAAGGGAAGTATGGAATTAAAATATTTTGGCTATGCGACGCAAAGGACTCTTACCCATTGAACGAACACAGAATTGTATGTTGATGGGCAACGAAAGGCCTACTTCAGGGATCAACAGGCGAAGAAGTGAAGAATAAGAACATTAGCAAACGACCAAGATGTCATTTTTGTAATGTGCCATTTTGTCAAAACCACATAAACATCCTATGCATGGTTTCAGATGAAGTTTAAGTGGTATCAGATGACTATGGATCTGCTTAAAACATAAATTTGACTAATTAAAATGTGATTTTCTTGTGAATATGATTTGTAATAAAAAATAAATAATTTTTATTTACTTTCCCTATGAAGTATATGATGATGTCCATGGAGTCTGGTTGACCTCTATCTGTGAAGGTTAAATATCTTACTTGATTTAAAAAAAAAAAAAGAAAAAATGAAAAAACGAAAAATTTTCTCGGAAAATGAGATAGTTTTCCGGAAAAATTGGGCTTGTCCTTTCTAAAAACTATAGATGCACAATCCTACATTCGCAAATTTTCAAAATGTCTTACCTGATTTTTTTCGACGTACCCAGGAAGTCAACCAACGCCGATTTAAGAGAGTGAGCTCTCACCAGTATATAAATGTCTTAGCGAAAAAACAACTCCGCTTTACCAGCCATTTGAAAACTCCAATACGACAAACGTTTTTTTAAACTTATATACTTTGTGGTGATCAGCAAGTACGTAAATGAAATAGGTAATTTTGATTTGTTATAATTATATTAATTCAATTTTTTATTGTAACTCTAAGTAACTTATTACAGATTTACAAAATACAAATTATTTAAACTTTACCCATATCTATTCTCATGTTGTTGCACAGCTGGAGACTGTAACAAGTTGATTGATGTTGTACTTGTTGATTGTTGACAAATTGTGAATGTGATATTGTATTTGAGATGATCATATCTTTAGTTTTGAGTGTGGAAATGATATTGAGAATTTAATTTAATTTAATTCCCCTATATCAGCGCTGCCCAACTTCACAATATTCGCTGGCCCAAATAAATTTTTTAAAGGTTAGGCGGGGTAACATATTATTTAGTGGCACAAAAAATTGATCGCGTGCCACCACCAGTGTCGGTTGGATACCACTGGTCTACTGTATAGTATTAAAATCACTTGTAGCAATTTCGAATTGTTTCATTAGGCTCCCGGCACAAAATATCACCGGTTTTGGTTTCCATTTGAATTTGTGCTTAGACATTCTGCTGTTGAACTCATGCTTGCTAATCCTGGTAATTAAATTTTATATAACAGTCATTTCAAATTGTTTCAATCAGATGTTGGTTCCATTGTATACCAAACATTTTGCTTAAACAAAATTTTCTTTTTGGTGATAAGAATTTGTTTGCTCTTTAATTCAACTTTTGCCCTCTTTGTTGCTTCTGTAGTACGGGCAGGTGGTCATCGTGACATTGGTCGTAGTATCAAAGATGGTTTAGAATTGTTATTCTATAATTGTTGTTATTCCCCCGAATTACTGATATACTACAGTGATCAATTGCTGACAATTATTATAAAATTTCCAATATTTTTAGCAGCTTCATTTGTGTAAATCAGATGTTGGTTCCATTGTATACCAAAAGTTTTGCTTAAACAAAATTTTCTTTTTGGTGATAGCCCTCTTTGTTGCTTCTATAGTACGGGCAGGTGATCATCGTGACATTGGTCGTAGTATGTCGTTAATTCAAATATGGTTTAGAATTGTTATTCTATAATTGTTGTTATTCCCCCGAATTACTGATATATTACAGTGATCAATTGCTGACAGTTTTAATAAAATTTCCAATATTTTTAGCAGCTTCATTTGTGTAAAGTTTTAACTTATGATATACTATTTACATTATTGACATCAAATTTTACATTCAATATATTTTCTAAATTTTATATTTTATTTGGCTAAGTAGTACTTAACCTTACATCAAAAAATGATTATTTTTCCACAAAAAATTTATAATTCGTGCATAAATAATTTGTTCATAAAAATAATAAATCTTGCACAGTAATTTATCAAAGAAAAATTCAATTTTGTTTTTGAATAAAACATACTTTGTACTTAATAATAGGTTGGGATGTTTGGATGTACGTATTTGAAAATCCCATTTTATCCTTTTCAAATTCCCGGTTTTTCAAAAACCTTCTCTTGCATTGTGGAAAACGCGTGCAAATTCTGAAAAATGCAAACTTTAATTTTGAAACAAAACATTACAAAGTTGAATTATGCAAGCTTCAAGAGACGGGATAATTTATTCTTTAGCAATGCGGAGTTTTTTGGTAATTTTGATAAAGCTGCATTTTGAAAAGCGGGATATCATTGCGACCGTTCTGCAAGTACTATTTTTCTGAATGAAATTACTAAAAAAAAAATTTAGTTTTTGATCGTACAATTTACAATTACCAATAATAATTAAATTTTTGTGTAAGATTTATTTATTAAAAATACAATTAATAATATCCGATTTTATTTGAATGGGCCGGCCCGATTATATGTAACTCTTATATTTCACTACTCTGCCATAATTTCTGTGAAAACTCGATTTAAGTTATAAGATATCACTCAAAAATTTAATGATAGTCTTGTTAAGCGCATCGAATTTTCATAGAAATAAATTGGGCCCGTTATTGACGACTTTACTTAGTATTAACAGTATTGAATATAATGGCATCGGCAGGAATTTTTTCATGTGAGATTAATCTGAATTTTATTTAGTATTTACATAAATCTTTCAGTAACAAGTTTCCTCACAGCGACGAGGTAGGTGTATATATGTATGTCCAGAAATGTTTTTTCTTTCAGATTCAATATGTTTAAACTTCGCTGGCATTAAAATTAAAGACAATGATTTAAAATAAAATTCTGAATATAAACAACAGCAACATACAAAATGTAAAATCAATTTTTAGACTAGTGCCTCCTTGCACTTCGCTGCCGACGCCCATGACTGAATCTTTAAGCAAATAAAACATAATTTCTAATTATTTCAAAAATGGCTTGAAATAATAAGAATTAATAATTTAAGTATTGAGAATCATCCTGAATTCTTTTTATTGTACATATATTTATTGTATTTGCTTTTTATTTGGTTATAATTTTTACTTTGACTTTGATTTGAAAATTTGTTTGGTTTAAAAAAACTGTTTGATTTTATATTAATTTAGGAGATTCTTCTTTAACAATATTTTTTACAATAGGTTTGACTAAAAAAGATTGAGATGTGTAAAAAAAGTGATATTTAATTGTTGGAATAGTAGTGATTGAGAACTTGATTTTGCTTGTAATTTATGTTTCAAACGCTTATTGATGAAAATAAATTTATCGTTTGAAAAGATGTTTCTCTTTTTAAATTATCGATTGGAACCTTTGGAATCAATGTTTCGAGTGGTACACATTTAAAAATCTTTAATTTCAATTCCAATCAATTTTACATTCACTTCTAAACATTAATATCCAAATAGATACTTTAAGTGAGAAACAATTCGCGCGGCATCGCTTAGTAGCTCTGTTAGAATATGTTAAGTACCATCGAATATAATTTGTGTTTTTAAATTATTTTAAAATTCTTCATAATTTTTTCGGGGAACTCTTCTATCTGCTAAATCGTCAGTTTGTAGTTTTCCTAGATTTTCTTGTATTTGAAGCAAACAGGAATCCCAATATGGCATCCAACATCATCTAATCTTACTAATTAATACAATCCCACCGTGATTCGCTATTTTGAAATGAAGAGATATTTATATTACCCTATTAGATATTTATATTATTTTATTTTATTATTCTATTTCTATGATAATTGCAGCCTTACTTTTCTTGGCTGAATTCTTCTGTGCAAATATTACCAAAACTTGCCTTCCAAAATGATTTTAGTGATAAAATAAAATAAAATATCATCCAAATGTCCCGTCCAAATAGAACAGAATATAATTCAAATGCCTACCACGACTGTGTCTGCAGATTTACATTTGAGTATTAACATTTTCAATGGCTGTGAGTGCTGAGCGATACCAATCAATATTGAGTGACTTTTATGCTCAGAATTGAATTTATTGTATCTGACATACAACAAAATGTAGGTAGTTAAAAATTTCGATTTTCGAATTCATTTCTGCAGTCGCAATCATGGTGGACGTTTGAACTATGTTCTGTTCCACATAGAATTGTAACAGACCATATAAATTTTTTGTTTTATTAAAATGAAACATGTATGCACGACTTTTGGATGACCCTTTACAAATATCAAAAACGCTGGTTTTTGTATTTAACTTTTATATGCAGATGCTACGAGTACCAAACATCACGCTCTCTCAACTTTTATTGATATTAGTTAATAATTAAATTATCAAGTACATTGTTATTTCAAACTATTTCGAAATCCCGTTTTTATAGACTTATTTAAAGAGTTATTTTGTAGGAGAGCAAAACTCGATTTTTATTATCATATTTATTTTATATTTTGGAATTACACCCAATCCATTTTAGATGGCAAAAGGCTAAATGGCATCTGCTTAGTAATAAAATGTAGAATACTCTTAATAAAATACTTATATATATGTATAAAAATTAAATAAGACTGCTGCTTTTTTACCTTTATTTCGTTGTCACTTTTAACTTCTGCAACTCCTGCGTTTGATTCATATCAAGCCAAACCATATTAGTCAGTTTTTTCCTCCCAGCTGTGGCCCACGGAAAGCCGGAAATAAATGAGTTTAAAAAGCATTTTATCCTAATTCTCGTTCCAAATTAGCCAATTTCATCTTTTCCAAATTTTTGATTAATTTTCAAAATAAATTAAAATTATTTAAGTTTAGTGTAAAAATTTTACACAAAATTAGTGGAATAATAAGGGATATTCCAGAGTACCTAATATGATTTCACGTTTTTGAAATGGAAGCAGGAATAATATTTGATTTATATTGAAGTGATCAGAGAACAAAAATTTCATTTAAAACTGTTAATTAATTAAAAACTCGTAAAATTTTGTTTTTGAAAAATTGCAAAAATTGTTGTATTTCATTTTCAAAATTAATTAAAAATCCATTATATATTCGTTTCTAACACATCTCTAATTCAATTTAAAAATCAATTCAAAATGATTCAAAAATCGTTTTACAAATAGGTATTATGAAATGCATAATTTTAATGCAGTAAAAAATTGATTTCGCGGAATTAATTCGTATTTATTATTTCGCGGTGAAATTGTCACGAAATTAATTCGAACGAAAAATAATCAAGTAAACAAAAACTAAAAATATTTCAGAGTCTAGAGAATATTTGAGATTCCAGCTATTCCTGACGTCTCTATATGGTTTAAGGTGCAAGGAAAATAACTTAAACTCGTAAAAAATCTAACATACATAACTAAACTATCATTTTGGTTGTATTACTGTAATTTTGTATCATTATTCATTAGCTTAGGGATCGTATAAACCAAAATTACTTGCTACATCATCAGTATGTAATTTACCAAGTAATATAAAATCAGTTATACATTGAGAAAACGTTAGTTTAACTAAATCAATACAAGTTTCCGTTGTAATTTTGAGCGCATTTAATGTCATTTGTGTTAGTCCACCATTATAATAAGGACTAGAACTCCAAATACGGAGCCAATCTAAAAACTTTTCTAAAAACAAATAATTTTCATCTGTAATCGAGTTGATTGGCTGCCCTTTTGGGTTAACAATATTCCACCAATTTCTTATAATAATACAGAAGTCAGCCGTTTCTTTCATTTCATCATTTTGTTGCAATGCGGCAATAGTAGAATCGTGGAATAAATTGTTAACTAGCATAACATTTTGTCGCTCGGAATTATTAGGATGTAATGTTTTGTGATCCAATTTGTAAGCCTTCATAGTAAGAACTGATTTATCTTTTAACATTTCATATAATAAAACCATATTTGAAAATGATGCCTTTTTAATTGTAAAATCATTAAAATCAGGAAAACAGAATGTTTTATTGGGATTTTCTAATTTCAACCAATTATTTCTGATATTTTTGAATAGATGACCGCAATTGTACTGATAAAATATCTTAGAATCTGGTAAGTCGGGATTAATGAAAAAATTATCTATTGCAGAAAACTTTGTAAACATACCCTGAAATATTGTATTGTGATTTGAAATAATTACTAATACCTTGAAACCAAGCCTTTGCACTAATTGAATTACAGATTTAGTTAAATCAAATAATGTATCATGGGTAGGCCGTAACAGTCGAAATAAACGAACTACTTTCTTAAAACTTCCAAAAATAGATTTGATCATAAACACCATTATTGCACTAACTTTTTTGTCATCAAATTCCAAGAATCGTGGAAAACAAATTTCATCTATCAAAAGTGCTACATAGTTATCTTCACTCCTAACGGACTTTGCTTCATTTGCTAAAGAAATCTCATCATCGCGCAATTGATTTTGATCGGGCTTAACGGGTGCTGATAACATCCTCAAGTAGCTCGTATGGGGCAATATTAAAAATTTCCTTAAAGCATGATATGCTGCTGAAGAATAAGTATGAATTAGAAACGCGAATACAATGGACTCGGAAGCATATCTTGGTTTTATTCTATTCATAAGGTCTATCTGATTAATAATAATATCTAATTTGGCGAAATGTGCGAAATCTTCTTCGACCTCACGAACATTTATTAAGTATGGCATGGCACGATTTAGTAAATGTTCGCGATTTTCTACAAATTCTTCAGATTCTTTGCGATACTTGTCTAGTACATGTTCAATTTGAGACCATTTTGATATTTTCATGTTCCGAGGCAATAGTTCGGTATCCGCACTAAATATTTGAATATTTTGAATAATAACTTTTATATAGAGATCTTTACTGATACAGACGCGAGTGGAGATGTCGCATCCTACATCGTTAGAATTTTGTAATTTATAAAATACCACCTTCTCTGTAGTTTGAAATATATGATAGTTGGTAATATTTAATCTTTCTCTGAATTGTTGGGCAAATATCTCAAAATTACCGATATAATCGGGTATGATGTCAATTTTTGTTTCAATTGGAATAATTTTTTTTTGTTTCACTGGAACTGAAAAAAAAACTGAAGGAACGGCATCATCCTTCAATCTATGATTCTTGTATTTGTGGTCTGGACGAAAAGCAATATCATCATCTTTAAAGTGTCTGATACAAACTCGCGAATATTTAGATGGTGTCCAATTTTCCCTACCAACAGCATTAATCCATTTTGTTTTCATATCCTCGAAATACGGAAATTGAAATCCTGGTATTTTTTTTTCCTCCGTTTTATAAGATCTACAGCCTAAAACGCAGCAATGGTGAGACATTTTGAGATTCAAATATGTACAGTAAAACGGTACATCCGATTATAGCGGTTAGTGCGTAATCTCACCGGCTTTGTCACAATACAATATATTATAGAGAGATACTTTATAATATATGACAATATGTGCAACTAAATTCGTAAATTTAAATTATCCAGAGAGAAAAAATTATACTTTACAGTTTTACACCTAAAATAAAACATATGTATATTCTCTTACGTATTAAGCATACACAACCAAGTCAATGAACACCCTGCAGTTTATGTAATTCATATAAATTGTTGCCGCTTAGAAAAAATAATAAAATGTACATAAGTAAATTATTGCAATTATATTACTTTTAAAACTACTAATCATTAATTATCTTACCTAAATTGTGGTTTCTCACCGAAAGAAAAAAAATTAATTTTCACAAATTTAATTAAACACACCTACTTCACTCGAAAATCGAAACTCTTCTATGTTCTATTATAAAATGATGTGAATTTACTGTTAAAAATAAAACCTAAAATACTCTAAGTAAAAAGCTCAATCATTTCCATACTACTGCTGTACAAATATATATACTGCTGAATGTATTAGTGAAATAACATCGTATATACCAAAATCTTCTACATATAATAAAAGTCATGAAAATTCCATACATATGAAATAAAAAAAAATCAGGTTCTATGTGTATTGATGACAGATGTTTATTTTGGCATCACTAAATTTATATGTGTTAGTTAACTAAGTATAAAGGTGTTGGTGTAGAAACAAGAAAAAAAAATTCAAATTTACGTTGAATTGTTAGTGTAACTAATACAGCCAAATCTAGTGGAATCAATAAATGTATTTGTCTGTAAAAGAGAGTTTCATGACTTTTATTATAGAAGATTTTGTATATACCAAAAATACCTATACGTAGTTCATATATGTACATATATACAGCGGTGTGAATACAGACAGTGTAGAAACATAAACAATCAAATGCTAAGAAGCTAAAAGAGAGTAAAATGTATAAAAAAAAACTGATCATGCGTAAATCGCAAGTATTGCTGTATTTTGTTGAGAAAAAAAAATTAGTTTTCATTTATTTTTTTCCCCTTTTCTTTCATACCTACTACTACTACTATGACAATAAACAAAATTTTATTTGACTTTATTTAAAACATGCGGTGCTTTATTCAATGTAACTGTGTTATATAAGTAACTATAACTACATATGTTAAGGAGATTAGCTTTAATTATGTTAATATTTAGATACGTTAATCCATATAAACCGATTTAAATCATCTGCAAGTCTGCAACACAACCGTTTTTGACATTTCGTATAATTGTTTTTTATCGCTGAATCAGCCTGTTTAGACGAGTACTTCTTCATCGATTTTTTGTTTTGTAACAAAAACACCTCGCGTTTAGACTGTTTGTTGTTACTCGTCTATTATACTGTATGTATATGCTGCGAGTCGAGTCGAGTTTAATCCGAGTTTAACTCTCACTATATATAAAGTCGAGTTAAACACGACTCGACCTAATAAATTGTAGAGTCGAGTTAAACTCTATTCTAAAAAATGCACTATATACGCATAGAGTAGAGTTAAAACAACAACAACAAAATTAAAGAAAAATTCGTGCACCAATATTAAAAAAGATTCGTTTTAATTTTTTCAATTAAATTTATTATTTTATTTTTAATATCTTATTTATTAAGATTTTAATTAATTAATTTTAATAATAAATTTTTGTTTTGGTATTTAGTTTTTTATTTTTTCGAAAAAATTATACCATCATTTTGGTGGTCTATCTCGTAATTTTTACGGAGTTTGATTGAAAATTACAATTTTTTAGACATAATATCGCTGGAAAAATGGCAACAACCAAAACCAACAAAAATGTTTATACAAGCCGTCTCGTTCGCTCCTTACACAGATCCTATCAAAAAAATGTACACTATATTTATTATGAATATATCAACTATACTTATTTGTTTTGTGTATACATACTTTCTGATTTATTTATATGCATCACTAAAGCCGCATCCACGCGAGGTGTGAAATGTACACTTATGCGCGCATTTAGCGAATGTAAACGTCGTGTGGATGGTTTTCGCATGACGAATGTAACTGAATATTTTCATTTGCTTGTGTTCGTCAAATAGGCGGTAAACGACACACATCAAAGGAAATAATCGATGCATTTGTGTCCCATCCACACGAAGTGACAAAATGTTAACAAATATAATTTGAAATGTTAGTGCATTTATCTTTAGAATTTTTTTTAATGGAAATGTTATTTATTGAACTTTTCGTTTTTTTAGAGAAATAATATCTGAAAATTCTTAAAACGTAATATTTAATTGATTTCAAAAGTAATGTTAAATGCCAATTTTCATTTAAATGGTCGGAATGGCTGTTTGGCCGGATATTATCAAATTTGCTGTTAATTTTTAGTAAAAAACCGATATTTAAATACATTATTTTTATTTCTGTTTAATAACATTACAGCACAACTATTTATTAATATTGCACTGGTCAAATCAATCTCGTCGTCGCTATTTATTTCCATTTTCAATTTTGAATAAACCGAAAAACTTGAAAATTTTTTAAAAACAACAAATTTGTTCAATTTGAAATTAAATGAAAAAATGTTACGATATATGTACTAAAAATGTCTATCAGTATAGAAATGTTCATTAACATTCGCCTACATGTGATCAATGAACATTTAACGAATCGTGTGTACCGAGATGTTGATAAATGTACACTTATCGCTTAACCGTCGACATTCGCCAATTAAGCGAATACGCGCGCATAAGTGTACATTTCACACCTCGTGTGGATGCGGCTTAATACTAAGCCTTAACGTACTTTTTTATATCTTAATACCACGTTTACATTATACGTACCTAATAAGTATGTACTTTTTTGCTATTTAATTATTTTTCCGCTGCAGTTCACATTAGCTTTGCGAATTCTAGTGTGAACGCATACTATAAAAGTTTGTTGTTTTGACAGATAGATTTCTGTATTCAGTTCAGTTTATGTTTTGTGAATTTCTTCTCAAACTCTATTAGATTTGTCGCCAAATTATTTGATTAACACCCGAAATTGTAGATTAACAAAAAAACGTATAAATTTTTGTTTTGACAACAAATATACGAATGACATTAACATATAGTTATTAGTTAGAGTTCACATTACAACGTAATATACTAATACTTTTTGATACATACTTTACCGAAATATCAAAAAAGTATGTGATAAAATATTTAAATATTTAAATTTGAGTTCACATGACGATACTTTTTTGTTACATACTTTTATTCTACTAATGTAAACGTGGTATAAGTGTTTGTACTGTTTGGCTTGTATAAACATTTTTGTTGGTTTTGCAACAACATATATGGCGATCAAATCCATTTTACATTTATCACCAAAAAAATCCTAGAATGTTTTTGATTTTACCTGTCAAAAAATATTGTTTTTTTATAGAAAAGAAACTTAATTAATATTTTTAATTTATTTCAATTTCCATAATATATGGTATACATACTGGAAATATTTAATAGTTTCAAATACTACAAAAAATTATAATTAATTATCTTTAATTAAAAAAATCAGAATAAATTAAATTGTTTGACGTTTAATTTTAACTTTTGCTTTTATTTTTTCATTTTGGTCTTTTCCTCGGTTTTGACATAAAATTTAATGAAATGCAGTTAAGGTCATAAGTAATTGATGTGCATGATATTTTTTATCACGTTTGGCCGAGGAAACACTAGGAATACAACATTATGTTTCAAAATTACAACTTTTCTGGCTAAAATAAAACTTTTCGAAAGTAAACTCAAATTTTTAAACAAAGTTGATAAAAAAATAAAACAAATGTCCAGCATGCTATAAGTTTTTGGCGGTGTAAAATCGAATACCGCGGTGATACCACTTTATTTATCAAAATTACGACTTTTCTTCGCTAAAATGAAAACTGTTCGAAAGTAAATTTTAATTTTTAAATAAAAATTTTAAAAAATAAAAGTAAACCGCTATAAAAATTTTACAAATCGCCATTTTTATTTTGTTTGTTGTTGTTTGTTTCCATAAAGTACTTTTCATACCAGGCGCCTCGCCTCGAAATATTTAGTTACCACAAATGCAAAGCTGAGACCCTTTCATACCAGTGGCGTTGGCTTTGAACATTCGGTTGCTATCAAATATTTTATTTAGGTCTATTTTATACGTGAATTATAGCAATAACTGAGATATTCTAAAATTGTAACGTACGTATGGGCTAGATTTTTTGGTAAGTATGAAACAATTGTGCAAAAAATGTGATTTGTAGGTCATGTTGACATACTTCGCTTTGTACTACCACAGATAAGAATAGAAAGATGTGGATCTTGTATGGGCCATATTTACATTCCAAATTTCAATACCAAATTCCAATCCAATCTGTTTAGACCAGGGCGTATATATAATTAACATTTCTATCCCTTTTTATGTTTTTTACCCATGACTATTTTTATAACATCAAAACAAATACAAAGCTTTCCGTTTTACTTTCTTTTACTCTAGTAAAATAAAGTATAGTAATCATGAAAATTTTAGACCTTGAGATTTTTAGAGATTTATTTGTTTTGAGGTCCCCAGAGTCCGAAAAAGTGGGCTTCGATATGGTGTCTGTCTGTCAGTCTGTCTGTGTCCTCTCTACAGCCCAGATGGTTTAACCAATTGAACTGAAACTTCAGATTTAAGCTTTTTTGATAAATTGGGGGGTCGCAGTGAGTTTTACCACAGAAGAAAGATTAACCAGAACCGTCATAACGCTGTTTTTGTATGGAAAAATTTGGACTCATTTTTTTGACCTTGATTCGCCGAAGGTAAGAGAAAGTTGGGTTATGTATTCTTTGGTTCACTGGTTTTTAATTGAAATAATAAAAATTGAGAATCCTTAACAGTATAGTTAGTGAAATTATATGACAAGTTTTGTTTTGACAGCATAATTTGTATTAAATATTCAAAAAAATCATAATATTCGAAAATAATTATACTTCAATGTCCAAAAAAGAAGGTAAGATGAAAAAAAAATTTGATCCACGCAATGTCTATTCTGGTTAATCTTTCTTCTGTGGTTTTACTCCAAATCGGCTAACCGGAAGTGGTCACTTCCTTGGTCCAGAAAATTTATTTTGCAAATATCTTAAAAAGTATAAGGTTTACAAAAACTACTTTATTCAAAATGTTTCCAAAAATTAAAAACAAATAAAAATAAAAAATAAAAAATTTAAAAAAAATTTAAAAGTTTAAAAATTAAAAAAAAAAAGTTGTAAAAAATAATAAAATTCTCTGTTCGTAAAAGAAAGTCGTGTGTTGGTCACACCTCCATTTTTTTTTTTGGTTTTCGTTTGTAAAAAATAAATATGGATACAAACGAAACCCAAAAATGGAATGATTTGTATTTGTTTCGATGTAATAAAAATAATCATGGGTAAAAAGGATAAAAAGGGATAGAAATGTAAAGTAATATATACGTCCTGGTCTAACCAGATTGGATTGGAATTTGGTATTGAAATTTGGCTTGGGATTGTAAATTTGGCTCATCCAAGATGCATATCTGTCTATTCTTATCTGTGGTAGTACCGCAGAATACAACCGGAAGAGACATAACGCTGTTTTTGTATGGAAAAATTTGGACTCATTTTTTTTACCTTGATTTGCCGAAGGTAAATGAAAGTTGGGTTATGTATTCTTTGGTTTACTGGTTTTGATTTGAAATAATAAAAATTGAGAATCCCTTACAGTTTAGTTAGTCAAATTATTTTACAAGTTTTGTTTTGACAACATAATTTGTATTAACTACTATAATATTCAAAACTAATTATACTTCAATGTCCAAAAAAGAAGGTAAGATGAAAAAAAAATTGGTCCACGCAATGTCTATTCTGTAGAGGAATTAAGCGCAAATTTTAGTGGAAAAAAAAGCCGTCATACGAAAAAAAAAATTTAAGAGAAAAACTGCACGCAGCCAAAACTGCTAGAAAAATTTTTCATAAAGAAATTTTTTTTAGTGTATCGAAGGTATCTCTAAAGAGAATTACGTAGCCGTTGAATATTTCAGTGAATATTTTTTTGAAAATTTTAAATTTTATACAAAATTCGTGAAAGTTTTCTACACATTATAAGTAAAATTAAACTAATTATTTAAACATATAACAAAAACGTTTAGTATATAATTATAATATAAAGGTGAAGATAATAGTACAAAATATGGTAAGTTTTGTTTTGTGACTTATTTTTTCGTTTTGTTAAGAACAAAATACTTGTATAGAAACAAGTATTTTACATACAATAAACATACACATTTATTTTATTTTATTTTAATAAAGTGTATTAAATAAATTTTTAATCGAAAGCGAACCGGTTAGGAAATCGCCAGAAAAATGCACTTATTGATTTGGTAGAGGAGCATTTTGAATTTATTCAAGGTAAATTTAACAAAAAATGTCGGCCATATTCCCAGCGAGTTGCTTTATAAATTCAAATTATATTGTGGTTTATTGTAGGAAAACATGCAACAGCTCGCGGGGCCAACGATAAAAAAGTCACTTGGCTTATAATAAACAGATTCAGTCAACTTAGTTGAACCGATTTCAAAGACTGCTGAACAATGGCTTAAAGTATAATTAAAGTATAAAGTATAACTGAAATTGTTAAAAAAAAATTATTTTATGTTTATTTTACATCTACAATATAATAATAAACTATTTTTTGATTTAAATATTTAGTTATTATTGTACAATTTTAAATTTTGTTTGTCAAAGAACACAAAACTGCTAAAAAATCGAAATGTCAAACATAAATACAAAAAATATAATCAGAGACATACGTCTGCTGAAAAGAAACAATTAGTTTAATGATGGGCGTACGTTTTTATAGCAATTTACAAGAAATTTTGTCGGTTTTATTTTTCCACTAAAATTTTGCGCTTAATGCCTAGACAGGTTAATCTTTCTTCTGTGGTATGTACTACCACAGAATACCCAGAAGCGACATAACGCGGTTTTTATATGGAGAAATTTGGACTCATTTTTTTGACCTTGGTTTGGCGAAGGTAAGATTTTCAGTGTTAAGTTGTAGTTCAGTGGCTGAAAATTCAAAATTAACATGTAAAATATAAGGTAAGAGCAAAAATTTCTTGATCCACGTAATGTCCCTTCTGGTTGTTTATTATTCTGTGGTACTACTTTAAAATGTCGCAGTCGAGTGTGGAACGCATTGCCTTGGCTTTATAGACAACTTCATTTCAATATATTTTGATTTTTTTAAAAGAATTAGTCCTAGTTTCCACCGCAAATTTCATTGTAAATTTTACAACAGGGAAATTTTTGTTCTATGATTATGTTAGTGAATCGATATAACATGTATTAGTATCATTTTGACGTTTTATGAAATTAGTAATTTGCTGTGAGTTATCTCTAAAAATTTGTGTATTTCTTTGATTTTTGAAGTTTTTTTTTTTTTATTCTGCGATTCGACATTCTGTACTTCACATTGGAATTCTTCACTTTCATTATACGAGTATTCCTCGTCCACCAAATAATCTTCCACCATCGTCATCTCCATTTCTTCATCATCACCACTTTCCTTTTCAAACATTTTATTCCAATAAATTAATAATTAAAAAACAATCAAGAAGAAAACTATTAAAATACAATCCACTTAATTAAAATAACAAACAATCAAAACAAATACATAATATGACGTTTAATGCAGAGGTGTCCAAAAAATTTCCCTTCTATTTTAGTACCAATGTAAAAAATACAATGGAAAAAGTTGTAGCCATTAGTACAAATCGGTTGTTTTTTCCAAAAATCGGTTGTATTTTCCAATATTTTTTTTATATGTGTGAGTTACAAATTGTCTGTCGAGACACAATTTTTTTGGGAATGTGTACTATCCATGTGAGTTTCGTTGAAAAAATTACAATGAAGTTTTTCGTGGAAACGTACACTTACTTAAAAATTAATTATTTGTCAACAAATTTAATTTATTTATATAAAATTAAACGTTGTAAATCAAATAAAACTAATTTACATAATTCAAAAATGAAATTAAGAATTTTTATTTTTGAAGCTCAAATTCGAGATGCCTGGTATGAAAAATACTTAAAATATACTCGGGTCGAGTATGAAAAATTGTTGGAACGTGTAAATCACGCTTAAAGAATTACATAACTAAAGTTGTTTTTATGTATTTAACTAAGAATATGTTATGTTGTTTTTTATCGAGTATCGATCTTTTGTAAAGATTATACGTTATGTTTATATAAACGTCGAAAACACAGACACACATATATAATACGGGGCAACTGTTCGATTTACACAGCAATAGAGAATGATCTTTCAAAGATTTGGTTGGTCATTAGACTGATGTCATGGCTATTTATGTAGTGGCATTGGCCCAACCATTTGCATACTAAAGCCTGAATTCCATTCCGAATAAAAGTTTGTCAGTCAAAATAAAGGGAGATAAAAATATAAAATCGGTGGTTGTGTGAAACACAAAACGAAGTCAGTCAAGATTTGACTTACATCCAATGTGTGTTTGAATTAGTGGATCGCCATAATTATGGTCGAAAATTATCAAATCGAGATCATTTCAACTAACACATCTGCATAAATATTGTGTACGATGAAAAATATTTCTCGCACACACTAATAATTTTAATAGCATGGCGATTTTATGGTAGAGATTTTTTAAATTTTTTATTATATGAAGGAAAATATTCGAAAAATAATAATTCTGATATTAATAATAATTAATTTTTTAGATAATTTTGAGATTTGAAAATAATTGAATTAATGCTAATACTTAATTTGTGTAATAATTGTTGGTTATGTTTTTGTCTGATGTTAAAATTTAACCATAAAATCTTGATAAAAAAAAATAATGCTTTTTCTTCGTCACTCTAATGGATTAGTTTTTTTTGTCCTCTTTTGACTTGAAGTCAGTTCGGTTAATTATTCATAGTGGAATACAGACTTAATGCTGTACAAACATATATGTGTACTGCTGAATATGTTGGTGAAACGACATCGTATATACATGTATATATAGAGTTGTGAATACAGTGTAGAAAACATAAACAATAGAATGCTACGAAACTAGAAGAGAGATCTGAGTTGAAGTTGAAAGAAGCCAAAAAAAATTATCCATCAGAGAGACAAAGACAAAGTATTTTGTTATTGTAACATAA
Source organism: Tipula vernalis (assembly GCA_958295665.1). Classification (NCBI taxonomy): domain Eukaryota; kingdom Metazoa; phylum Arthropoda; class Insecta; order Diptera; family Tipulidae; genus Tipula; species Tipula vernalis. The sequence goes on along the minus strand of OY282559.1, from coordinate 232,508,234 downwards.
TATAACCAAAAATTATTTAAAAAAATGAAGAATTAGTGTTAATTCGATTATTATTAATTTTCATATCAGAATTATTTTTTCGAATATTATCGATCACACATTAGACTTTACTATAAAAAATTCAAACTAAAAATTGCCTAGTGTTTTGACAGCAAACAAAAACTTAACCTAGAATAACCAAGAATTATTAGAAAAATTAAATATTAGTGTTAATTCGATTATTTTCACGTTTCAAAATAATCTAAAAATTTAATTATAATTAATACTCATATCAGAATTATTTTATTCAAATTATTTGCGTCATAAAATACAAAATTAAAAAAATCTTTCCCATAAAAATGCCAAACAATTAAAATGATCAGTGTGTGCGAGAAATATTTTTCATCGGTACACAATATTCATGTACATACATGTTTTAGTTGTACTACCATAAAATGTTCTCGGTTTGATACTTTTTTTTAATTTCGATCTCAGTGCACTAAAGCCTGATTTCCCTTACGAAATATTTACTGAGAGTATTTTTTTCTGAATAAAAACATAAAATCAAAAGTGTCATTAAAGTGACAGAGAAATGGTCTTTGTTTTTAATTTTTTTGAAAAATTGCATTGAAAAATTTTTCCAGTACTGAAAAAATATACTTCATTTATTTTTCAGTAAATTTTGTCAGTATAGTATAAAAACGTCATTATACTATAATAATTTTTTCAGTACCTTAAAACTGAAAGTGTTTTTTTTCTCTCACACAGCACGCCAATATATATTTTTATCCCATTTTGTTTATACTGTCAGTAAATATTTCATAATGGAAATCAAGCTTTAGTAAAATCTTGACTGACTCCGTTGTGCGCCTCGTTCACACAACCACCGATTTTATATTTTTATCTCAATTTATTTTTACTGACAAAATTTGGTTCACATTGGAATTGAGGTATAAAATGTATAATAACAATAAAGGCTGTCTCATGAAAATTAAAAAGTTGGAAATGTATGATCTCACGAGCTCAAAACAGAAGTACCAATTCCTTTTTTTTTGCTCATTCTCCTTTTTGTCGTTTGAAAATTTTTGAATTTCTTAAAAGTTTTCTAGTGGATGGATATGTTATAGGTGTAAATTTTTAAGTATTCTAATTTTGTTTTTTGTGTTTTGATTGTGCTATTTGTGAAATTTTTCTTATTATTTTCCCATATTATTAATAAAACTTGTTTCCTTTTCGTACGATTTAAAGTAATTTTTGATATTTGTATTTCTCCCGCGATTAAACACCAATTCTACTGTGAAAAATTGACTGAGCTGACTTGAAATTGGAAGAAGACTAAAAAAATAATCCATCAGAGTATTTTGTTATTTTTTTTTATAGCAAACATAACCAACCATTGGCGTTAGCAAACTACTCACAAGCACTTGTATCTACTCGCAACTATACTCATGCTCAAGTGATGGTGTAGTTGTTAGAAGTAGTTACGCAAATAATTAACGACAAAGGGATTTTCGTTTAAAAGATTCTAATAGATGGCTCTATACCAATTTTGGTTGTGTGAAAGTAATTTTTTAACCCTAATTCAACCAAGGTGTGACTTTTTGGCTCGTATCGATTTTCAAAATAATGTTAATTTAGTTATAAACTTGTATGTATTTTATTTTGAAACATTTCGATACAACTTACTTGAGATCTACTCATTCTCTACAAAAATTTAGTAAATTATTTGATTAGAATTTGAGTTTAGTAACATAACAAAAATATGTTGGTTCGATTAGGGTTAAAAACAAATATATTTTTTTTTTTAATCTATGCCATCTTTTTCTGGGGCTCAAGGCACTCCCAACTCTTTCGCAGTTAATTTTACCTTCCTACTTTACGCAGTAGTAGCCAAATCGAGGACGTACGGCTATAGACCCGCTTTGTATAAACCACCTGCACATTGCATTGCTTCATGCCAACCTATAGTGCTGACATGAAAGGTGGGTCGGCCCATGGATTCTGCACTCTCAACAGGGGGTCATAGATGTGTTCATCGTCATCACCGATCGTAATCAGATGATGAAAAATCCCTTTTGCATCCCGCCCCTATCGGGATTCGAACCCGGTACCTCCCGATCCAAACGCCGCAGCTTTAACCACTGCGCCGTTTGCTCGGTAACAAAAAAAAAAAAATAATAATTTTTGTTTATGTTTATGAAACGTTTAATGTTTTATTACTTATTATGATTAATTATTATTAATACAACAACGTATTTTTTATTAAAACCTGGCAATTCTATTTAATTTGAGGTTATATTTTACTACTGTCACAAAAATTTGCGTTCCATTGAACATCTACTCACAAGTACTTGGCAGTAGCAAATTGTTTCCAATGGAACAAAAACGAATCATGCGCAAAGCCAAGACCAACACAAATGTCCCTTTCGAGTTCAACCAAAACCGACAAAAATGTTTATACTAGACATCAAAGAGCGAGAATGAGCAAACAAATCACAAATATTTTAAAACGCAAATATGGAGAATATAGATATTTGATGTGTTCAATCGGGCGAAAATCATAAAAAATGTCATGATATTTTATCCCACCCCAACTTCATTCCGTAGTACTGTTACTAACCCGGCTACTCCACCTGACTTAAATTTTACCATTACAATTACCATATCTTGTAACAAAAATATAAAAAATGGCGTCGGGTGAGGAAAACATACAATTAATTTGACGGTTAAAAATCATTTGCGTTTTGATATTTTAAAGAAATTGTGCAAAAATTGTTGCAAAAAAATTGTCACACTTATATGGATTTTAACGATTCTGTTTTGGCTGCCACATTTTTAAGTATGTATTTAAAAAAATCTCAACAAAAATTTTTTTAAACAATTTTTGTTAAAATGTTTCTAACTACAAATTAGAAAACTTCCACTTTTTGAATCCAGCCAAGAAATGTAAAATTTTGGTATACAATCAAGTTATGCCTTACACCTACAACTCTCCACCTGCCCTTAAAATCGAGTTATACCATTAAAATTCGAACAGTTGCTAGTGGAGACACGAAATTGCAACGACTTACCATATGTCGTACAATCATTTGCTGTCAAGTAGGCATAACTTGATTGTATACCAAAATTTAATATTTCTTGGCTGGATTAAAATACATGGTTACCAGTTTCGAATGGAAGTTTTCTAATTTGTAGTTAGAAACGTTTTTTACAAAAATTGGTTGTGGCACAAAAAAAATACATTTTTGTTGAGATATTTTTAAATACATACTTAAAAATATGGCAGCTAAAAAAGAATCATTAAAATACATATACGTGTGACGATCTTTTTTGCAAAATTTTTTGCACAATGTCTTTAAAATATCAAAGCACAAATGATTTCTAACCGTCAAATTTATTGTATGGTTCCCTCACCCGACGCCATTTTTTATATTTTTGTTACTAGATATGGTAATTGTAATGGTAAAATTTATGTCAGGTGTAGTAGCCGGGTTATGCCTTCTTGGCAGCAAATGATTGTATGACATATGGCAAGTCGTTGTAATTTCGTGTCTCCACTAGGAACTGTTCGAATTTTAATGGTATAACTCGATGTTAATGACAGGTGGAGAGTAGGTGTAAAATACTTGTTAAACCCAAAAGTGATTGACGAGTTATGACTGAAAGTGATCTGACTGAAACTTTGGGTTGGTGGTTACCTGGGACTGGGACTTATTTATTTGATCTGAATTGACAGTTTAAATGTTACTTTGTTCTAAAATTATATTTAAATTATTAAAAAAATATTTAATATAATTTCAAAAATCACTTTGAAGATTTGTAAAAACCTTTTGCCTTTTAACAGTATGGAAAAATCTGTCAGTTCAACTAAATTAAAATTTACATATGTATTTACAAATTGACTCAACCAACCAAATTTAAGTTTAAGGCTTTACACCGTAGATAGTATAATAATGGTTTTCCAATCGACCACCGCCAGTACTTATAAGCACTTATGGTTTATGTCTTTGCTAAATCATCTACTCGCCACTGCTCTACCTATTTTTTAATGACCAACTACAAGCAGTTACGTCAACATTCTCCGCTAGGTGATATTTGATAAAAATTTACAACAATCCTAGTGTTCAATCGGGCAAAAATGATAAAAAATATCATGCTATTTTTTATCACTTTTGGCATTAAACACACGCATTTATCACACAAAAAACCAACTTTTTTCTTGATTCCAGCTGTCAATTTTGAATTTATTTTCTTTATGATATTTTTGGTACTTAAATTAAAAAGAATTTGCTTTTTTAAGATATTCATATAGTATTTACACAGTCACCTATTTAGTTAAACATAAATAATAATTTATATTTCGAAGTTTTGTCTGAGAACACAAACACATCAAAACTCAAACTAAAATTATTTGTGTCTCCAATATTTGGATAAAAACCAAATAGTTTCAATATCAAATAATTTATAAACAAAAAATAATTAAAAAATATATACATTTAATTAAAAACCTGACGACAAAATGAGTTTATTGAATTTTACAAAGCGATTTAAAACAAAATGTAACATTTAAAATCAATTTATCATTTTTTATCAATTTTGGTTGTTCAATCGGGTTTGACGTACAGTATTACAAAATGAGGTTAGGGTGGGATAAAATATCATGATATTTTTTATCATTTTTGCCCGATTGAACACATCCCATAAAGCTAAAATTAATTTTAATATTTTATTACCGTACCCTGAGACCCTTTCAAGGCAGGCGCATGCTAAAAGACTTCAGGTTTTTCGACATGCAGTCTACACTTAAAAGACAAAATTTTTCTATCTCTCTTGTGTTATATTCTAAAAAAAGGTACCAAAAATATTACAACAACAAAAACATTTAGTAACTTTTTAGAATATAACACAAAAGAGATTGTTTGGTACCACCAAACGATTTAATTAATTATTGCATCAACAACGTTCGATTGATGATCAGCAGTAAAATTGTTGCATTACAATTTGAATTCCAATGCAATTTTGACATCCAGGATTGTAACCTAAAAATTAAAAGAGAACACACAAAGAATGATTTGATCGTATATGTAATTTACATTTATACTTATCTGAATTAATTGTACATCAGACGCTTCTTTGTTCCTATAATTTGTTAGCTGAAATTGTAAAAATAATAGGTACCCAAGTATTTTTACTTAAGACTTTTTTGTCAAAAAACCTAGAATAAGTCTTAACTTAGTTAAGACTTTTTCTAGGTTTGAGTTAGGACTTATCCTAAAAAGTCGTATGAAACTTGTCGCGAAAAGTCTTAACTGGACTAAACTCAATATTATGAAAATGTATGAATGTGTGTGTATGTAAATGTCAAAAATAAAATGGGCGGGAACATTTTTGTGTATGTATGCATGTGTCAACATCAGCAAAATTTGGCGGGTAAATTAAACGTTTAAAATGAAACAAATTAAAAATTCAATACTGAAATTTATTAATAAAACTTGTTTATTATTGTTATATACCTAAGGGTCACAATTACCTTAATAAAACACTTAGGTTACAAGTATATATTTATTATTTTATTCTAGGCTTTTACATTTTACGTTTTACTTCATTTGTGCACATGGCTACGTGCTTAATCATTATCTTCTTTTTTGCCATCAACATGGATGTCCAAAAACATCAGGGGTGTGTTTACTACCGGTAGGTAGTATGTTCACAGGGTGTGAAGTCTGTACACAACACCTCCCCCTTTTTAATTAAATTGCATTAAATGAATGTTCATTTAATTCAATTTAACAAACAAATCTTTATCTATTTCAATGTTCATTTAATTCAATTTACCAAACTAAACCTTATCTATTACTTTTACAATAATACTTAATTTCTAACATTTTCCTAATTTGAAAAATTATTAAACTTTCAATTTTTTTTTTTTTTTTTTTTTTTTTTTTTTTTTTTAACTTTCAATTCTATTGGTTCGATTATTTTATTTTATTTTTATTTTTGATAATACATATTACTATTACATAGTTTATAATATAATAATTCAACAAAACTTATGAAATGCAATCATTGAACGTAGTCATTCAAATACAATGGAGGTCTAACCAATCTCCCCGCTCGAGTGCGATTCTCACCCGACAAATTTATGTTCGAGGGTATTTCTGGGACAAATGTCGACGACCGATGCGAACCCTCTACCCCATTACTATCAGCATCACCAAACTCTGGGCTGCTGACCTCAGCCTTTAATGTTGGTTCATTTAGTGATTTTCTCAAGTGAAATTGATTTCTTCTTAAAACTCTGTTTTTTTCATTCCTAATGTAATAAGAGTGCGGAGTATTGTGGGCAGCAATTATCTTAGCGGGATACCACACTTTTGATTTATTGTCGTGTTTGTAGGTTATGTTATCACCAGACTGAAATTTCGGTCTGGGTTTTGTTCTTTTGTCATAGTATTTTTTAGATTTTTCTTGATTTTCAAGCAACTTTTCCTTTACATTAAATTCAACTACTTTTGGTTTCAATAAGTCGTTTTTCATGGGAACTTTTGTTCTGGTGGTTCGACTCATAAGAATTTGAGCGGGTGTTTTTCCGATCTGAGCTACTTGATGATTTCTATATTCTAATAACGAATACTCATAGTCTTTGTGATCATCCCGCGATTTTCGAATTAGTTGCTTTGCTATATTTACAGCTTTCTCAGCCTGTCCATTTGACCGTGGGTAATTTGGACTGGATGTTACTATTTGAAAATCCCATTCTTTGCTAAATCGTTCGAACTCTAAAGAGGAAAACGGCATGTTATCGCAAATTAACATTTTTGGAATGCCGTGAATGGAAAAAATGTATTTTAGATGTTTTATTACATCAGCCGACTGTTTAGTTTCCAAAGGGTGAACTTCAATCCATTTTGAATAACAATCTATTAGAACCAAAAAATCCTCGACACCTATTTGCATGATATCCGCAGCTACCTTTTCAAAAGGCAAGTCAGGGACCTCGTGAGGTATAAGTGGATCCTTGGCATTTGCCGGCTGATATTTTTCACAAACTCGACATTTTGATATGTGATTTTCAATATCAGTGTCGATGCCAGGCCAATACAAAATTTGACGGGCCCGTTGTTTTGTTTTAAATATTCCTATATGAGACTCATGCAAGAGTTCAAGCATTTGTCTCCGCAAACTATTTGGTACGATGATCCGGTTATTTAAGTATACCAGGTTTTCATCACAAAAAATATCATTTTTGAATTTCCAATACGGTTTCACTAACTCTGGTAGGTTTTGTTTACTCTTAGGCCAGCCTTCATGGTATACACCTATCAAAGTTGACAGTGTTTCATCCTTTATGGTTTCCTTTTGAAATAACAATTTTTTCCCTGTTGTCATATTAATGGTATGCACTATTTCATTATATTCTTGAAATTCTGACGTCGGTGCGTTAGTTAAATAGGAGCGCGATAAATGATCCGCAATGTGCATTTCTTTTCCCGGAAGGTACTCTATATCAATGTCATAAATGAGTAATTTCATTCTCATTCTTCTCAACCTTGAAGAACTTATACTGTTAATTTCTTTTTTCATAATTCCCACGAGTGGTTTGTGATCAGAATGAACTTTAACTCTACGTCCGTAAATGTACTGGTGAAATTTAGTGCATGAAAAAATTATTGCAAGAAATTCTTTTTCTATCTGCGCATATTGTTGCTCTGCAGGCGTTAAACTTCTCGATGCATATGCTATTGGCTTACGGTTTTGCAACAACACAGATCCTAAGCCCTCTTTACTGGCATCTGTTTGAATTACTACTTCTTTATCCACATCAAATGGTTGCAAAACCGGGGTGTTAACCAATGACTGCTTTAATTTTTTCACTGAATCTTTGTGACCGTCTAACCACAAAAATTCCGTGTTCTTTTTTAGAAGTTGCCGCAAGGGTTCCGTAATTTGGGACATGTTTGGAATGAAGCTACGAAGATAGCCTATCATTCCTAAAAAACGTTGTAATTCTTTCTGATTAACCGGATCCTTCATTTCTACTATAGCTTTTATTCGGTCCGGATCAGTAGATATTCCTTGCTTACTAAATTTGTGTCCCATAAATTTAACTTCTTTGACTTTATATTGGCTTTTATTTATGTTAAATTTAATTCCTATCTTCTTGGCTCTTTCTATAACTAAATTTAGGTTATGGTCATGTTCGAGCTCATTTCGTCCTGTTATTAATATATCGTCAATATAAATTACCACCCCCGGAATGTCACTAAAGTTTTGCTCGTTTAGTTTTTGAAATTCTTCCGGAGCGATGTTTATTCCGAACGGTAATCGCTTAAAACAGTAGCATCCATATGGAGAGCTAAAGGAACACAATTTTTTTGAACTGGGATCTAATTGAATTTGATAGAAACCATCTTTTAAGTCTAAGACTGTGAAATATTCCCTATCAACTAATTTTAATGTAATATCCTCCAGTTTGGGGATTTCATAATAGCTCCGTTTCAGGGCCCCATTAAGAAATTTAGGGTCAAGGCAAGTTCTTAGAGATTTATCTGGCTTTTCAATCACAACCAGGTTGCTTATCCATTCGGAAGGCTCAGTTAGCGGCTCAATTATGTCTAGTTTCTGTAAGTTCTTAAGAGCAAGCTTTACTCTATCACGTATAGCAATAGGTATCCTATGAGGTGGCCTTGAAACAGGAACAGCATCATCTTTCAACGTTAATTTTAATAACTGAGGAAATTTACCTAAACCTTTAAAGAGATTTTCATTACTTTTAATGAACGTATCCCGATCCATGGCAATTTCTTGAACCTCCTTAATTATGTTAAGACGCTTCAGTGATTTCAATCCTAGTATGGGAAAGACCTCTGAATCAACCAATAAAAATGAATCCAGTAATTCAATATTCTTAAATGTGATTCTAAGTTCCACCATTCCGACCGGTATGATCTTTGATCCGCCGAAAGCCCTAAGTACAATATCTGTATTTTTTATGCCCCTATTTATTAAGTTAAGTTTTTTCCATGATCTCAGCGGCAAAATATTCACATCAGACCCCGTGTCAATCTTAAAACGGACTTCGACACCATCTATCCCAACTACTTCAAACCATCCCTTTTCACCAACGCTACTTACATTCAAACTATTCTCATTTTTAATTAAATTTTTCTCTTCATTATAATCTAATTTAACTACACCTACACTATGCAAAGATTTTTTTTCTTCTAGACAATCAATATAATAATCCACGCCCGATTCATCTCTCTCTTCATCAAATAACTCCTGTACTTTCTTTGTTCTACAACATTTTGTAAAATGACCTCGAAAATTACATTTTTTACATTGAAAACCGTATGCGGGACAATTTCCGCTTTGGTGTTCAGTATCGCATCGTCTACATTTATAATTTTTATTTGCAAAATTATTATTAATTGAATCAGATCTGTTATACCTCTGATTTGAATGACTATTCGAACGACTACTATTGTTTTTATTAAAATTCTTATCTCTAAAAGCATTATTTAAATTATTTGTGGTACCTTTTGATTTTTGCACTAGTTCTACCGATGTTCCTGCCCGATTTTGAATATCTTCTGCTTGCTTGGAAGTTCGCTCATCATGTCTACAGATTTCGATCGTTTCATCCAGCGTTTTCTCACCTAGTTTAATCAGCTTTTCTTGTAATACTTTACTGCTTAATCCGAAGACAATTCTATCTCTTATCATTTCGTCATTAGCTGCTAAGAAGTTACAATTTTTTGCGAGCAATTTTAATTCCCTGAGAAATGGATCGAAATCCTCATCCTCTTTTTGATTTCTATTATAGAAATAATATCTTTCATATAATAGATTAGTTTTCGGCACACAATACTTTTCATAAGCATCCGTAATTTCCAACAATGTTTCAGGTGACGACTTCTCAAATTTAAATGTTTTCAGTAGCTCTTTGGCCTCATCGCCTACACAATTTTTAAATACTGCAATCTTGATTTTTTCACTTTTTACCTCATACTGTGTAGCCGTCATAAAATCATCAAAATCTTCTTTAAACTTTTCCCAGTTTACCTGTTTGTTTCCTGTCAATCTGAGTGCACAAGGCTTGTTGAAAGTACTCTCCATTTTGTATTCTGTACTTCAACCCAAACCCACGAGTTTATTTGTATTTATGCCAGCAGCACTTTCCACTTTTACTGTTTAAATTTGCCTTTTTACTTTTATCTTAGCGTTTTACACGATTTTTATTTTTCCAATATCACTGGACTCATAACCTCACTTATTTTTTTATTTTATTTTTATTTTACAACCGCAACAAAATTATTGATGTATTATTTGTTGGAGCCAGGTACATAATTTCAACTGCGCCATGTTATATACCTAAGGGTCACAATTACCTTAATAAAACACTTAGGTTACAAGTATATATTTATTATTTTATTCTAGGCTTTTACATTTTACGTTTTACTTCATTTGTGCACATGGCTACGTGCTTAATCATTATCTTCTTTTTTGCCATCAACATGGATGTCCAAAAACATCAGGGGTGTGTTTACTACCGGTAGGTAGTATGTTCACAGGGTGTGAAGTCTGTACACAACAATTATATTTAACATTAATAAAATTACATATTTATATAAACGGCTTTTATCTTTTAAATCTAATTTTTAAATTATAATATAAATATTAATTATTTATTGTTATTATGATTATTATGAAGAATTGAAATTATTAATAGTTTTCAATTCCATTTCCATTCGTTTCCATCCGATGAAGACTATGACAAATTTATTCAATCAATCTCATCAGGCTATAAAAGAAAATGACGCATTCACAAAATAAAATATTAATATGGTTTATTAAACAATCACTCACAAAACTTACCCAAAATCACAATTAGGCGTTGAGCGTCCAATTGTATATTAAATTAAAATATAAATATTTATAAAAAAAATCGAAACACAAAAAAAAAACAAAATATTATTAAACTAAACAACCAATGCGCACAACAATTTTAAAAAGTAGATTTTCTACATTATGTCAAAACCAAAAAAACGTCTATACATATAACATAAAATGTATAAACATTTTTGTTGGTTTTGGGTATGTACATATACGATATACACACTACTCTACTTGTATATTTTGTATATATATGACAGCATGAAGTTAGGTTCGAATTTTTTCATCAAAAAACTTAGGAAAAACTTATTGCTCTATTTGAGTTAGGTTTTGTTATACTTGGGTAGTTTAAATTTAGTTTTATATAGAATCATTTAACTTACCACCAATTTAATTTGTTTACTTTTGTTTTGACAGTACCAATTTGTATACAAGGCGTGGAATATTATATTAGGTATGATGTTACACGTTCAAAACTTGTACTAAAATTGTATATTGCTCAAATAAATTTATAATATCTGTCCCCAGGGGGTAGATTCTGATGAAATGACAATTTTTCGTGACATTTTGTTATTAGTACAAAATATTGTCACGGAAAATTTGCGATTCTGATGAAATGAGTTATGACATTAACAGCAGTTTACAGCAGTTGCATTTCTAGTTTACCGCAGTTATATTTTAAGGTTTATTTTGTATATACATACATATATGTACATGCACAAAATTGTCATTAATTTGGTTTTCCGTGACAAAAGTCAGCTGCATTTTTAAATAAAATATGTGTGAGTATATTTTGATAATTTTTAATAATTCTTGTTATAAATTTTAATTGTTTATATTTTAATTAAAATAAAACAATATTTTATCTATTTTTATATATGTGTATATAAAAATAGATAAAATATTGTTTTATTATGTATATGTAAAAATAGATAAAATATTGTTTTATTTTAATTATAATATAAACAATTAAAATTTATAACAAGAATTATTAAAAATTAACAAAATATACTCACACATATTTTATTTTAAAATGCAGCTGACTTTTGTCACGGAAAACCAAATCAATGACAATTTTGTTTAATTTGTCATTTTTTTTCTTGTGACATTTTAAAAAAGTCACTTCATCAGAATCGCATTTTAGAACTCACAACTATATTGTCATTTTATAGCAGTTAAAATTTTAGTACAAAGTCACAAAAAATTGTCATTTGTCATTTGTCACTTGATCATAATCTAGGCCCAGATGTACTTTACATAATTTTGTGAATTTTCCGTAAAAACATTTTTTTTTGCATTATATAAATTATTATTAAGAAACAATATTTTGCTCTGTAAGCATCAGAAAGGATTCCTAACCAAAAAAAAAATATATAGAATAAATATACGTGAATTAAAATAAAAAAATATATTTACTCGTGTATATATCTACAACAAGCCTGTATTTTGAGTACAATCAAGGATACAACCAAAGTAATTACGTTGTACGTAAAGGTAATTAGAATTACCCATCAAATAGTGCGAGCTGGAAAAGTAATTACTTTGTACCTAAAAGTAATTACATTACAAATCAGTGCTTTTAATTTTTAGGTTACAATCCTGGATGTCAAAATTGCATTGGAATTCAAATTGTAATGCAACAATTTTACTGCTGATCATCAATCGAACGTTGTTGATGCAATAATTAATTAAATCGTTTGGTGGTACCAAACAGAGATGGAAAATTTTTATATTTTTAGTGTACACTGCGTGCCGAAAAACCTGGGACCCTATTCTCGAATTCCACAACCATTTTCCACATGTGGACATCTGTCAAAATCTATGTTATTAGTGGTTTTCCAATCGACCACCGCAAGTATGTACTTATAAGTGCGAAAAATATGTCTCGGCTAAATGTCGATGGGAACACACAAAAAATTTAGACATCAGAAAAACATAACCTCTAAATTTTTAATTCACATAATACCAAAAAATAATGCAATAGTGGTTTAATTTTTTAAATTTATGATGATAAAATATTAAAATAAATTTTTAAAAAATAAATTTTAGCTTTATTGTTGTTAATTATTATCAAATATCACCTAGCGGAGAATGTTGACGTAACTGCTTGTAGCTGCTCTTCAGTTGCGAGTAGATGGTTGGAAAACCACTATTTTTGACGTTTTCGTACATGGGGAATTTTTTTCATCTGCTTAATACCCATTCGGAAATATTCCCTTAGTACCGAAAAATTCCAAAGCGAATTAGTACCGAGAAAATTCCATAGTTTTTATGAATTTTGACAGATGTCCGCATGTGGAAAATGGATGTGGAATTCGACAATAGGGCCCCTGGTCTTTTGGCATGCGCCCGTCTTCTTACCGGTGGCGTTGGCTTTGAACATTCGGTTGCTATCAAATATTTTATGTAGGTCTAATTTACACATGAATTATAGCAAGAACTGAGATATTCTGAATTTGTAACGTACATATGAGCTAGATAATTAGATGGGTAATTAGATTAAACACGATTTATATTTATATTTAGGCACATTTATTTATACATGTAGTTAATACAAAGGTTAACAAGAGAGAGGAAATTACGTAAATATAAATGTCTATGAGCCATAATGCATGATTTACACGTTACAACAATTTATTTTCAACTTTTTTTGTTGAGAAGTTAAAAATAAAAGAAAAAACTCCCACAAAATTTTGTTGGTTTATTTACGCGTTTGTTCTTGTCTTTCAAATGGAATTCACGATATACTAATCTCTTCATTTTTTGTTTGGAAACATTATTGGAACGTGTAAATCACGCTTAAGGGCTTGTTCGCAAATCACCAGAAGGTCATGTTCCTATTTATATGAATTACTACATATATGTCCAACATATATTTGCTTACGTAATGATGAAAATCCATAACTGGAACAAAAATATGATAATTTTTTATTAAAAGATGCAAAAATATCCTAATTTCAATACAAAAGATTCCAAAAAAAGGAAACATATTTTCTTGTTTTTGGAAATTTTTCTATTAAAATTAGGATATTTTTGCATGTTTCTATAAAAAATGTTTATTTGTTTGCACAAATTATGGTTTTTAATCAATATATAAGCAATATATTTGTATTTAAATTTGACGCCCGCTGACGACGCTCGATCTGACAGAACCTTAATTCACTTTTTAAATCAGTTATTTACACTGTCGCTTTCCAAATACAAATCATCCAATTCGATCTCATTTGCCTTTTTATATACTCAAACAAAACTTCTAGAAATTTCATGATTTTTCCAGAAAGAATTGCTTGGTAACATGTAGAATAGTTGTAGCATGGAAAATTTTCATTTTAGAACAGTAATCTTTTCGCTATTGCCGCGAAATATTTTTTCGATTTAATTTTTATATTCTATGTTGGTTTTTTTCTGTTTTCCATTCAAGGCAGTTACATATTTTATTTGTTCGAGCTCGAATTAAATAACTCAAATTGTTTGTTCGAATTAGTTAATTCCTGTCACGTGCAATTGTTGTTGTAGATTTCTCAACAAAATACAGCTACTGTTAGTTCAAATACCATTAGACACCATATTGTTACGATGACAACAAGATTATAATAGAATAAGTTATTTAAAAGCGAAAAGATTACTGTACTAAAATGAAATTTTCCATGAAAAAACTGTTCTAAATGTTTCTAGACTATTCTTACTGGAAAAGTCAGGAGATTTCTAGAAGTTTTGGTTCGAGAATATAAAAAGCGAACGATTTCGAATTGGATTATTAGTAAAAGCGATAGTGTAAATGTTTTATATTGTTAATCGTTTTAATAAAAGTGCTCTTTTATATTTTATACTTTTGTGTTTTATTTAATTCTTTATTGACATCCTTCTTAGTCGCTTATCTCTAATCCACTGACTTATCAATCTCATATCTGTTATACATTATATTTTGAGAATTCACATCACCTATTTGTTATGTGTATAACAGATATTTTGTTATATCATCTCCCCTTTTAAATTATTAACAAAGAATTTCATTTTATTTCTTATTCTAAAGTTGAGACACATTTTTTATAATCCTTTACAATAATGTATCTCTTAAATCTAAATAATTACATATAATATTTTAATATCTATGATAGTCCCTATACTTAACAGGACTTCTTCTTTCCCGCCTTGATGTTCTTAATTGCGGTGTGTTTATTTCTTCCTCAACACCAATATGACTTTGTTTAATTATACTTTCTTCTACGTTTGGACCATTTCGTTCAAGACCCTCAGTATTATTTGTCAGTTGGGTACTAACCTCTTTGTCTCTATCTACATTACTGTTGTCGCTATCAACACTGCGGATTGTTCCGTAATTTCTAAAGTTTTAATTGAATGATTTAGATAAATGTCTTGATGTTCTTCTATATATTTTTCCTTGCTGAGATCTAATAATATATGAACGTGGTGCCTCGTGTCTATCTATAATTTTGGCTTTAAACCATTTTTTCCTTCTATAGTCCCTACACATTACTATATCACCTAATTCGAAATCTTTCCTATCTCTAGCACTTTTATTATAATGATTGGCAACTTTCTTATTTCTCATTTCAAGCATTCTTTTGATCGACTCTTGATTTGCAATGCCCAACAATTTATCCCTAATTGGTAATTTCGTCCTAGTTCTTCTTCCCATCAAAATTTGCGCTGGTGATAACTCAATATCTGATATCAAAGTATTCCTGTATTCGAGCAATGCTGCTTTCCAGTCCTCATTCTTTCTTAATATATTCTTAGCGGTTTGTATTCCTTTTTCAGCTAAACCATTTGATTGTGGATAATATGGAGAGCTAGTAATAACTTTAAACCCCCAGTTATTTGAGAACTGTTTGAACTCATAACTATTAAAAGGCATGTTATCTGCCACTAGCTCATTGGGAATTCCATGATTTGCAAACATTGTCTTTAAATTTTCTATTACTTCTGTGGCAGTTTTCGCATTTAATTCTATAATTTCTATCCATTTACTAAAAAAATCTACAACTACTAAAAATGTGATATTGCCGTACTGCCCAATATCGCATGCAATTTTCATAAATGGTCTGTTTGGTATGTCATGCTGAATAATGCTTTCCTTCCTATTTGCATTTCTATATGTTTCACAAATTGAACAAGCCATTCCGATATCCTCAATTTCCCTGTTTATGTTTGGCCAAAACGCTATGGTTTGTGCTCGTAACTTAGTTTTTGTTATCCCTTGATGGCTTTCGTGTAGACGATTTAACATATCCCTTCTTAAGGTTGACGGTATAATTAATCTATCCTTATAAAAACATAAATCATTTTCTAGGGTAATGTCGTTTCTATATTTAAAATATTTTCTTACATTGTCATCTATTTTATCTAAATTTTTTGGCCATCCATTTATTACATATTCTTTTAGTTGTGACAAAACTATAACTTTTCCTGTTTCCATTTGGTATTGCCTTTCCTTTTCTGTGCTAACATTAATTGTATGTACTATTTCTGTCAAATTTTCTTCTTCAATGGGTTCATTCGATTTTGATCTTGACAGTAAGTCCGCTATTAGCATATATTTTCCTGGCAAATATGTTATTGTAAAATTGTACATTACTAATTTAAGTCTCATCCTTTGTATCCTAGAACCATGTGAACTTGCTATTTCTTTCTTCAGTAAACTAACTAATGGCTGATGATCTGTTTTCACTTCAATGTGGCTACCATATATATAGTTGTGAAACTTTTTAAATGAAAAAACAATTGCTAATAATTCTTTCTCTATTTGAGCATATCTTTGCTCACATTCTGAAAGACTTCTAGATGCATAGCTAATTGGTTTACCTTCCTGTAGCAACACTGATCCTATTCCATTTTTAGAAGCATCTGTTTGTATCGTCAATTGTTTATTCACATCGAATATTCCTAACGCTTCCGACGATTTGATAATTTCTTTGACTTTATTCAAAGATATAGAATTAGTTTTTTCCCACTTAAATAATTTCTTTTTCTTTAATAGTTCTCGCATTCCCGCTGTCAATTCTGACATATTTGGTACGAAAGCACGCATGTAATTTAGCATGCTTAAAATGCTCTGTAATTCTTTTACGTTTGTTGGGTCTTTAATTGTGTCTATCGCGTTTACCCTTTTTGGATCCGGAGTAACTCCGCTTTTTGAGAACATATGCCCTAAATAGTTAACCGTTTCTATTTTAAACTGAATTTTACCCTCATTAAATTTTATATTTAACTTTTTAGCTCTTTCTAATACTTGTTCTAATATTCTATCGTGTTCCATTTCGTTTTCGGCGCTAATTAATATGTCATCTATATAAATGAACACACCTTTAATATCTCTAAAATTTTGCTCATTAACCTTCTGAAAATATTGGGGTGCCATATTTAACCCAAACGGTAATCTATTGAATTTATACACGCCAAATATGGTACCAAAACTACACAATTCACTTGATTGTTTATCTAGTTTGATTAGGAAAAACCCGTCTTTCATATCCAATACTGTAAACAACATTTTTCCCTTTAAATTCATCATGAGATCCTCTAATGATGGAGTTGGATAATATTCAGGTACTATTACGTTATTCAGTTCCTTGGGATCGAGACAAATTCTAAAATCACCACCCGGTTTTTCTATAATTACCAAATTATTTATCCATTCTACTCCATGATTTACTTTCGATATTATACCATTTTGTTCTAAACTATCTAGTTTTAATTTGAATTTTTCTTTTAGCATTATGGGTATTCTACGTGGAGCTTTTATAATCGGTATTGCACCTTCTTTTATTGTTATTCTGCATGACCCTGGTAAACAACCCAAACCACTAAATAAACTTGGATTTTCCTTAACTAAATCCTTTTTTGTTGTAACCTCTAATATTCTCTTTTTGCTAACTAATTTAAATAATTCACTGGTCCTTAAACCAATAATAGGTCGGGTGCCCTCATCGCTAACTATTATAAATGGCTGCATATACTTATATTTGTCAAATTCTATATTTAAATCTGATCCTGTATCTATTTTAAAATTTATTTTTTGATCTTCTATTTTCATTATTTCTACCCATTCCTTACTTTTAAAATTGATTATATTTATGGATTCTATTAGAAATTGATCTTCCTTATTATCTATCTTATTTAGTGTATGAATCCTTTTGTAAAAACATGCATGTGTGAAATAACCTACTCGATAACATTGTTTATACTTAAATCTATACGCGGGACATTTCTTCACTCCATGTTTTTGCTTGCATTTATTACAAAAAAAAATCACCCACATTATTTCTATTTACATGTTGATTAACATTAGATTTTGTAAATTGATTACCTTTGTAGAAATTATTACTCGTGCTGGCTCTTGTTCCGTTATGTTTTATGACATCCACCTGTTCTCTTCTTGTTTTTTGCACGTCCGCCGTTTGTTGCTTATTAATCTCGACTGTCCGACACTTCTCCATCGCTTTCTCCACACTCAAGTTGTCTATATCTAATAATCCTGCTTGTAAGGACAGATCGCTAATACCCAATACGATTTTATCCCGTATTTGCGAATCCGCATCTGCATAATCACATGTTTTCACTAGTCTTTGTACGTCGTTAAGAAAACTATCGAATGTTTCGCCATTTCTCTGCATTCTTTTGTTAAACATGTATCTCTCATATACAATGTTTTTCCGAGGGTTGCAATATGTTTCAATTAATTCCATCACTTTTTTGTAATTTGCTTTTTCTGCTTTCGCATCTTCTTCCTGCGCAGCAAATTTGAGGTTATTAAAAATTTTAATAAGTTCCTCTCCGCCAATATTCAATAAAATTGCCACTTTCACTTCATCTATTTTTTTGTCATTGCCCGTAGCTTTCATGTATATTTCTAAGCGTTGTTTATATATTTTCCACGCTTCTGATATATTTGATGACGTTTCCCATTTGAACGCTGGTGGCATATTCATCACCATACCCTCCATTTTGAATTTTAATAATTTGTATAGCTTAATGTACTTATACTCGTATAACTTTCATTCTTAAAGAAAAAACCTTTATTATTCATTCTTTATTTTTTCACCGGCTGCGCCATGTTTTATATTGTTAATCGTTTTAATAAAAGTGCTCTTTTATATTTTATACTATTGTGTTTTATTTAATTCTTTATTGACATCCTTCTTAGTCGCTTATCTCTAATCCACTGACTTATCAATCTCATATCTTTTATACATTATATTTTGAGAATTCACATCACCTATTTGTTATGTGTATAACAGATATTTTGTAATACAACAGTAAATATTAAAAAGTGAATTAAAAAGTGAATTAAAAAGTGAATTAGTGCGATATAAAAGTTAGAAGTGATCAGTAAAATTGTGCGAAAATTATAATAAGTGATTTTTGTAAATGTTATCTAATAAATTGTGTTGTATTAATTTTTGTGCTCAATAAATAAATTCGTTTGTGATTAAATTGAAGTGTTTTGTTTTATTCACAATCCTGAATTGATAAGGCAAAACCGTAACAGTACAAACAAGAACGGTGCACTTTATGTATGTCAAATTACATCAAAATGTTATGAAATTATTTTAAAAAATTTCTGGTTTTGTTGTAATTTGACACTTTTATTAACGTACTATTTTGTTTTTTTCGCCATGTATATGAGCAAGAATTTTATAATTTTATGTACGATTCAATTGAACTGTTTACACAAAAACAAGTTGACTGATTTTCGGAAGTTTTGGATCACCATTCTGCCCACTTCAAGAAATCTGATGAAAAAAAACGGTTATATGATGTAACAACCCTGAATGGATTCCAAGAATGAATTCAAGGTACATCGTGACTTACTCTTACTGCAAAGAAAAGTTCATGTGGACAAACAAGGAAAAATTATGAAATTCTACGGTGCACGTAGTGGTCTGGTGAAATTCTGTAATTGAAATATTAAAGGATATCGGTTAACTATCTCCTAAAGTATTCCACAACAAGCTGTAAATCGTTTTCCAGTAAAGGAAGATCACACTGTTACTAACAAGTATTGAATACCGGTCACTACTTAGGCCTCTCATTATAAAACTAGTAGGATATTTCTAAAACCATTGAAATATAGCCCAACTCAATCAAATCAAAATTTAGAGAATTTTAAAATTCTGAAACAAATCACAAAATTTTTCATGTTTAAAAAGTTTTTTAGAAAGAATTTGTATTCTGGTCCTGTCCATAAGACATAACCCGACATAAACTGATTACTTTGAACTCAATTAACATAAGCCCAATACTACGTCAAATTTTTCAATTTCCACAACGAATAATTTTGCGCACTCTTCAGCTTCACTTAAACCATTCGCAAACACTCTACGTATACATATACATACACATATGTATATGTTTCACATTTTGCATTAACCTCCACATGTTTTGAGGTAAATTTTCCACCCAATGTTGTGAGGAAAATTTTTTACGAAAATTTAATTTTATTTGATGAACTCTTTCACTATATTCTGAGTATAAAAAAAAACACCCGAAGAAAAACACAAAAATCTGGAAACACCACTCACCTTTTCCATCTGGTAAATTTTTAATTATTTTGTAATAAAAAAATAAATAAAAAATAAAAAAACGAAAATCATTAATATTTTTCGGATTTAACGTATAAAAGCAACAAATTTTGTTGGTTTTAAACTTAATCTTTTTAAATTTATTATTCACTACCCAGAGTGTTTACTGTGCGTACGAAGCCGGTGTACGTAGGTACAGAAAATTATCGATATCTAGAGCCGCGAACAAAACAATAACAATTTCAAATTACGCGTTTTGGATTTTTTTTTTATTTATTGTTATTGTTATTATGATTAAAAGCAAATTAATCACCCTAAACAACCCCCACAGTGACGATGATTATTACAAGACTAATATTTTTTTTTTGCTATACTCCATCGTTTGCTGCAGAACCTTAAACAAAAACAAAAAGCCAAAAGAACGTAATTGACTTCACGTTTTATTTATCCTTGAGAAATGTTACGTCATTCAGACGGATAAAATCACTTTTATTACCACTACGGATTATTAATAAACAAATTAATAATTTTGGCAGTCATGCTCAATTTATTTACCAGAAAGAAATTATGTGTATAATAAATTTTTATGATTTTATGTAAATAAATAAAAATTATGTTACGTTAATAAATTTATCGAAATTTTTGTTGATGTTGGAGGGTTATGGCAATTCATAAAATTCTATTATTGAATTAAATGTATAAATCACAACTGTGTGTAAAAACAAATTAGGTACATTCCAAAGTGTTCAATTAAAATTTCATTTTGCGTGTGCAATAAGGCGGAAAATTATTTTTAAATTAAATACAGGTAAACTTCGTTTAACGAACGTTTGTGTCCCTGAAAAACCGTTCGTTAGTTGAGGTTTCGTTGTGCGAGGTAAATAATTGTATGTATGTACTATTTTTTGGGGAAAAATATTTGTATGGTTTCTAAAACTTTACCATTTATAAACTGGACTTATAATAATATTCGAGGTTTGAAGTTTGTAATACGAGATTTTTCAACAATTTTGGATCTTCGTTAATTCGAGGATTCGTTATTCAAGAGTTCGTTAAACGAGGTTTACCTGTGTTACAATGAACCACACGGCAGTTTTTTTGAACACATTTTGAAGTATCTTCTGGTAATGAACGTCAATCTTGCTTTCCTATTTAAGATATTTTAGAATATAAATAATAAAAAACTGGACGAAAAGCATTAGCATCAAAATCAATCAAAACCCCTAAATGAGACTATATCGAATCATCATTATTCGTCCACCACATTATTCATTCAATTATTTTCGAATTAAACTGCATAAATAATTGATTTAAACCCACAAAAATGTGGTTTCTGATTATATATATACCTATTCGTTTGGAAAAGATTCATAGCCATTCAAAAAACGATTCGGTTGATTTAGTACTAATCCAGAATAGGGTAGAATCAATTTAAATGAACCAAAAGGCATAGTGCCGCTTAGACTATTGTGCAAAGAAGGATATTAAAAGCACACTGCGAAAGAGTCGAATGTGCCTTTAGTCCCAGAACTGATTGAAACACCAAACAAACAAACACTTTAAACTGTATAGTAGTACCACTTGTATTATTTGTCAATAATAATTTGATAATGAGAAACTCTATTTTACATTAAATATTTTATTAATTCAATATTACACGTGTTTTGCTTCAAGGCACGTTCTTAATTTTCTATGACTTAATGTATAACAGGCTGTGTGTATCGTACTACGAGAATTACAAGATGGTTGGTGCATAACGTGTACAAATACAAAAGCATCGCCATGTTGCCAACAACATGTGGTGAATATATTATAGATCAGTTTTCCGAAAGAGGCAGCACGATCAAAGAAAAAGTACAGAGATTTTGCTACTAGATGTCACTACACATTGAAGTTACATGTCGAACTGAAATGATGACTGACTGAAAGTTAACGAAAAGTCTAACATGTAAACTGCAACTCAACCGAAATTGCGACTGAAATGGTGACCGAGTCAGTCAGTTAATATTAGGTTGGTTGAGTCGGTTTTAATTTTCGGTGTAACATGTAACTTTGGACTGACTGAAATGACATTTCACAAGTTTATTTCTAGGTTAGAATTTAGAAGAATAAATCATCAATTGAAGTACAAAACACAGAATGAGTTTAAAAAATAAATTTGTGGTCAGATGAAGGAGTGAACCTTTTACTAGATGTGTTCGTTTTATTTAGTTTAATTTTGTTTTTATACAATTTGACATACGTCATATCGGTAGTATATTTGATATCATCATCATCATCGGTCCCTTCCCTAGTTTCTAAACTAACTCTAGACAGTGCATCAGCTACTAACATGTCGCGTTCCGGTATACAATATTTGTTGAAGCCTCGTATTCGCTTTGTCAATCTTTGTTTCAATTATTTTGACCAGAGGTTTATGATCACTCTGAACTACGACCTCTGCCCCATATATCTACTGATGGAATTTATTTGTAGCAAACAAAATCGCCAACAACTCTTTTTCTATTTGTGAATGTTGTTTTTCACATTTATTCGGACTAAGCGACGCAAACGCTATTTCCTGATTTTCGTGGAGTAGAACAGATCCTAACCCGTCTTTTAACGCCTCAGTTTCAATAACGCTCGGAACATCGGGGTCAACAATTTTTAACACAGGGTTTGATGTTGAGATTCTCTAACTCATTATTATGCTTCTCCTCTGATTTCTACTCTGTTCTATTTTTTATCAATTCCCTGAGGTTTGCAGTTACTTTAGAGATAAATTGGGGATAAATCTACACAAGAATTTCGCTATACCTAAAACTCGCAACAACTCCTTCTTATTGTTTAAAGGCTTTATATTTTCTAACGCCTTGAAATGTTTATTCGTGGGTTTCACTACACTTTTAGAAATCACATTTCCCAAAAATATAACCTCTGAGACCCGTAATTGAAGTTTTTCTAAATTAAACCTTACATTGCATTACTCAGCTCTTTGTGCTATACCTCTAACAAAATTATATCATGCTGGTCCACATCTCTACCAGCACTCTTTACAGACCCGAATCCACACCCTTTACAGACCCGAAAATTTCTACATCTTTCCTTTGAAATACTTCCGGGGCCTAACTTATGCCAAACGGAAGTCGCTTGAACTTATATCTCCCAAACGGTACAGTGAATTTACATAAGTTTGAGCTAGGTTGATCTAACATTTCCTGTCAAAATCCATCTGTGAGGTCTATTACTATGAACACCGACATTCCCAAGAGTCTTGATATAATATGATCACTACTCGGAATCATATAATGTTCTCTCTGAATGTATTTGTTTAATGGCTTTGGATCCAAAGAAATGCGTAGACCACCATTAGACTTTTGTCGAATCAATGTATTACTTATCCACTCCGTGGAACGGTCCTCGTTGAAAATAAAAATCGCAAACGTTTTCCTATACTTATTACTGGGATTGCCATCAATAGAAAAATAAAAGGCATGCAGCTTTTGAATAAAATGGTGCATTGTGTAAAGCGGTAACCATGTAGCTGGATTTCTAAATATACATACAATATTTAGGTTTATTAAGAATTTAATCTGTCTGTCTGTAATCAATTGATTTTTTCGGCTTTATCAAAACTATTGAAAAAGGAGTTTGCATTTGTAAAAACCATCAATTATTTAAAAAAAATTAGTTAAATTTGTAAAATTTTCATTGTTTAAAATAAATTTTAGTATTTCGTCGGCCCACAAACTAAAATTCAAAATATTGAAGTGTGTAATTTGCACACATTCATCACCAAACCGAATTCCATATTCAACTCAAATGTTTCACGAATTTTTTAATCAGTGGCAACCTTAACCTCACTTCGCTGTTTATTTTTGTTCTTTTGTAGCTGCCAAATATCGTGCAAACAACTCAACGCTAACAAAATTTCTAATTACTAAACATCTCGAAAATCCCGAAATTCGAATATAATTTAATCAAAATGTTGAAGTTCTCAAAAATGCTGAAGTTTTAAAATATCTTGAAAATTCTAGAAAACATAAAAATATCGAATTATAAGGCTGTGAAGTTTTTCCGAAAACGTTCCGAAAATTGTATACTTTATCAATGTGCAGCATTCAACAAGGTGATTGTTGAATGTTTCATTTAAAAATTTACGATTTTCTATTTACCGTAAACCTCAGTAACCATCAGTCTAGTGATGATTCTCGGTCCGCCTACGCCATTGCCAATAATCCCGGTCATTAACCAAAAAATATTGGTTCGTTCCTCAATAAAACTTAAAATTAGGATTATTACAAAGATTAGGACAAAGTCGTTGTTGAAGGTTGAACACGACACATATCGTTTTCCTAAACGGTGATAAACTCAATGACTGTTGAACTAGGCCATTGGCAATAGCATATGGCCTAGTCCAGAAGAGAACCATCACTAGACCTATGGTCTTTGATGTTGGATGTCTTTAAGAAAGCATTATATGTTCTATATTCAATGTTGAACACCGATTTTCCATTCAATTCTAATTTTAAGAATAGCCAAGGTTATTGGCAATGGCCAAGTCTAGATGAAAATTATCACAAATTTGATACTAGGGCATAACGATGCGGAAAACTGGTTTGCAGTTCCAAAAATGTTGAAACGGCAGATGCTGCAGTTTCCGCAGTTCGCCGTTTATTTGTTAAATGTAAAAACACAAATGTAACTTTTCTGATAATTAAAATAATTAATTATTAATTCTTCAATTAAAATTACTACAATTTAATTTGGGATTTGGTTGAGATATTCAACACCCGTTTTGTTCATCGTGGAAGCAGTCAACAAACCTATTATAGGCGCTCATTTCTTGGTAAAATTTGGTTCAACGGTCAATTTGAAGAATAGACGTTTAATTGATTCCTGCAACAACCATAACTTTTAAAGGAACAGTCTATTCCACTAGCTCGCCATCGCCTCAAAGTTCTAATATGGAAGGTTTACATGGAGCGTTACTAAAGGGATTTTCGGAACTTACTCAAGCTTCTGGATATGGCCAACCCGTGAAGCATAATGTGGTTCTTAAAATTGTAACAGAAGGACAACTTATATTATGCAAACTACTTCGTGTTGATCTCGACAAGTTTGGGCTAGCTAAAGATGCTTTTCAGCAAATGCAAAATTTAGATCATTGGAAGCAATCCTCATCATCTACTTGCTCTTCTCTTCATATGGTTTCAAAAAAGGAGCAAAATGATTACACGATTATAGGCGGTTGAACGCCGTCACTATCCCTGACAAGTACTCACTAACACACATCCATGCTTTCTCAAGGGATTTACATGGCTGTAATTTTTTTCAAAAATTGACCTTTGTCATGTTTACCATCAAATTCCGGTAGTACTAGAAGATTAATACAAAACTGTGATAAAACCACAACATTTGGAATATTTCATTTCTGTTGTCGAATGACTTTTCAAACATTGCAACGATTCGATTAGTTTCTTAGTTGCAAGCAGAATACCTGAGGAAAATATCGGAAATTTGCGAAGGTTGTTCAAACGTTTATATGATTATGGTATCAACATTCGTTTGTCTAAATGTCTAAATATGAGTTCGGCGTTCCAAAAGTGAAATCCTTAAGTCGCGAAATCACAAGTACCAGGATTTAACCATCAAACGGCAAATTACAGCAATCAAAGATTTTCCACATCTCACTACAGCCCGCCATATTTAACGAGTTGTCAGTATGATTAATTATTATTATAGATTCTTACCAAATTAGGCAGATCGATTATTACCAATCTAAGCATATATGAATCTCTTGATTAAGCATTGCAAACCATTCTCTTGGCCTTTAGAATGTCAAATGGCTCCCAAAAAGATAAAGAGCTCCCTCGCTAACTGCACGTTACTGGCACACACAAGAGATCACACAACATATTGCATCAGAACCGACGCTTCGAATATAACGTATGGAGTTGTATTGGAACAGCTAAATGAAAATTATTGGGAACCCTTAGCGTTCGTCTCAAAAAAGTTTACAGCCCCAGAACAAAAGTATTCTAAGTTTAACCGTGAGCTGTTAGCAATTTTCGTCAGAATTAAGAAATTTAGGTATTTCCTTGAATGGCGTGAATTACGAAGTTACACGGATCATAAATCTTTATTAACGGGAATAAATTCCAGGAGAGAACGAATTCCAGGCCAGACTCGACCCTTGGAATATATCGCTCAATTTACTTCGGACATACGTTACATGTAGTAACCAATACTCTCACGACCCTACAATATTTTGGTGTTAACTTTTGTTGGTTTCGAAATCGGAAGATTAATCCAAGCACATGAGCTGGACCCTGAAATAAAAAATACCTAAGCAAAACGAAGCCGCTGGACAGGAGAATAAAACTAGAACAAATCTCTCCTGAGGCTGACTCGAGATTTATATGGTGCGAAACGTCAACCAAGCCACAAAGACCTTATGTACATACCAATGAGATGTCAAATAATCGGAAATATCCATAAATTATCTCATCCCGGAGTAAGAGTTTAAGGAAGAAAGAAAGTAGCAGCAAAATATTTCTAGCCATCTATGAACAAGGACTCACATTGGACAAAAACTTTCATTGACTATCATAAATTCAAAATAACAAGACTTCTCGGTCTGAATTCTAAAGATTCGAACTACCATCGGATTGTTTTGAAAAATTCCCATCGATTTGGTTGGACCATTAGCACCATCAAATGGAAACGTGTACATACTGATCTTTGTCGATTGGTTCACTCGGTGGACTGCAGCTATTCCTCTTCAGCAGGCCACCGTTCGTAATCCACAATTAGATCCTACACGGTATATGTTGAACAACTACGAAATTATAATATATGCAAATTCAAATTCCCTCCGCCACCCGAACACACAGTCACAACAACATTTACATTCCAAAAGATCTTCTAAATTACGAGTGTGTGTTTGTTCGAGTCGACAAGGTGAAGCATTGTTTAACACCACCTTACAATGGTCCTTACAAAGTAATAAAGGCATTTTAAAACATTTCGTACTCGATATTAAAGGGAAAAACAACTCGATTTCGATTGGCTGTCTAAGGGAAACGAATGTCATAGTCGTCGTCGAAAAGCAAAATAGTAAGCATCACCATGAAACCAAATTTGTTAAATACTGTTGATTCCATAAACGAGTAAAGTAAAAGTTCAACAAGCAGGTAACGCTGGCCACTAGACAAAATCGAAACACGGAAGACTT
The DNA here is from genome assembly GCA_958295665.1 of Tipula vernalis. Classification (NCBI taxonomy): domain Eukaryota; kingdom Metazoa; phylum Arthropoda; class Insecta; order Diptera; family Tipulidae; genus Tipula; species Tipula vernalis. The sequence goes on along the minus strand of OY282559.1, from coordinate 232,480,598 downwards.
GTAGGCTGTTGTGTCTCTTTTATGATGTGTAGATATTATTATTGATGGATGATCATAAATACGGTTCGATATTATTAGATTTCTTTATTATTATTACAGACTAATTTTGTACATGACCATCTTATTATACATGTGAAATAACAATGCTGTCATAAGATCTACTATCGCTACTGATCAGTTGATGGGCAACCGTCAACTACTAAATTATGTAAAAACTTTATAGTCGTACTGTAGATATTATATAGTCTCGCAGATACGTTGGTGGTCGCCTTCCCCATTCTGGCCTATTTTCTACCGTCTCGGTCCCTGGACTTGTTAACAATTCTTCGATGTTCTCCTTCAGTTCGTGGTCTGGTACTGGCTCATTTCCCTGAGTTTGTGATTGATCAGGTTCTCGCATTCTCACCTGCAACGGATCGAATTCTTCTTCTTGTTGCCTGCTTGTTATCACTTCTGGATTAATGGTTGATTCATCAAACGTAACGATTTTTTTTCTTACGTCCGATGCAATAAGTTGGTTTATGTGGCGTTTTAGAGATCTGCCTTCATCTAATTTCACGATATAATGAAGTTGGTCCAATTTCCGAGTGATCATCCCGAATTTCCACATAGACTTATTGTTTATAACAAATTTCGCTTTTACTCTCTGCCCCTCTTTAAGGGATCGTAGATGAATTTTCTTTTTTTGATGAGAAACATTTTCTTGCACTGGAAACATGGCATCGAGTTTTATGCGAATCTGTCGATTTAAATACATTTCTGCCGGCGATTTCCCATTTGCTAGGGGTGTGGCTCTGTATCGCAACAGAATTTTTTATTAATTTTTGATTCATTGGAATATTTTCGTTCGCCATGGTCTTCAGTCGATGCTTTAAAGTTTGAGTGTTCCTTTCCGCCAATCCATTGGTTGCTGGATGTCTTGGTGCAATAAATTTTTGTCGAATACCGTTCCTACGGCAATATTTTTGAAACACTTCACTGGTAAATGTTGTGGCGTTGTCCGAAACCAATACGACTGGATATCCGTGATTTGCAAATATTTCACCTGAAAGTCGAATAGTGTTATCTGAATTCGGCACTTCACGTAACCCCTTGATTTCTGCCCATCGAAATTTTGTGTATATTACAACCAAAAAATAGAATCCTTGGAACGGCCCTGCGTAGTCAATATGGATACGTTCCCAATTGTTTGATGGAGTATCCCAATGGCGCGTCGGAACTTTTGTGGGATTCTTCTTGATCTTTGCACATTCTTCACATTATCTAACTACCCTTTCGATATCTTTATCTATTTCTTTCCATATACAGTATCGTCGCGCTAGCTGTTTCATCTTAACAATGTCTAGATGCGTGGAATGTAACTCCTTTAAGACTTCCGGTTGGAGAACTTTTGGTATTACCACTCGATTATTTTTGAATAAAATCCCCGCGTTTATTACATATTCACTATCTTTATCGGTTGATTGTAATTCTCCCTTTATTTTTGATAAGTATTCATCCTTTTCTATTTCATTAATAATTGTATCCGGAGTTAGATTACCAGTTGATATTTCGAATACTGATGCTGCTAAGACTTGATGAACCTCTTCATTGATTTCCATGTCGGAGGAAATATGTTCTTGATGTACCGGTGCTCTTGATAAGCAATCGACGTTTTGATTGTCGATGCCCTTCTTAAATGAGACATTATAATCGAAACCCGCCAAGAATGATGCGTAGTGTATAGTAATCTAGCGGAAGTCATTTTTGGTAATTTTGACTTTTGGTGGAAAATCCTTGTTAACGGTTGATTATCCGTGATTAATGTAAATCGTCTCCCGTATAGGTAATCGAAGAAATGACCTACTCCAAAAATTATTGCCAGAGCCTCACGATCCAGCTGTGAATAGTTCTGCTCCCCCGTCGGTTGTGTGTGACAACACCGCCGCGATTCCAGTAGGACTTGCGGCCATTGCAAATGTGACCGGTAATTCTATGCTGAACGGTACAAGTATTCGACCAATCGCAATTTCCTTATTTTAATTTTATGAATGCTGCTTGACACTCCTTTGACCATACAAAGTTTTCATTTCTTTGTAATAATTTTCGAATCGGGTAAGTAACAGTAGAGACGTCAGGCAAGAATCTTGAATAATAAGTTATCATCCCTAACAATTGTCTAACTTCTTTTACATTCCTTGGATGTGGCATTTCGATGATTGCTTTTACTTTTGAAGGGGACTTTGAAATTTTTCCGTCTTCCACGACGTGTCCCAGATATTCGATTTTTCGTTGATAATAGGAGCACTTGTTTTTATTTAAATGCAAATCATATTTACTTAGTCTGGTTAAACATGCCCTTAGATTTTCCTGACATTCTTCTTTTGTTTTCCCGTGCATGCAATCGCCTTGTTTAGCCCTTGAAGCACTTGATCGATTATCCGGTTAAATTCTGCTGGTGCTGTTTTTATACCGAAACTTAACCTGTTTATTCGTTTGAATAATACTGTGCTCCTCGTCAGTTTTTAAATGAAGATATGCTTTAAACAGATCCAATCGACAAAAATATTTTGAATCTTGTAAGTTATTCAATATGTCCTCGATCTTTTTGATTGGATAATTGACGTTTATTAATTGATCATTTACTCCAACTTTGTAATCGACACAAAGTCTAACTGTTCCATCTCCTTTCGGAATCACTACCAAAGGTGATCCCCAATCGCTCGTGGTTGATTTTGTAATGATACCCCCTTGTTCTAAATTATCCAGCTCCTTCTCTATTTGTTCTCGTAGCGCGTATGGACCATCCCTTCCGGGTGTGAAGCTGGGTTTCGCACCTTCACGACGGCCCGGTTCAAGCTAATTTGGCGCCCTGTGCAATTTTAAACTTTCGCGCCCCTAAATTTGTCATTTCCACGTTACCCATGAAGTATGACTCTAACGCGCTTTTTTTAGCGAGATATCCCCAGTAGACCTACTCCTCGAATATCATTTACCAAAAAATGATAGTAAAAATAATTCATTTAAAAAAATACTTAAAATCAACCAAATAAGTCTAGGTACGTTCCTTCAATACAAGAAAAATCATAAAAATATGTACATATCTACATTTATTTTACATAAAAAATGGTATTAACAAAAATATAATCCTTTTATTTAACTGAAATTTTTATTTTTGTTAATAAAATGTTTTATTCACTTAATGTAATATGTATAGCATATTTTTATAATTTTTATTCACTGACGTGGCGGCGTACGCAGACTTATCTGTTGACTGTATATGTTTACTTTATAGGAGACGAAATAAACAAAAATGTTTCTTTGTTATACATTTCTCCTTCGCTATACTCTAATAATAAAAACAAAAACAAGTAAATCACGAAACACCTTCTTCGGAGCAATTTTTTTTTATGCACATATAGCAATCAAAAATTCTAAGTGTGACACAAACACACACAAAGGAAATATTTAGCTTTCTATTTAATTACTATAAGCAAATACAAACAAATTGAGCATACTAAAAATCTGCACAAGCAACGTTAGGGTGCATTAGTAAATACGAAAATCCATATAAAAAAAACTCAAACTTTTTTGTTTTTACTACTACCACTTAACATAAATATCAATGTTTTATTCAAAACAAATTTAAATGGCAATTTACTTTTTTTTTTCGTTTTTGTTTGGTACGAGGAGAAAAAAATTTAAAAATTAATAAGAAAAAAACGAATATTGTCTCTATTTTAGCTTTGTGCATGATTAGCTATGTATGTATGTATGAGTATGAGTGAATCTACATATAAAAATGATGTGCATTATAAAGCTTTATTAACGCATAAGGTATGTAATGTATATTCATTTTTTGATTATAGATGAATGTGGAAAAAAATAACATCGACGGCTAAACTGAGGTATTTTAAAAAAATAGAATTTTGTTATGTAAATGAACTTTATAGCATCGTCTACTCGATGTTATATTAATGAGTTTTATTTATTGGTGTTGCGCCCTTCTCGATTGGCGCCCTGTGCAAATGCACGTTATGCTCATATGGCTGGACCGGCCCTATCACGAAGTTGTAACTTGATACTAAAATTTGGTATACAGGCAACCTTCTGGGTAAAAATATTTGGAAAACATGCTTCAATGTCTTCTTCATCATTTATTAATCGGATATGCATTTCTCGATTTATTTTTGAAATTTCTTGATCAATGTCTTCCAACTTGATTTTTAAATGCCTGATCCATGTTCTCCCTAATAGTGGGTCGAACCCGTCTGGAATGACGCACATGTCTTCATTAGACCCATTCCCTTTATATTCTACTTTTACATTGACTATCCCCAGTTGTAAGAACACATTTTCTGTGTATGATCTGAATGCGATATTGGTTGGTTTTAGCTGCTTTTTGATTCCTAGACTTCTATATTGACTCTTAGGAATAAGTGTGAATCCAGCACCGCTGTCGACTTCAAATTTTTGTTGAACTCCTTCGATTTTAATACTAGTGTAAAAGTTCTTTGTGTCCTGGCCCATTTCCGGTGTGGACTGGTCGTAAATATCGATAATTTTGTTTACTCCCATATCATCATAATTGCTTATCCTATTTGTTGTGATATCATTTGTTGAATTTGATCGATCCCTTTTATTTAAGAGAGCTTTTATGCATACTTTTGCCAGATGTCCTGTCTTACGGCATATTGAACACTCCATTGTTGCTCGTTCGATTCGACAGTCCTTTGATTTATGATTATTCCGACCGCATCGTAAACATACATTGTCGATCCCAAGTTTCTTGTAATCGATCCATCCTTTTGGTTTTGATCGCGTTTGATCATGATTTCCCCTTGATGTTGACTGACTTTTACTTTGATTTCTTGAGGAATAACTGTCCTTCCGTGATTGATGATTGATTATTTTGTTAATGTCACTAGCAGCTGTGGTAATTTCTGGTCTTTTTGACAGTTCTTGACAATTCACTTTTGATGCTTCCATTGCTATTGCTTTCGTGACAATTTCGCTAAAGTCAGTTTGCTCTAATTGAAGGATTTTCTCCTTTATACCGTTATCCTTTATACCTCGAACATAATTGAGCTCGAAGAAACAAGTCTGCTGCTGATGTACTGTTTTCACATTGACACTTTACTTTAAAATCACATTCAGCAATGTTACGGCGTAAAGCTGCTACGTAATCTGCTATTTTTTCTTGCTCTTGTTGATATATTGATAAAAAATAGTGTTAACTCACTAACGAGCTTTTTTTCGGCTCTACATGCTTCTCTAATTCAGAGATTAATTGATCATATTCTAATTTTCCCGGCATTTTTGGTGCTACTAAGGCTGCTAATGTATTATAATTTGATGCGCCTATTGAACTTAACAGCATCTGTGCACTTTTGATTTTATCTTCATCCAGTTGTTTCATTTTAACATAATTTTCGAAACGTTGACGGTAATATTTGAAGCTTTCCTTCTTAGCATCAAAATTTTCGAACGATGGAATATGTGAAATGGTAACATTCGATGATTGACTACCGTTACGTCCTTCTCCAGATAACATTGATTCGATCAATAATTTCTGATTTTTATTCATCGCGTCTATCAATTGTTGCAATTGTTCCGGATTCATTTTTGCACTTGAATTATTTTATTTATTTTTGCACTTAAATTATTTTATTTATTTTTGCACGTGCACATAACCTTTAAATGTTTAATTTTTCTTGCACAGCTTCAAAAAATCAATAATTTATTATTTATTTCACCTCGTCGCCAATCTGTTGTGTCTCTTTTATGATGTGTAGATATTATTATTGATGGATGATCATACATACGGTTCGATATTATTAGATTTCTTTATTATTATTACAGACTGATTTCGTACACGACCATCTTATTATGTAGCATATGCGACATAACAATGCTGTCATAAGATCTACTATCGCTATCTCATCAGTTGATGGGCAACCGTCAACTGATCGAAACATAAAACTAGTCGAAAATTGAATTCAATACATAATATAGGCATTAATTTATCTGTGGCTACAAATCAAAGGGGCATATGTCGTAAAATCGAATTTTTCAGGAGACCAATTTGAAACTTTTAATAGAGCTGTGAAAAAACGAAACATTAAATTTTATTTATTCCTTTTGAAAAATTTAACATTATTGCATTTTAATTTTGACTTTTACATAAAGAGCATATATCATAAATTATGCCCTTTTAATAAAATCATAGAATAAAAAACGTTTTGATTAACTCAACTTAAATCTTTTATTAAAAATTCATTTTATTATAACTATGTGCCTTTCATTTCGCACAGTAACAACGTGTTCAAGCTTCAAGAAAACATTTTATTCTGCATCACTGGGACCGACATCAGGATCGTAGTTAGGTTTCTTGTTAGTAGGCAAATTTTTGTAAAATTCATGAAAATGTGTATCCAACAACGGTAATAAATCAAGAAGAACCCTCTTCTTCTCGTGATTTATTGGCAAAGTGTTAGTTTAGCATTTGCTAAGGCTGTTTAAATTAAAAGAATTAATTCCTCGGCGAGAAATTTTCAGAACTCTAAATGGGTCCTCCAAGTCGAGTGACGTTTGAAATTTAATCACACCAAATTTTGTTTTTGAATTGCATGCATCGAACCAGTTTCCAAGAAAACGGATTTCTATCAGTGTCAGTTTTTCGCCAGTTTATCTTAGTTTTCGAAAATTTAGAGAAATTGTAAAATTCTTCTTGGGTCATTTCAATGACATTGAATGTATTTTTGTCTCTTGGATGATGAATTTTCATTCTTGTTTTTTTGCGCTTTCTTTCACTACCCGAGTGGTCAACATCACATTTCATGTGCGTATGCCCTACAGTTAAGAACTTATGATCAATAGATTCAACTGAACCGATTTGCAAAAGTAAAGTAAACATAGTTGCTACAAAAGAATTTTTATTCTGGCCTGGACAGGAATCGCTGTAGAAAACTACGTTTGTTGTATTTTGTGGAATAGAATTCAAAAATGCAAATAAGCAGGACGCTAAGTCATTTCCGCCTTGTTTTACAATGGTTTCATATACCACATATAGTAATATGGACTATTCGAAATACAATCATGTACTGCAAGATTATAAGGCCATAGTTGTCTTTTGTAAAACGACAACGACGTTTTTAAATATGGTATTGGAAGACACTGTTCCAAGTCAAATGTGAAAACTATTTTTTTTATCGTCTTTAGCTATCAGCATCATCGTAGTGCTTCTTTTGTTCGTCTATCAACTTTTCAAGTTTGGCGCCAGTAGCTACGTCAATCTTACATTTCAACGTTTCGCAGATATTGCAAACATCGGTTTTAGGCGGTTTAAATTTTAAATTCATTTATTTAAATACGGATGTATATTTAAATAAAGAAATCGGTTTTTTATGGGATTCTGTGTAAAGTTTATACATCAGTGTTAAAGTTGAGTTAGCATTTAAATAATTTTTTGAACTATCTCGCCGCTTGTAGTGACTTTCATACGCTGGAAACTGATTTATGTGGTTCTTAATTTCATTAATCACTTCTTCGGAACATGCACGAGTATTTAAATGACCCCCGCGTAGATCTGTGTCAATTATTGCTCCATCAATAAAGAGTTTATTGGTAATATTTCGAATAAATTTTGTCGTCTCAAAACCGACGTTTTTTCCTGACGTACAATCCAGTTTCATTTTTCTGTTTTTTTTGGGATTATTTGAATAAAACCAGCAACAACTGCAACTGTTTTATTGTAGTCAACCAGAGCCCAATATTTCGTGAACAGGTTTGTCTGCCGATCTATATTTATTCTTGATTAGCACTTGTTTCGGCAGGAAGTTAATTCAGTGAAGCGACGATCTGGCACTGGCACTCCTTTCGAGCTTATATAAGCTTTCCCAATATTTTTATTGTGTTTTTGAATTTTTCGAGAGTTAGACGGTTGTTTGAATGTTACTTTTTCTAGATTGTTTAAATTAGCCTCTAGCTGCTCTGCTATAACCTCTAAGTCGGACTCACTACTCTGGGATAATCGACCCGGATTAAATTCAGGATCTTTATCGGAATCGTATCCGACAAAATCAGCTTCCAAGATTTGGTCTTCATTAGAATGTTCTGCAGATTTTATAATTGCATCATCATGTGGTATATCGTCATTTTTTTCATTTTGCCGATAATTTTTGAATGGGTATTTAATTTAAGTATTCCTGTTAAATAAAATTAATCAATACAGATACACTTTCCTAACGTTAATATTAATTAATTTATTCAGTTACTTGAAATTTTGTAATATATAGTACATACCAGAAGATCGAACTACATACATTAAATTTGTTTTTATCTATTGATGCAGACGCAACCGAAGACATGTTTGTACTGAACTTGACATGCACACTTACTAAAATGCACTAACTGGAGTTAAATTTTTGAAATTGAAACAAAAAAATTTTACAAAGGGGATTCACTAAACTTAATCTGTATCACCTATAATCTATAAAACTCATTTAACATTTCACAAAATGCTAACTCGTTTGAAAATTAAATATAAAATATGAAAACATTTTATAAAAGGGCATAACTTTTGAAATTCCCAGTTGTGTTCTTTTGAAAACTTTAAACTTACCGTTTTCACAATTTTTTTGTTTTTTTAAATTCACATACAGGGTGTCCGGTTTTGGGATGCTGATCCGTCATAGGGTGATTCCTTGGTTCATTCTGAGAAACAAATCGTATGTGGAGGGGGGATCCATTTTTGATATCCTTTGAGATACAGGGTGTTTAAAAAATTTGGTTCAGAAAAAAGTACACCCAAATATTAAACTGTAACTTCCAAAATATTTATCGGAGAGCAACCAACTTAGTCTTATTTGGTTGGTAATCGTATAGGCTATTATTAAGGTTTAAGTGGTTATCTTGTATCTGCATCCGTTTGAGAGCTATGGTGATTTAAAGTAAAATAAAAAATATTTGTTTTTTATAAAATCGAGTTTTTCTAAAAAAAAACCGTTATAATTCGGTAGTTATTAATAAATGTACCCATCTCATTCATGGTCAATGTCGCACAACCCACATAAATATAAATGAATATCGCATATTCATATTATATGGTGTTGAGAAACAAAAATAAGTTCATCGTGTGCATTTATTCTTCATTGCCAAATTTCAGAGGTATATATTTCCAATGACCCATACTTTAGCTCAACTCTGTATTTTTAGAAAACGCTTAAAGCCTAACATTTACCGATTGGAAATCCTAAAGGAGATCTCAGTAGCATCAAACGTTCGGTATGCTCGACTTAAGACATGCTGAGTGTGGCCAATTGAACCAACCCAAATATGGGAGATTACATTTCCATCTGGATCCGATATAAGCACCTACTTTTTAAAAGTTCTAAAGGAAATTGCATCAACGAAAGAGGAAAACCGCTTTTGAGCGTCAGTTAGACTTAGAAGTATGGATAGAACAGCGACCACCACTGTAAGGGTAATTTCAAGAAATTTGTGTTGTTCTTTGTTGGTAAATTGCTCTTTAAGTCAAATGGCTTCCGATGTATATTTCCGTTACCCGTTACGCCTGCCACGAAATATTCGATAAAGGTTTTTTTTTTGATGATTGTGTTTCGGTCAATTGTCAAAAATTTCTCAGATTTCTCTAAGTTATGTGCTCCACTATAGTGCAATGTTGTGAGATGGTTTGTGGCTAGGTAGCATTGTTTGTGATGGTTTCAATCGATTGGTTGTTTTTCGATATCGATGCGGTTGATTATGCCTCTAGCGACTGGATAAGTTTATCTAGAATTTGCTTGAAGGGTATTGCGTTGTTATCCGACGGAAGTCAATTTAACCTAGTTTTGTTCAAACCACATCTTGTGAATTATGCATTGTGAATACCGGAAGTGGGATGTTAAGCTGTTGAGATATTATCCGTAGTGCTTTTATAAGGAAAGTTTGCGGGATTGCAAAGAAGTTTGGTCTTGCGGAGCTCTATGCCTTGTCGAAAATAGTTCGAATTCATCTGAAATATCGTATTTTTGCGTACTTTTTCATGTTGTTGTAATACGTTTTCCAAAGCCGAAATTTTTGGCCGGTTGGTTTACGGATTTCTTCTGTACGTCGGTTTATGTTTGGCTTAACCAAAGAACTTCACGTAAAGAAGCTTAATTTTATATTGTCGATTGTTGGTGGGGTTGTAAGCTCAATAGTTTGTGAATAATGTTCTACTACACAGATTTCAAGTACCCGTTGTTTTTTGACGTTGGTGGTTCGCTCGAAAAACCAATCGTCCCTTCGAAGATACCGCAGTCAAAACAGTTAATTTCTTTTTCAACTCTGAAGCTAAAAAATAGTTTTTCATATAAAAATTCATTCAACACAATAAATTGCTCATTGAATTGGACAAAATTCCAGAATTTATTTTACCAAATTCCACTGAATAACAGGTATCTAATTTTTCAAAAAAGTTTGACTATAATTATGCATGCAGTAGAGACTAATATACCTTAGGGGTCAGGCGCTACATAAAAACTAGGATTAAAATGAATCTTTTTACTTGTGAGTAAGGTCTTATCTTCGTTTAAACATCTATAAATACTATACGCTCGTAAAAAGCTGGGGATTTCTAAATTCAAAAATAAGCAAATAGTCGTTCTGGTGTATCATTATCCAGTTCATAAAAGACACGCCTATCCCCGAACTGCTTGCACGACAATGGATGAAAAATGCTGTGAGAAACAATAATTTTTTAAAAAGGGAAATGCAGCCAATTTAATGCATGCTAAAGTTCTAGCCTAATATATAATAGTAATTTTAACCTTTCATGCCAGCCTGATTAAGTTGAGATCAAAATGTAATTTCTAACTCTCTGTTAACTGAGATGGAATTTATTCACTTTTTAGGTTTTATGTTCCTACATTAGAATTGGAATTTATCAAAGTAACCCCTTTCAGCAAGATTTAATTATAGACTAATTTCCTCTGGTAAATATTTTCAGCAATGTAACTTCTATTACTCCCGTCGTCGCCAGACGGGTAAAAATAATTTCCGATATTTTTAAGCATAAAGTATCGTCAAAAATTTATGTGTTTCAATTTTTATCATGGAACATGAAATGGTTTAAAAATAGCTAACACAGCCTTAATTATTAATTAGTCTAAGGTTTATTTTTAGGAAATTTCCAACAATAGTTCTTTTTCACAAAACCAGTATCCTTGACTTTTTACGTTCTTTCGTGCCACCCTCACAGTTACTCGTATAACATAAATAAAGAATCCTCTTCAATATCAAAATAAAAACAACAGCAGAAGAGCACCTGCTCTTGTACATAAAGTATTCAACGGCATACATAAAATTCATGAGAATTTTCGATTTTTTTATACAGCTCTGCGGTTCATTCATCAATCAAAAAATTACGTTGGTTTGTCTTGATATGATACTACGCGAACTATTAGAGGTGGATTTATGGAAAGGCACTGTTCTTTCATTGTATTTTCTATTATGCCAAAACGGCAAGAATATACATAATAGACTCGAATATAATAGAGAAATTTTCTTTGTCTTCAAATTTTTCTCCTTGTGTGGGCTAAAAATACTTCAGTAAATTTTTAGACATTTTCTTCGTCTATTCCATTAAATTACATTTTGTTTGTTTTTATTATTAATTCAGTTTAAGAAATTTCTATTATTATAACGAATATAATATACATATAAAACTAATAATTCAGAGAGGGCTGAAATTGGTACTAACGCTAAATGGGGGCTGAAATTGGTACCAACTAAAATATGCGCCTTTTAACGCTATACAATTGTAAACTTTTTAGTTATGTTCATGAATAATGTTTATTTTTTTCAATTTTCCTTGCTTACTGCAAACAGTGAAGAAACATCTCGAAAACTAATTTTTTTCTATGCCAACCGCCATTTTGGTTCGATCGACCTGAAAATTTGCTTGAGGTCACTCCTAACCGAAACGAATATTTTGAGTTCTGAGCCCGATTGAAAAATGGGACAAGATCTCTTCAACTGAAAAATGGGACAAAAATCCTCCTTTCCCCTCAAAACCATACAACTTTTGTATGAATACATTTTCGAGAAACGCCTTGGTTTTCGAGATAATTCGGGTGGAAACTTTTCAAATGAACCCTGATATATAATATAATGATATGATAACTCAATTTGTGTATGATACAACGTTATTAGATTTTCGCTTTCTGTTTAGAAAAAAACATTAGAAAGAATGAAAAAAAAAATCAAAATCAACACGAACCTATTATTAAACGTAATTAAATAATGAAGATGAATGTACTCTAATGTGGTCTTGTCCGTTGTGTAGTCTCAGCAAGAACATTTTAGGATACTTGCGATTTGCTTGTGTGCTTGGCACTTTAAATATTTATAACGCGCAACCGTTAACACATTCTGTAACGAAAAAACCAAATATTGTACCCATTTTTGGAATACAAGCTTTATGGTCCTCTTTACGCCGTACGTTTTCTTTATGTACTGTAAGTTATTAACTTTTGTATTCGTGTTGAGATTACCTCGCTTGATTAGGCACAACACAACACAATCAACAAACATTTTCTAAATTATAATCTATTTATAAGTATGTATATAGAATAATGTGTCTGCTGTATTGCGTATAAGCGTTGAATTTCCTTTTTTTTTTGGCGATAATTTGGTTGATAAAATTAAAAATTAATCAACAGGTGTGTGCGAGAGATATGACATAAAAAGAAAATTTCTCTCGTTAATTTGAATTTTGTGAATTTTAGTTTAGCTACATTGTAATAAACAATAGCATGTAGGTAGGCATTTCCATTGAGCTTATTGAAACTCGTTAATTTTCAGTAATTGTGATAATAGTACATTGTCTCATGAGGATTGAAAGTGTAAGTTTGTTTGACGAGCTTATGTTTCTATCTGAGACGAAAATTCATTGCGTACACTAATTATAAGTACAAATTAAATGCATCTAAAATTTTAAGATTGGAATTTTTTTGAAATATTTTGTGTAGCTTAGTAGGTCTTGACTTTTTTTCGTTTGTGTATTTTCTCAAGCTATTTCGTGTCAATTACCTTTAATACTGAACACAGTATTAATCTATTCTACGATAGTTCAGTGGCCTATGCTTTCGATGATGATTTTTGAATTTAAATTATATAAGAAAAGGATGCTTTGCACAAATCGTGTTGCAATTGCATTGCACAAAGATTTCTCAATTGCCACACGATTAGTGATGAAAACATTTCAGTTGTTAGTTTTGTTGATCCGTACAAGTTTTTTTTTTATAATGCTAATTATTTATAAATATTGCAGTACTATTGTAAAGAAAGAATAGTGTATATAACTCGTGTGAAAACGTGTAATTGCAATATTCAAGTGATTGCAGCCCTCGCTATCGCTCAGGCTGCAAATTTCACTTTCGTATTGCAATGACTCGGTTTCTTCAGTAGCTACATCTGAAGCAACTGAAGTGAAGAGAATGTTCGATTCGCAACTCCGCACTTCAGTTAAAGATTTAGCAACTGAATTAACTGAAGAGGTAGTACTCGCGTAGATACCACAGATGATGAATTTTTTGTTTTTTTAATTGTTACTTTCTTTTACTCTAGTAAAATAAAGTATAGTAATCATGAAAATTTTGGACCTTGATATTTTTAGTGATTTATCTGTTTTGAGGTCCCCTGAGTCCGAAAAAGTGGGTTTCGAAATGGTGTCTGTCTGTCAGTCTGTCAGTCTGTCAGTCTGTCCGTCTGTCCGTCTGTCAGTCTGTCAGTCTGTCTGTGTCCTCTCTACAGCCCAGATGGTTTAACCAATCGAACTGAAACTTCAGATTTTAGCTTTTTTGATAAATTGGGAGGTCCCAGTGAATTTTACTCCAAATCGGCTAACCGGAAGTGGCCACTCCCTTGGTCCAGAAAATTTATTTTGCAAATAACTTAAAAAGTATAAGGTTTACAAAAAACTACCAAAAACAAAATATTTCCAAAAATTAAAAACAAATAAAATTAAAAAAAAAAAAAAATTAAAAAAAAATTTAAAAATTTAAAAATTAAAAAAAAAAATTTAAAAAATTATAAAAAAAAATTAAAATTTCTCAAAATTCTCTGTTCGTAAAAGAAAGTCGTGTGTTGGCCACACCTCCATTTTTTTTTTTTGTTCTGACATTTTGAATTTGGTTTATGCCGTTAGTGTTGTGATCGGTAATTATAAATATGTATTAATTAAGAAATATTCAAAACCTATAAGTATTATGTGTACCGAATGAAATTTGTGATTCCCCAATTTATATTATCTCATAGGTTACTACGCAAAATAAAAAAAATGGTACCGTTATTTTGTAGAAAAACAATTTTAAAAAACGAATAAACGTCAAATTGGGCATTTGTTTTATTTATTTCGAAATGGACGCATCAGAAGGAGAAAAACGTGATTTAATAATTCGATTGTGCAATGATCATTCAGAGTATACCAATAAAAAAATGGCTAAATTGGCCGGTGTTTCCAATAATACGGTAACAAATGAAAAATGTATGTCAAATCAATCTTTCTGTATCACGCAAGCCCGGAACCGGAGCAAAAAAAGGTGCTCGAAATGAAATGTTGGATCAGGAAATTGTAAGAGTTATTTCCAAACATCCCTCGATGTCTGTGGCGGATTTGGTCAGAAAAACCAAAACAAACAAATCGATGGTGGAACGAGCTAAAACCAGAAATAATCTACACTACAGACATACAAGAAGTCAAAAAAACCCAAAAGAAGTGTTGAACAATTTAATAGAAGGATCGATTGAGCAAAGAATCTTAACAAATGGTTGAACGAAAGAAAATATTCTTGTATCATAATGGACGACGAGACCTATGTGGATTTCTCAACACTTCCCGGTCCCCAATATTACATCAAAAAGAAAGGTGAAGAACTGGACGAAGCAATTACTACCATATAGCTGTTGAAAAATTTGACAAAAACATATGGTTTGGCAAGCAACTTGCCAATGCGGCTTAAGAGCACGTACGTATATAATAAATGGCATTATGAATGGCGAAACCTACATCAAGGAATGCCTTCAGAAACGTTTGTTCCCGTTTCTAAAAAAACACAATAGCCCTACTATTTTTTGGTCCGATCGTGCCTCGATTCATTATGCTACAGGTATACAATGGATTTTATGAAAGCCAATAACATCGAATTTGTTTTAAAGGATTTCAATCAGCCTGCCGTGCCGGAAGACCGTCCAATCGAAAAATATTGAGCTTTAGTGAATAAGGAATTGAAAAAAGAGTCTAAAGCTGCGAAAAATGACCAAGAGTTCCAGTACAGATGGAAACGGGCATCCGCCAGAGTCACCGAAGACACCATCCAGAACCTAATGGCTTCCACGCGGGAAAGTGTGAATGTTCGCCGTCGAATGAACAAAAAGTTTGAATATACTATTATTTAAAAACTGTACGATATGTGCAATAGAACAATTAAAGAAAAATAATGATTATATATTGCCGTTTAGTTTTAATTCTTCATTTACCAATCACAAATTTCATTCGGTACATATAATATTAACATTTTTTTACAAAATATTGTTTATGGATATGTATATAATATACATTTACAAATAATATACTTTAAAAAATGGAGAATATAGAGGAAAACGATGACTTGATTGAGTATTTCTATTTTGAAAGTTCAAGCATAAATGGGACTACTGCAGATCTCTGTAAGTATATTATTTGTTCATATAAGTCAATAAAGATACATGTGTTGTTTTACCTTATTATTATTATTATTGAAGGGCCATGTGGGCGATCAGCCACCTCGCACTGCGACCTAAAAGATTTATTGTGTTGGACCCTGCTTAATTATCCGTTCAGTGAATATTCAGATTCTTAGTGAACTTGATAATACTGCCAGCCGGTACGGGATACATACTATCTGGGCTTATTGCTCTCCCTCCGAGATATTTACTACAGCATGTAGTTCCGCTAGAAAGATGGTAGCATTGGAACCCAAGGACTTCGAGAGGGTCGTCACCCGTTTGATTTTACTCTTACGAGTTGCTGGGAGATCACCCAGCTTTACTACAGGAAGACTAAATAAAACTGGAGGGTGCCTGGTATCCAGAGTCCGCATACTTTGGACTGATTAGCCTATCAGCCATTCATCCATCGGCATATGCTGTTCCACCTTAGATTAGGGTTTTTATCAAGGCTTTTTCCTTTAGCGCCTTACTTTAGCCTGTGCCAAATGGCCTTAGTTACCAGTGGTTGCCACGAGGAGGCAGCACGTACACTTGCGAAATGTGAACAGGTTACCCTTACACAATTGTACCCATCAAGCAGCTGCCTAAGGAGACATTGTATCAATAAATTCCATTTTAAAATTTACAACCCCTTGCAACAAAATGCTGGAATAGCCTTTTCTGTTGATGCAGTCATTATTCGGATTTAAAATTGAGAATTGGAATATGGGAGCCATCAATACAGGCCAAAACATTTTTTAAACCACCTTTATTAAAAAATAATTGTTCGTTAATCATAGCTTCGTCCCGGGTCGGCCATTTGATGAATTTCGGTGAAGGAGTATAAATTAAATCTGTCACATAATTTACTATCTCATAGCCTGTATTTTTTGATATGTCAAATAAATTGGCAACCTGTCGAAAACTGTCTTGATCGCCAAATAATAAATGGATATAACAACTTTTTTCGTTTTGGGAACCATCAATCTTCCTCCAGTGTGCGCAGAATTAGTTTGAATCATAAACGGTTCCAAGAGAGCTATCTTTCTATTTAAAAACGTAGAATTAGACATAATTTTATAAAATAATTTAGACAAGATTCTAGTTACTCATAAGAGAATTAAAAGGTGACTTATCTAAGCGGAAATTTGACTTAAATTCGATATGTTGCTATATGCCTGTACCGTGATTTCATAGTACCCCTTTACTCTATAATGCTATGAATAATTTATACTATTTTCTTCCTCACTATCACTATCACTCGATAAACTTTCTTGTTGTTTTCGTAAGCTAGAGTCTTGTACAAACTGCCTCTGAAATACTATATTTACATAAGAATATGCTGAAGAATATGTAACGCAGACTTTAAATATTTTCTTTTGTACCATCACGTCTTTAGTACGCTAGGCGTCAATTTTATTTTTGACATTTATCTGAAGTGAAAAGTGACAATCGAACAGTTTCTTCTCTTCAGTAGCTTAATTAAGTGAGGAGTAACTCAATATCTGAAGTGAAGAGTTATAATCTTCAGTTGAAACGAACACGCCTAATATATTTATTATACTTTTGTTTCTTCAATTATAATGATATTCATTATTCACTATATTTACACTACACTTTTATCTAGTAGCCTCTTGCTATTTTCATTATATAGCGTATTTCCTTGACAAATTTACAACAACAATTGCAAAGGATAAATCCCCGCAAGAATAACATTAACCCAAAAAAAAATTGGGTTTAATTAAACATAATTCTAATTCTTGGTTATGATACCTGCCACCAGAGTCATAATACATATTAAATTTATATTTTATTTGGAAAGGTTGGCTTTTGTCAATTAAATCAAATTGGCTATTTTCTTGGAAAACAAATAAACCCAAAAAAATTCGAATTCAATTTTTGTCAACAAAATACGCTTATAATTAAATTCAGACGTCAAAATGTCAACTGGAAATTTTAGGATTATTTAAACGATTTGATTATAAAATACAATATTTTTTATCGATCGGATGATTTACGATTACGACACTTATGGATTGGCTTCTGTCGGTAAACTTCATCTTCGTGAATAACAACATATGCTCGTTATATAATATACTATGGAGCCTAGCAACAAGAACATTTTTATAATCGTAACAAAATAGCCAACTTTAATACCCAATAATAGTATTAAAACTTTAAGACGTTTGGAAAAAGCATAAAGGCAGTGATACATGCAAAAATTGGTCCTTTAAGGTAAAAAAATACATCGCACTGATTGGTTGAAATAGCTGTCAATTTTTGTAGGGTTATGTAATTTTGTTTGAAAGGCAAAAAAATTTGCCGTAGACAAAATTGAACCATGTTCAATTTTCTATTTTTGCCTTAAAGGAATAAAATATCGCCTACTTGATGCGACTATTTTTATTGCCTTAAAGGCAAAAATCGTACATGTATCACTGTCTTAATTGTTGTTGTTTATTGTAAAAACATTTTAACACATTTTTTGTTAGACATGAAAATGTATAGGCCAGAGAAGGCGTATTAAAACAGGCTATAGGAGATTCATCCGTTTGTTTATTAACAAAAATTGAGAAAATAAAAAATTTGTAAATTTGATTACTAAAATACGCGTATCAATAAAAATAATTGGATTTTGGATCCGATTGAATTCGTCATTCATTTATATTTATACTATGTGATTGAAATCAAATATTTTCCATTTACATTTATAACCTGTCTATAATTGTCAGGAAGCTTAAAACTCTTCAGGTTTTGATTTAAAATAGTCACTAACACACGTTTTAAGTTAATCAAATATTTTAAATTTTTGTCCACTAAGATGACTAATTTTGCAGATTTCCAAAGAATTAAAAATCCGATGGTGCAATATCCGGATAATGTGAGCAATGTGTTAAAATTTCCCAAATTTGGACGCTTGTTGTTTTTCCTAGAGTTTTTGACGCTCTTAATGACATTGTCCTGCTATCAAATTTGACGCTTTTTTGAGTAACACTTCCTTTAATTTATTGAGTTGGTCACAATACCCAAGTATAACAAAGCTGAAAACTTAATCGGGTTTCCGTTTTTATTGTTATAAAAAAATAATTGTAAAATGATGAAATTTGCTTTCCAATTTTCAACACACATGCCTTTGGAGTGCAAACATAATTTTTTTTTCTGTAAGAGACGACATGTAAAACTTTAAAACTTCTGCGATTTCTAGGTGATGAACTGAACCAAGTGGTTTTCATAGGCCTCTTTAGAAGTCAGCTTTACACCATTAACAGTATTTTCTGCAGGGCTTTACGGTGGAAGCTTCCAAACTTCCCAGCTAAGGTTATATATTGGAAAAACGCTACAAACTTTTTTCCCAGACAGTGCGATAACACCAAGCTGCCACTTGAACTTGACAAAAAAAGGCAAATGAGATCGAATTTGATGATTCGTATTTGGAAAGCGATAGTGTAAAGTTGTATTTGGTAAATGATTAGTAAGTTGACGATTAAAAAAATGATTTAGTACGATATAACAGATATAAGTGCTAGTGAAATAGTGCGAATATTGTAATAAATGATTTTGTGAATTATTTTTATTAATTGTGTTGATTTAATTTTTATTTTGAAGAAATTAATTAATTTGTAATAAAGTGAAGTAGTTTGTTTTATTTGCAATACAGTGATTCGAACATGGTTTGACAAGGCAAAAACATAATAATATAATTTATATAATGGCGTCTGCTAACTCGTCTGTTCACAACTTGTGGAATAAAATAAACATGTTGTTTTCGGTTTTCGATTTATGCAAAATTTGAAGGCAATGTGATAAATTGAATGTGGTTTTTTCCATCAGCACATTTTTAAAGCCATTGTATCTTGCGATACCTGAAACCGAATGTTTCGAAAGGCCAAATGTCGAAAAGCCGAATGGGTCGAATGGCTGAACAGGTGGAAAGGCCAATGCATCGAAAAGCCGAATTTTTATTAAATTTTCCTTCACTTAATTGATTGAAATCAATATTTAAATTCATTGAATTTATTTCCTAATGTAAATCGATTTAAATAAATTGAAAATACGTGCTGATAAACCCTGTGTATGTAGGTAGCATAGTAATGTGATCAAATTTTGTTGGAAAAAAAAATTTATTTATTTTGCTTTTTTTATTATAATTAATTAATTTTTAATTATATCACAAAATAATGTAAGAAGATTTACTATTATAAATTTTTATAGAAAAATTTAGATAAAAATAAAATTTTGATTTTCATAAAAAAAATGTTGAAAATTTTCATTCAAAAAAAGATGAATAATTAAAATAATCGGCCTTTCGGAATTCCGCCTTTCGAAATTCGGATTTTCGATATTCGGCAGAACTATAGGAAATTAGTCTGGGAGTTCTCCATTGGGATGAGACAGGCCAAGAAATTATTCAGTTATAATATTATACGTCTGGGAGAGGCACCGAGGATGGACCGTCAATCCCTAAGATCCCTTACCTGGTTTTTAACAGGGCACGGCCCTTTTAACATCCTGGGTTCTCAATTGGATTCTTATTTGAATTGAATCAGATTCGATCGTTTCTTATTTAAATCAAATATGAATCTTATACTTCGAAGAGTCGAATACGTTCGAATCGAATTCACAAATAGCCCCTAGATCATTCTGGCTTCTAATGTTATGACACGCTTCAATTAAGCACTTCACCCTTCAATTAAACTTCCACAAACGTGCGCACATAGTCTTTGTATTTTGTATAAATTTGGTTTGTTTACTTGCTTACGATTGAAAGAAAGATGAGCTATACATCTGTTCACATGTCGGTCTCTCTCTAACTGTCCACACTTGAAATAGAAGACTTTATATTGGAAATTTTTTTTCCACATTTGGTGTCCCTGCCCACGTATAAAAAGTTAGCCCAGACTTTCGTCGCAGAAAAATGGAAAATATTCATCAGGCAACATTAGCGCTAGTATCATAATATATGTACTAAAGACACTTACATTTAAAACTTATTATATAATTAACAAATGGCTCTAAATATTATGTTAGAAATCGGTCTTCAAAAATTTTCATTAAGATCTTACAGAAGCAAAATGTAAATAAAATTAGAGGTTTAAATTAATTCGGTACCGTTTTATACTAACTACAGTTTATTTATAATAGTTGTCAATTCCAGAAAATCACTATCACGATAGTAAATATTTGCATCAACCCAGAAAAAGTTTATCACAATATTGCAATAAAATAAAAATGTTGAAAATGCCCATGTAATTAACTATTTTAAGTATAATTATTCAAAATTGTACATTTATATTTAATTTGATGAAATATAGTTAACTAACATTAATGTAACATGCATTGAAAACGACTCTAACAATCATAAAAATAGCATGTACAAAAAATTGTATGGAAGTGCTGGGATTCAAAGCCAAAACTCACAAATTTCAGAGATTTTCTCTTGTACCAATTATATGAAATAGAAAGGGGTTAAATCAGGGTTTCTAAACATGTATGTCTCATTCGATAAAAAAAAATTGGACTCGGTTGACAATTTTTTTTTAAATTATAGTAATTTTCATAGTAATTTTCTGGGATGACAGTTTGTGTCGCGTTAGTTATGGTGTTACCATTTATTTTTTTCTGGGGTGAATCCTGGTATAATTTTGTTTCTACATAAACAAACACAAAATACACCTTGAGAAAAAGAAACTTTTTCATTTTTAGACCGAATGAAAACAATACATATGTTGAATTATAATTTGAATGCTTATAAAATTTACAATATTTTACTAATTAGATTTATCTGAATTTTATATTCACCTAGTTACGCAGAAACTACAACAAGCAATTATAATTCATGCATTATTTAAAATTAAAAGGATAAAATTGAGAAGAATTTTATTACCCTTGACATAAAAATCTGGCAAATGTTGCGGATGGATAGATTTTATTCATCGTTTAAACGTTATTAATACAATTTTTCCATCTACCTTGATCAACAAGTTCCCGGAATAACCACCGTGTGGCGCTCCCATCGTTCCGATTTGAGTTCTGTTTTTTTTGTTAAGTTGGTACATCTATTGTTGATATTCCCTCTAAATCTTAGCGTCATAGCTTGACATTTGCAAAAGTTACGTAGTCAAGTGTACTTCTACTATGTGTGTGTTGGCGATTTTTCCATTATTTCCTCTCGGCTGCTGAAACGCGTTCCCCGTAATGGTTTTTTAACTCGATTGAACAGAGAGAAGTCACAGGGAGCCAAATCAGGTGAATTCGGTGGCTGTTGGATGGTATTTGTTGCATTTTTCGTCAAAAAATTACGAATAATGATGGCACTGTGCGACGGTGCGTTATCATGGTGCAAAATCCACGAGTTTTCTGCCCACAATTCTGGTCTCTTTCGGCGAATTGCTTCACGCAAACGTCTCATAACGCCCAAATAATACTCTTTGTTTACGGTCTGGCCTTCTGGCAAAAATTCATGATGCACTACACTGTTGTAATCCATGAAAATCCATGAGAAGCCATGAGCATTGCCTTCTTTTTTGACTGAAAACGACGTGGTTTTTTTTGGTGGACGCCATTCACTTGCCTGATGTCTGGATTGCGTGTCGTACTCATAAACCCACGTCTCGTCTCCAGTAATGATCCTTTTGATGAATGTGGAATCGGATTCAGCTTCGCAAATCATGTCTAAAATTGTAAATAATTTCTAAAATTGTAAATAATCGCCAACACACACAGAGATAGATGTACTCTTGACTACGTAACTTTTGCAAATGTCAAGCTATGACGCTAAGATTTAAAGGGAATATCAACAACAGATGTACCAACTTAACAAAAAAAAACAGAACTCAAATCGGAACGATGGGAGCGCTACACGGTGGTTATTCCGGGAACTTATTGATCAAGGTAGTACATTAAGTATCTCGTTGTGGCAGCACTACCGCTTTTAGCAGGCTTCATTTGTCGTACATATCTTGCACGAACCAACTTCCATATCCTCATGCATTCATCTGCGGTAATATTTAAATATTCGGCTATTTCATTCCATATTACTCGCTTCAGAGGGTTGTTTTTGTAATTGTAGTGGCCGATTTGATATAAAAACTCCCTAGCTTCTTTTCGCACCTCTTCAATTATTTTGATTTTCATTTCACGATTCATTTCTAAAACAAGAAAAAGAAATTATTTATTATTATACTATATAGGAGCATACATAACATCACTTTTTTCATAAATAAATACATACTTTTCGAAATTTATATTTAAATTGATACTAGGATAACTAAATATTTCTTCTATATAATTATTTATACAATAATTTTATTGTAAAACATTAATTTATTTAATATATTATAAAATAGCAAAACAAAACACAATAACACTTGAATAACAAATTTGACGTAAAAACGAAATGTCACAAATAAGCAACAAATATTATAACCATCGGGCAAAATTGCCCGATTGCTATTTCTCGTAATTTAATTTTTTTTTATTAAGTTGGATGCATGCTTATTAAATTGCTCAAAGTTAAAAAAAATTTAACTTTGGAGGGAATCATTTTCATTGATTTTGGTTGGTTGAAATTGGGGATAAATATTTATCCGCAAATTATATGCGTGCATGCGGGCGGCATAAATTAACAAAATCGCGCACTATGACACAAATTTAAAACAAAATTGAGCAAAATATGTTTATTCTCGACTGTAGATGAATTTCTTGATTGCTAAAAATGATTTATACAAACCGCCATTTATAAGAAACATCTTTTTTTATACCTAGAATGAACACTAACATACTCGAAGATTATGATTAGGTTTCTTATCATTGTTCTTATCAATTTTATTAAATTATTTATAACACGAAATCTAAAATTTATTTAAGCGAATACGTTAATTTTTAGTGTGGTGGAATGATATTAATAAATTTCGATTTACCGCATGGCCGATTCAATCGAACATAAGGACGACATTTGCGAATTCTTATTTTAACACCAAAGGTTACATTAATACCAAGCCTTCCATCTCACATAAATTATTTCAATATAACTTCTTACTGTAAATTTGTAGATGTGGGTAGTGTGTACATAAGTTAAGGATAGATTTTGATGAATTAACCATTTTCGATAATGAAGGCAGAATAAAAAAGGTGCCTTGTGTTTGGTCCGACTTTAAGCCTGATGACTAACTAAACGTGTATTACGTCAACCGAAATTTTTTTTTTTGCCAAAAACTAAAATTAAAATCGTGAAATTTTGGAAAATTCAATGTAATTTCATAAAATACAAATTACCTTATATTACAAATATCAATTTATCACGATACACTCGTTTAATCGAAACGTAAATATCGATTCATTGATGATGATATGAAATAAAAATTATTGTTATGTTTTGTTCCAGTTAACTTAAATTTATGGAAATTGATTCGATTCAAATCGGAATAATTCTTAAATTGAAATTTCTAACGATGAGTTTGGCGAACAGTTTTGTCAATTTATTACCACAACAAAAAAAACATTTTTATGAGCTTGACAATGTGACATTGAAATTTAGAACAAGCTTACATAGTAAAAAAAATGATTATGCATCTTCATCCTAATTTACCGCTTTCAACAAATATCATAAAAATGTACGAACTTGAGCTAGTACATATTGGTTTTATTTTAAAATTCGTCTATGTGGAATAACTTAAAATAAATTAAAAAAAATGTATTTTTGTATAAGCCGATAAGCTGATGAAAGGAATTACGAGGCAGGAATGAGTTGAGAATTACCGGAAGGCAATAGCATTGGTAAATTGTATTGGTGTTGTGCTGAAGAATGTGCTTTTTTTAGTTAGTTAGTTTTTCGTTTAACATGATGCAAATAAGAGAGATAAAATGACTGCAATCAGAGGGATAACATGATATAAACAAAGCATTCCTAGATATACAAACCGTCAGTGCGTTAGCTGTTGCATCTTCAGGCATATCGGCTGTTCTGCTAGATGGTGGTCGTACTGCTCATTCTAGATTTAAAATCCCTCTAAATAAAACCGAGAAGTCTACATGTAACATTTCCCTACAGACAGACCTTGCAAAACTGTTAAGTATAACCAAATTAATTGGTTAATTCGATGATATTTCGTCGATGGCAAATAAATTCGCATTTTCTGCTCTTGGTAAAAGTTTAAGAGATATAAGAAAATCTCCAAAACAATTTGGTGGGAAAATTATAGTGTTAGGTGGTGATTTCAGTCAAATTTTACCTGTTAGTCCACATGGATCTGGAGCCACTTTAGTTAATGCCTACATAAAACGGTCATAC
Organism: Tipula vernalis; assembly: GCA_958295665.1. Taxonomy (NCBI): domain Eukaryota; kingdom Metazoa; phylum Arthropoda; class Insecta; order Diptera; family Tipulidae; genus Tipula; species Tipula vernalis. Next base: position 232,455,598 of record OY282559.1, on the reverse strand, counting down.
CTACATACTAACGAGATAACATAAAAACTATTAAATTGCAACAAAATATGTGAATTAAAACGCTTTCCAAGGAAGACGCAATACAACAGCCATTATTGTCAAGATTTCTCCTTGGTAATTTGCACCTTTTGTAAATTTCCCAACTTCTATTTGTATTGCGCAAGATTTGAATAGTTTTATTTCTAAAGTTTTCCCAAATTTTAATGAGGTAAATTTTGTCGATACTTTAATATTAGCATCAAAAAGTGATCAAGTTGAGGAAATACTTAAACGAAAACGTTTTATCGAAGTTTACTGGTGAATCAGTTGTATTGCTTAGTGCAGATTGTGCTTCTGATAAGAACCAGGCTAATATATATCTACCGGAATATTAGAATTCACAATTCACTGAATTTGACAGGTATATCACCTCATAAATTGTTCTTAAAAATTGGTTGTCCTTTTATTCTGTTACATAATCTCAGCCCAAATAATGGCTTATGCAATGGAACCAGATTAATACTGCGTAAAATTCATAGATATTGTATTGAAGCCACAATTATAACAGGTAAACATATCAGGACTACGAAAGTGAAGTTTTTTTAAAAATGTTTACTAAATTTTTAAACTGTCTGGGTTATACGGAAAATGAACTTTATAAATGTTTATTCATTTAAAAAGTTTACTAAGCATAATCAATTATTTTAACTCAACAAAAATTTAAAATAAGTTAATCAATAAATAGCAAACTGATTTATTTGTTTGCCAAATTGTTACGCGAATCTAATATGAAATAGATAATATTTCTTTTCAAAACAATTAGCAGATAAGAAACGATCTGCAAAGTAAATACATTAATTACAAAAATAAAGATAATAAAAGAAGTAACAAACATAAAAGTGAAATTACAAGCTTAATATTTAGTATGAGCAATTAAAAAAACAAAGAAAATTATTTGTCATAATTCATTACTAACAAACATATATAGTTTAAACAAACATATTCTCTGATCCTAGAGTTCTTGCCAATTGGCCACTTACATCATGAAGTAACTAGGAGCTATCTCAATATCAAAAAAATACCTCCACTATTTTTGCGGATCGTCAGGGGCTTACAACGTGGCCAATTGGCAAAATCTCTAGGATTAGATCCACAGAATTTTTTGTTTAACCAATTTTTGTTTAGAACGATATGGTACCAAATGGAGTTGTAAGCCCCTGACGATCCGCAAAAATAGGGAAGGTATTTTTTGATATTGGGATAGCTTCTAGTTACTTCGAGGACGAGTGCGAACATTCAAAGAGGATAGACGTGTTTTTTCTATCCTCTTCAAAAATTTAATTTACTTGTATTTTTATTTTTGTTTTTTGTCTTATTTATGTAGTTTATGCAGTGTTATGTATATACTCTATATACATACGTATAGTAAATACATTTTAATAATTATTAATTTTTTTTTTTTTTTTTTTTTAAATGTTGCCAATGGCTTTATTCTTGAATCTTTCTACATAAGAAACTAACAAGAAGTAATCAAATCTTAAGCTAAAAATTATTACATATTTTAAGTCTTAGCCAAACTTATTGTTAGGAGGGCTCACAATTTAATTAATTTAGACTACACTTATATGTATATATCGAATTAAATTTACAGGTTCAGTTGCAATTTTGCTACCACCGAGTAAACATTTAAATAATTTACTTATTACTTGTGTGAAAAGTTGAATCAGCAGTTTAAATCATTTTTTTTTATTTTTTTTTTAAATTTTGTGATGTGAAAAATAAGTGAAATCGTGATGTTCTCATCTCCGCCTCAAGTAAAAAAGGCTGGGCAAAATCAGCAGACAGCGATGTCCGCAAGCGATTTGCCACCGAACGTCACGACCTCAGATATTTTTAATAAAAATACAAAAGTGCAGCATAGTCCAAAGCGACAACAAATTCTAAATGTTCAAAAAATTACCTTACCAGGCAATTTAAATCAAAGTGAAATTATTAATTTAAATAACATTGGTGTGTTGAACCATAACGAAAATAAAAGTGCATCGTCGCCAAATATTGACAATAAAAAAAACAATGAGAGTGCATCGACATCAGATGACAATAAAATAAACAGTGATGTAGATCAGTGTTTAGTGCAAACGGGAATAGACCGGTATATTACTGTCCGATCAAAACGAAGCAGAAGCCCTAGATCAGCGGCCAGTGCAAGCGCGAATAAATTCACTAAGCTAGCTAGCGTTGAATTAACGCATGGTAATAGGTATTCCTGCTTGGTTGTTGACGAGCCGCCGCCCGAAAAAAATTCAAAAGCTGAGAAGCCACCACCAATCTATTTGAGGGAAGAATCAAATAGAGAACTTGCTAAAACGATCGAGTTTATCACTGAAGGTGCATTTTATATTTCCGGAATCAAAAGAGGAGATATAAAAGAAACAAAAATTCAACCGCTCAATACTGATGGTTACAGAGCGTTAATTAAACATTTCGACCAAGTTGGTAAACATTACTACACGTATCAACTAAAGAGCCAAAAAGGATTGGTTGTTGTGTTAAAAGGAATAGAGAGTTACATGGATGCAAACGAAATTCAAGCTGCTCTCACTGAAAAAGGTTTCCAGTGCAAAACTATTACCAATATTTTTAATCGGGAGAAGGTTCCTCAGCCATTGTTTCGTCTGTAATTAGAACCAGACAATAAAAAGGTTAAAGGCAACCATGCAATATTTGACCTAAAATATCTATTGCACAGAAGGGTTACCATTGAGGAACCCAGGAAAAGAAATGGGCCGGTACAATGCGTTAAGTGCCAAGAATATGGCCACACTAGAGCCTATTGCACTTTGAACGATGTTTGTGTTATATGTGGTGAACTCCATAATTGAAAGGTTTGCAATAAAGCAAAAAATGAAGCATCAGTGAAAAAATGCAGCAACTGCAATGGAAATCACACAGCTAATTATAGAGGGTGTCCAATTTATCTGGAATTGAAAAGGAGAATAAATCCAAAGCAGCGAGCAGAGCAGCGAATCCTTAATCTTCATTCTTCAGTTAGAAAAGAAGCACGGCCAGAAATTGTAAACAGAAACGCTCGAAATGAAAATCAGTACGCAACTGAAAACGGCAGCGTGCACCAAGGGGTTTCATACGCAAGTGTTCTCAAAGGTACCGCTCCTAAGGTGCAAGCAAGTGAAGAGGGAAACATCACAACAGCTTTAAACAAATTGACTAATATGATGCAAAGCTTCATGGTGATGATGGAGAGAACCATGGATCTAATGATGCAGAATATGAGCACGCTGATGCAGATAGTCGTAAAAAGCCAAAAATGACCATCATCAAAATAGCCATATGGAATGCAAACGGCCTAACACAACATAAATCGGAGGTACATGCATTCCTCACTGAACACAATATTGACATAATGTTAATATCAGAAACACGCTTCAACAAAAATAGCTATTTCAAAATTAATGGGTACTCTATTTATGACACCAAGCACCCAGATGGTAAAGCACATGGAGGCACAGCTGTATTGATTAAGCGAAGATTAAAACACTAAACAAAACAAAATATGAGAAAGAACATATACAATCAACGAGAATTTGTCTGCAGGAGTGGTCTGGAAACTGCGTTATATCGGCAGTGTACTGCCCTCCAAAACATGCTATAAAAAAACTCTAGTTCTTGGATTATTTCAGCCAGCTGGGTAATAAATTTCTTGCGGGCGGTGATTACAACGCTAAACATACTCATTGGGGTTCCAGATTAACATCGCCGAAAGGTAAAGAACTTTATGATGCCATAGAGGAACAGTCCCTGGATTATTTATCTGCCGGTAACCCAGCTTACTGGCCCACGGATAAAAAGAAAACTCCTGATCTAATTGACTTTTGTGTAACTAAGGGCATTCCACGTACATATGCTAAGGCCACTGATTGCTATGATCTGTCTTCTGATCACTCACCGGTAATAGTAACATTGAGTACTGATGTCCTAAGGAACGAAATACCGAACCGTCTTACAAACAAGAAAACTAATTGGGATCAATATAGGAGACTAGTCGAACAAAATTGTCTACTTAATATTCCTCTGATCACACTAGCTGATATTGATGCGGCGGCAGAAAATCTAAAAGATGTCATGACATTATCTGCTAAAAGGGCTACACCCGGCATAAGTAGTTCGGAAAAAGTTAATAAACTGTCACATAATATACAGGAACTAACCTAAATCACCGTTATTGAAGTGAAAATTAAATGGAGCTATTAAGGCCCTAAGATTTGCTTTGAGCGAAGAAGAAAACCAGCGCGTAAAGAACTACTTAAGTCATCTCTCTGCAACCGAGAGGACAGATTATTCCTTTGTGGAAGGCAACAAAAAATCTAAAAAGGCCAACAAATTCGAATCCACCGATTAGACTACCAACTGGAAATTGGGCGAGAAGTGATGAAGAAAAAGCCAATGCTTTTGCTGCTCATCTAGCAACAGTATTCGTCCCACACGAAGAAGATAATTATTTTGTGCTACCCCAGCCAACGGATGATGGTTTATCCTACAAACCTACAAAGTATAACTGGAAGAAAGTTAAGAATACAATTAAAACTTGCATAAGTCCGAAAAAGGCACCAGGACATGATCTTATTACTGGAAAAATGATAAGGGAATTGCCGGATAAATGCATAAAACTAATAACATTTGTATTCAACGCGGTCATGCGAACCAGTTATATTCTTCAAAAATGGAAGATATCTTTGATCACAATGATACATAAGCCAGGGAAAAATGAAACGCAAATCTCATCATATCGTCCAATAAGCATGCTGCCCACAATCTCAAAGCTATTTGAAAAAATGTTACTAATGAAATTGAAACCAATATTAGAAGAACGGCGCGTTATTCCAGACCATCAATTTGGGTTCCGAAACCAACATGGTACTACAGAGCAAGTACACAGGATTGTAAATGCAATCAAAATCACCTTCGAGAAAAAGAAATATTGTGCTGCTGCCTTTTTGGATATCGCCCAAGCTTTTGATAAAGTTTGGCACGATGGACTAATTTACAAAATTAAGGAGCTTCTACCGAAGAAATTTCACTCAGTTCTGGGAAACTATCTTCTTCAAAGGCAATACATGGTCAAACAAAACAGTGCAACTACTTGCTTAAATGATATTAATGCAGGTGTCCCGCAAGGTAGCGTTCTAGGACCAATATTATACTTGTTGTACACAGTTGATTATACCTGTAACCAACAAAGTGATAATATAATTTATTTATTTTATTTATTTATTTACAAATTAATTTATATTGTTTTTGGCACACTCCATTTCGAGCAAGAGCTCATTCATAATGGAGTGTACCAAAAGAACAAAAGAATATCAACATTTGCCGATGACACTGCCATCCTGGTGTCTCACACTAATCCTGAAATTGCCTCAAAGGAATTACAGAATCATTTAAACAAGGTCGCGGACTGGCTAAAGGCATGGCGAATAAAAGTGAACGAAAACAAATCAACTCACGTCACATTCACGCTAAACAAACGCACCTGCCCACCAGTGAAATTAAACGATAAAAATATTCCTCAACAAACGAAGGTAAAATACTTAGGTTTGCATCTGGATAGAAGGTTAACGTGGAAAAATCATATTGAAACAAAGCGCAATCAAATAAAAATTACATTTTCCAAAATGTATTGGCTGATGGGAAGAAAATCTCAGTTGTCATTAGCCAACAAAGTTTTACTGTACAAATCAATAATCAAACCCATACGAACTTATGGTATTCAGTTATGGGGATCCACCAGCGCTTCAAACAGAGAACTCCTGCAACAAACCCAAGCGAAAATACTTCGCAGTATCACCAATGCTCCTTGGTACATTCGAAATAGTAATATACATCACGACCTTGGGATGAAAACCGTTAAAGAAACAATTAAAGAATTCAGTTCGAAATATTATTCAAAACTAGAAGCACATCCCAACGAATTGGCCAGGGAGATACTAAAACAGCCGCGATTTAGACGTCTGAGAAGAACAGATCCACTCGAACTGATGAACCTGTGAATTATTAATTAATAAAATTAATTAATTGACATTAATTCACTTTTTAGTGAAATAATAATTAAAGTGGTAGTGAAATAATTTAAAGTGTAATTTTGGAAAATGCAATCCATCGGGATGCATTTATCAGGCAATATTTTATATTTATAGATAAAGAAATCAAAATTATTGATTTCTTGTTAAATGCATGATTTAACATTTGTGTGATTGTACATGGATTTTAATTACTAAAATCTAATAATTGGATCGTAAATTGACATACGCCGTAGTTAATTTCATATTTGGTTTTATTTTTACGCATATTTGAATGTGTTCTTGTTTTTTATGTTATGTACAATCAACATAAATACATTCTTGAAGCTTGATACAAAATCTTCTATAATAAAAGTCATGAAACTCTCTTTTACAGACAAATACATTTATTGATTCCACTAGATTTGGCTGTATTAGTTACACTAACAATTCAACGTAAATTTGAATTTTTTTTTCTTGTTTCTACACCAACACCTTTATACTTAGTTAACTAACACATATAAATTTAGTGATGCCAAATATACCCCAATACACATAGATCCTGATTTTTTTTATGTCATATGTATGGAATTTTCATGACTTTTATTATAGAAGATTTTGCTTGATACATAGCAAAACCAACAAAATGTTTATACAGGCCGTCTCGTTCGCTCTTTTCACGGATCCTATCAAGGAAATGTACTGTATATTATTGGTTTTTGTAACATAATAGTTAAACAACAACAAAACCAGAGAGACATTTTTGTTGGTTTTGTTATAGTTGTCACAAATATTTTGGTATTGATCCATAGATCAGGAATATTTGTTTGTAGCTATAAGGGTATATATGTATATAATATAATGAAAACATGATAAGTCTCCTACTACGCACATGGAAGATTGTAGAAATATTTGCTTTCAATGTGTGTTGGTGGTTTAGTATATAAGAATCTGCTATTTATTTTGGTGTTGTTTTCTTTCCTTGTGTTTTTTGTATCCATGAAACAACTAGTGTTCTTAATAAAACATGATCTATACAAACCCAACGAAAATTTCGGTGTATTCGACTAATTGAGTAAATTTGAGTCGTATCAGAAACCGCAATATATAATACATATGTATAAAATATTATACATATTTAGGTATGATTAAAGATTAATTTTCTTACAGGGTATTATAAACTGCATTAAATTATGTTTAGTTAGTTTTTATTAATATTAATAGTTTATAAATTAACTAATTATGTAAATAAATACTAATTTGGAAATATTATTTTTGAGTTGAATTGAGATGTGGTTTGCAACGCACAATGACGTATTTATTTATGCATGCCAAATTTTGATTAAACGATTGTGAACAACGTGGAATTATGTATATGCAAATTGTTATGCTAAATGTATTGAACTTAATTAATTAACTTAATGGATTTTTTGAAGTTTAAGTTGCAATTTTTACATACAAACGTCAATTTTACTGATATGGTACACCGATAAATTTTTAAGAAAATAACGTTTCAGGTTCCTTTCATTGATTTATTATTTTACTTTCTTTGCATGCTTGATTTTGCAGGGTAATATGTCCATAAACGGAGCTGAAGTTTTATGGGGTATATAAATATAAATTTCGTAGATTTTGATTTTTGTTTATCTTAATTATGTCAACAATATTAGTAAATTAAAACATTAATAATAATAATTTTGATGTCCTGATTTAGATTTAAAGAATCCTGAGTTCTGGCATTGGTTTACAGAGGAACGAGCATCTAATCTTGTAGTTAAAATGGCTATCTTGTACTAACCTGTTTATCATTCATTGTTTATCATTTATTGTACTAATAATTTGCTATCTATTAATCGCTTAGGAGTCCCAACTTATCATATTCTATTCATCGATTTTGGTATGTGTAAATGAGTGTATACGATGTGTGATCGTGAATACTGAAGTTCCTGTTATAATAATTATTCATTTAAGTAATAAAATTTGCATTATGGTATTTTATTAATTAAATTTAGTTTTCAGAGCCGCCTGCGAGTTTTTATATTAATTTTGATATTAATTTTATTTGTTGATTCTTCATATACTTATAGTACCTAATTGAATTATTGATAAGTCTAGGTGTTGTGGTGCTGTAACATTATCATTTAAATCATTTTATATAAATTTTATAAAATAATTGGATCTATAATTATGTATTTTCTTTCTCTGGTTCGGTAGGAAATAGATGAATGGTTTTAATTTAAATCTTATGTTTAAATGGTTTTTAATGTTTATGTTAATCCTTGTTGCAGTACGTAATAATTAATTAATTAAATATAAAAGGACTATGAATAAGGAAATAAGTGTTGTTATTTTATATTTTTCTTAAATATTTTAGCAGGTAAATGAATGATAGGCGGACAGGGGTGAAATTACAACATTATTAATTATTTTTTTAAGTCATGTTATAAATTTAGGGAGTCCTGAGTATCCGACCCTGGATTCCAGAGCAATGATCATCTAATAATGTAGTTAGATTGTGCTGTCTTGTGCTAATCTTTTTATTATGTTGTGTTTTGTTCATTAATGTATATTAATTAATTTAGTTTAAAGAATATTTAAAGGGATCTCTTCCTTAATATGTTAATAAATAATCCAATTTTCAGAATATAACATAGTTCCAGAATTAATCATTATTTTAGGGGTTAAATTAATCCTGAGTTTCAGAATTAAATTTTAGCTTGAATCAACCCTCCAGGATCAAGAAGTAGTAAATTAGCTGTAGTTTAAAAATTGTCTTGTCCTGTGCTAACTATTTTACTTTATAATTACTAACAATTTACTAACTATCGGCTATACCTAGGTGTCTGTAACCGGGCCGATTCTGTCACTTCTAACTATCCTATCCTATCCTTCGGTTTTGTTATGTGTGAAAGAGTGCACGGTGGGACCCGGCCGTGGACATGATGCTGTCACACTTATGTGATATCGCGGGTGGTTGTGCTCTCCTTGTTGTAATGGTGCTGAGGTATCTTCAGCAGGGAAAGCATTCACCTGTGTTATAAAGTTGGTGTGACAGTTTAATGACCACATCACTAACACGGGATTTCTTGCTTCATAAGCTTGGCCGTGCATTCATATCAATCAATCAATCAATCAATTGGGATAGCTTCTAGTTACTTCATGATGTAAGTGTCTCTAGGATTAGATCCACAGAATTTTTTGTTTAACCAATTTTTGTTTCGAACGATATGGTATCAAATGGAGTTGTAAGCCCCTGATGATCCACAAAAATAGGGGAGGATTTTTTGATATTGAGATAGCTTCTAGTTACTTTATGATGTAAGTGGCCAATTGGCAAAATCTCTAGGATTAGATCCACAGAATTTTTTGTTTAACCAATTTTTGTTTAGAACGATATGTTACCAAATGGAGTTGTAAGTCCTTGACGATCCGTAAAAATAGAGGAGGTATTTTTTGTTATTGGGATAGCTTCTGTTTATGACACTTTATGTATTGCGACATGTAAAATCCTATAAATATGCTCTTGAGATAATAATTTTCGTCTGACACAGGTAAGTTCACTAATACATCTACAAAAAATGTTTTGTAAATTCTTAATTAAAATTTCCCCGTTGCCCAACCGCAACGTGAAGTTTTTGCGAAATGTTCTGCTAAATATTTTAGTAAGAAAATAAGTAAGTACTTCCCGGACATTCAAGACTACTGTTCTGATTCCAAGAGCTCAGCTTGTATCATAGGAAAATCAAATTCCTTTTATCTTACGATATAGACAATTTCCAGTTCGTCCAGAGTTTGCGATTTCGATAAATAAATCTCAAGGACATTCAATCAAGAATGTCGGAATTTACTTGCTATCTTTCTCCCGTGTTTTCTCATGGGCAACTATACGGTCGCATTATCACGTGCAAGTGGTTTCCATAGTTTCTATGGCGTCAGTGATCATAAAATACAAAACATTGTATATATAGACATTTTTAAATGAAATTTTTAATAAAAAAACCAAAAATTAATAATGAAATAAAAACTAGATCAAAAAATAAAAAATTATCCAAAAGTTCATGAGGTTCGCAGAGCTGTTAAACTCTTTATTGATTGATTGTTTATTACTGCAGCCGGTTCAAAAAAGTTCGGTAAATTTTTGGTTTTTGCTAAATGAACCGATATCGATCTTTCGAACCTTACTTATAAAGTGAACAGCCCCATGATTACAATTCGGAATGTTTCTTCCCCTAAATATTCCAATTTTGTGGTGACTATGAACTTTATAAATAGTTAATCTACGATACCATTTATTAGGTGTACGGTCACGTTCATAAATTCCTACGCGTGGGTGCCGCAGGCTACTAGTAGTAATCCTAAATAAAATAATAAAGAATTATATTTCCGTTTTAATACACAAAACAATCAAAATGATGGACTCTCTCTACTACGATCGTTTTAAGGGATTCGTTCGCGTTTTGGGAATGAATTTCTTTCGGAGCGTGAGCGTAGCTTAAGTTAATTGAAAACGGAAGTTTAACAGCCATCGGTACATTTTTTATGCAAGGTAATACCCGCCCACCCATTTTGCGTATCCGAGTATCGCGAAGATCTTGGTATCGATTAAATAAATTAGGCAGCAATTAGCCCTGATCTAATTCCCATTGAGCATTGATGGGATAACCTCAAAAGGAGCATACACAATTGGTCTGTCGTACAGCCCTAATTTCTTAAACCGCAAAGATCTAATTTCTAGTATGCCATGAGGAATAACCGAAGTAATTTTAGCCCGATACACGTTATGAAAAAGCAAGTGAAAACCACAATATTGCTTTTTCGTAAGTTTTTATTAACCCTAGACCCGTGTTCTGGGCACTGAGTGCCCCAAGCGATTTTCAAATCGAAATACCGTAGGTAGAATTAAAAATATTTTAAGAATTAAATATATTTAAAGGTAAAGGAAAGTCGTCCACATTCCATCTGTATACATTTAATATATAAACTATATGGGGCACTATGTGCCCCAGCACACGATAAGTAAGAAATTATATAGTACACGGGTCTAGCGTTAGTTAAAAATATTCCAGGTTTTCTAATTTTTTATGTTATTTCGACTGATCTACAATAGATATTTTTGTTTATGCAATATGTATGTATGTATCAAATTTGCGGTGCACTCAGGTGTTCCCTTTTGGAAACTTTCACATGTACCATGCAATGTTAAAAAACTCAACGGCATATTTGGCATAAGCGAGCCATTCCCAAATTTTCTGAAAATAATTTTATTGATCTTTAATTTAGTTTTTCAAAGACCTTCACATTAAATAAAAAGATAATAAGAATCAAAATAGGTTGTGCCATTTTATTTACCGGTTAGTATAGAGACAACAAATATCATCTAAACCAGCTGAAACAAAGTATAGTTTTACGGCTAATTATTTCTCAATTAGTTACTTGTAATCTAAACAAACCGACACAAAAATGTTATCAGCGTTTCGTTATCAAATGTATAACATTTTCATACAAACAAAACAATGTTTACGATTTTATCGGATTATAATTAAGTTAATTATAATTGTCATTTATAATCATATGTAAATTAATTTAAAAAGTAAAACAAAGCAATACTTTTTTTTATTTAATTAGCTTATGATGACAAATATAATATTTCAGATAAAATTATATTTTATTTGTTATGTTGCCTTGGGCGTGCGAACAAAATATTTTTGTAATTAGAGTTGATAAAAAAAAAAAAAAAAAACAAATTTAATAATAATACAAAAGTACCGCGGCTTAATTACTTATTTGTTTTATGTTTTGCAATTATAATATAAAAAATTTGTAAATATGTGTTGCTATGTTATTTATGTAGATTAGGATTCATAATCATTCGATTCCTTATCAGTTATCTTCTTGTATTCGGTTATCGTAAATTCAAAAACACAAGATAAAATATTTAATTCAAATTTTATAATTTTAAGAAAGATTTGTTCAGATCGGAAATTGTAAGAATCCAAGATTGTACGGTACTTATTTGGGTGATTTAATATTCACAATATTTTAGGGAAAGCTTATAAGTTCTTTGTCTTAAGGTTTATTGAAGCAAAAAAAAAAAATGTGATACATTTAACAAGATTTCACACATACTCATCGTACGTCTTCAATAATACAAAATTCAAATCAAATCAAAAATGTAGAGTCTTTTTCTTGTCAGAGAATTTACAATACAAAAAGATTAGAGAATAAATACCATACGTCCCTGTCAGCCTACATCATCATAAATTTCAGTGAAAATCTGTGGAAATAAAAAATTACATATAGATAGAGTGTAAGTAGATTTATGTCAAAATAATTTTATGTTTTTGTTATTGGTACACAAATATACAGCATCTTTCAAATGCCGGCTCATAATTATATGAACAAGTAATAACCAAGTTTGCGTGGCGAGGGTACCATTTAGCTACAATGAAAATCTTCAATGACTTGACAATGGATGCTTCCATTAGCGGTAATAGAGAAGATCAGCTAAAACTTTATTTGAGATTGAGCCTTACAGGCAACTTAGATATCGATCCCTTCAAATTGAGGAAGATTGACTTGGAAGATATTGCTCAAATAAAGGTCATTTTTTGAAATATTGACAAGAGGCTCAGTCGAAGTATCCATTAGATAACAAAGAAAATTCCTGGAAATTCCGTCTGGAAATGTTACACCCGCATCAATTCTGTCATTCAATTTTTGCTTAAAATTAAATAAGGAATCATCCCTTAAAACAATCTCGAAGTACAAAACACCCCATTTATCAACTCCAAAAGGGTTCAACAAACAACTGAAAAACAAAACAAACTCAACAAGATTCCTCTTAAATTTGTTGTATCGTTACAACGATCGAAAAAAATGATTTTTGATTTCAAAGTCTGCTGTTGTCCTAATTGTGAAATTCATTTCAAATTTGATGTATCGAAACACTGAAATGAGACCATCTGATATCTAAATAAATCAAGATAATTAGGACGTGAAAATGTTATTTAACGATTTTTGCCCTGGCCGCTTCGCCTTAAGGCATTGCCACAGCTATTTTTCGTGCGAAGCGATTTTTTTTCCATTTTCAAATTTTACTGGAAGTAAAAGAAATTTGATTACAAATGATTGAAGAAACTATCAAATTAAATTGTATTCTATAAAACGTCTTTTTAAATTTTTTGTAAATTAATAATTTTTATTGATAAATTTTAAATTTTGTCGCGCGAATATTAAAATTTCGCGCGCGGATTTTGAATAATTATTATTTTTCAATAAAAATTATTATTTTCCAACAAAATTATTAAAAGCTGTTATAGATTCAAATTGAATTTGATATTTTCTTCAAACATTTACAATCAAATTTGTTTCAATTCCAGTAAAATTTGAAAATAGAAAAAAAATTGCGTCGCGCGAAAAATAGCTGTGGCATTGCCTTAGTTATAAAAGTGATATGTTGATAAAATATTTTCTCAGGAAAAATTTGATCAAACTCAGAATTTTTTTGGAACTCTCAAACATTTTAAAGTTTGAGTATCAATCTATATATGAACTGGAAAGGCCAACACGGCTGCCTTTTACACCGAACGGAAGAAATAATATTAACCCGAAAAACGAAACTCTTGAAAGCTGGCATACATCAAGTAGAATTCTAGGTATTAACCTAATTGTGAGTGTAGGTATCTGTTTGAACAACTTTTCTTTAACGCTTTGTATCTCAGTGGATATTGAAGATAGACCTCCTGCCAGAAACATTTTTTGGTCGAAAGGATTAGAATTTCAGTAAAAAACACCATGTGTACAATATGTCAACCAACAGCAATCACCCGGTGAATTTCTCACCTAAAGTGCTAAAATTAAAACTGTTGCGCACTCTTCAAGGCCTTTAAAACGATATGTTCATTATAGTGAATTTTATAGGAGTAAACAAGGGTTTGATTTTCTTGGGTCCCTAGATGAACATTACTGAATCCGATTGGTGCGAAAATGGCGAATTTGATAGATAGCGAAAGTTCTTATTCAACTCACCGTGGTGAATATTTATGTGAGTGGTGAAAAATATCTTGCAACTGTACAACAAGTTATTTCGTTTGATAGCTTAAATGCAACAACTAAAAGTGTTTCATTTTACAACAGCGACGTAACGCTTCAAGAGCTTTAATGACATAATACATGGTTATATTCGACAGAAACAATTGCTTTTCACCTCGTTGTTTTGAATATTTATAGAGGTGATGAAAAAGTCTAGCAATTTTTTGTCTCTCGGTAAAGCAATTTTTTTAACCTAACAGGAATATCAACAAACCGCGCCTTAACGCGTGCTACAACTAAAATTGGTCCATTTTGCAATGCTTTACAGCGATATAAGGCATGGTAATATTTAAATAAAAAAAAATTTATTTTCACCTCATCATGGTGTATTTTTATATATGCTGAATAATATGCAACTTTTCTGGCCTCTCTAGATCAAGATCTTCTCAAATACACTAATCTTTGTAGTCTCTTCGACAACTGCAAGTAAAAATCATACACTTTGCCCACCTGCGCTGTAACGGAGATTTTAACAACCTTAGGGTTAGAAGTAAAATTGTTGCACTGTTGCAAACCTTAGCAATGAATATGCTTGATGATCATATTTGAGAAAAGAAATTTGTGTGTTGTTCCACCACAAATTGGTGAAAATTTCCATAGGGGTAAATAATGTTATACTTTTTCTGAAGGTTTTAGAGCAAAACTTCTCTAACGGTACTCCAGCTTCACCTGTATTGTACATGAAAATAAAAATGATTAGATATAAAGTAGGGACATCCTAATTATGATTCTATAAAAAAAGCGTAAAAGGAAAACTGCACAAGAAATTTGCTCACCGATAAGAATGCGCACAAGAATAGCGCACACAGAAAATTGCTCTCACAGAAAAACGCCCACATGGAAAAAAACGTATAAGAAAAAAACGCGCAAGAAACAAGCGAACAAGAGAAAATGACACAGCAAGTTTATTAAACTTCACTTATTTCTGGTTTTTTTTTTTTTTTTTTTTTAGAAACTAGTTAACTGCAAAAAAGTAAATTTTTCAGACAACGCATTTGAAAGAAGAACTCGCAGTGGGTTTTAGTAGTAATTAATCATCTTTATTTAGATATTTAGATAAATTTGACTGAAATTTATTTTTGAAACTTTAGTTTCTCAAAAAAACCACAGATTTATTCTATATGGTTTTAATACGTTTTGCACTTTAGGATCTTAGAGGATAGAGACGCGGTTCGCAAACCTCCGCTTTTCTAGGATTTATGAAAAAAAAAAAATATCTGTAAAACAGCTTCACTTAACGAAGAGTTTTATCACACCGAAAAAAATATATGACCAATCTGAATCTCCAAAACAAGAAATTTAAAATGTTTAACCTACTCCCAAATTTCAGCTTTTCATGGATTTCAAGAAATTCCAGGATTTATAGAAACCGTAAATAAATAATGAAACATGTATTTTCGTTAAACGTATTTTCATAGTAAAATAGAGAGCCCCCAAAGCCGCTTCCCATTGAATCTCTTTGCACAATCGAAGACTGAAAAATGAATAATTTTTTGTAATCCTCATCAGATTGAAACTGAATTGCAGAACTCTTAATTATTTCTCCTGTTCTTCAAATATTTATCTATCTATAGCGAATTTTACAATACCCCATAAAAACCTTTAATAATTTAATTTTTTTGTATTTAACGTGTACATGCGGATTCTAATTCAAATATTAAGTTATTCTGGGGCCCTATTCTCGAATTCCACATCCATTTTCTACATGCGGATATCTGTCAAAATTTCCTGTATTCTTGAATTCGCTATGGATTTTTTTCGGTACTACACTCAAAAAAAAAACCCGGTGATTTTAACAAAAATCAACGGTAAGAATAACAAAAAAAATCGTTCGTTTTCAGCCAACGCAGCATTTCGCAGATATAACAAATTTTTTTTCGTTATTTGAACAACATTTTATATAACCCAAATTGTACGAATATTTTCTGTGAAGTTTTCGTGTTTCGTAGATTTATCGTATTTAAAAATGTTATTGTTAAGTTTACAAAGATTATTGTGATACTTATAAAGCAATATGTAAATTACATAATCCTTAATACGAAAATCATTTGTAAACTTTACATTCGCTCCACTGTATAGTTAACAAATTTAATTGTTAAATTTGTAACAAATGTAATTGTTAACTTTACAAAGTTTTTCCGTAGAAATAGCGAAGGTATTTGATAAACTAATTTGTGATGTTAACAAATAGAATTGTAAAATGTGCAAGATATTATTGTGGATTTTACGCAGGTTATTGTGATGTTTACAACTCGATTATGTGAGCTACGAAATATAATTGTAAAAGTTGCAAAGATAGCTTGTGAAATCAAGAAACCCAGTTGTACATTTTGAATATACTATTTGTAGAATTTACATTGGTTTTTTGTTATAACTACATTTGTTTTCGATAAATTATACACACACACAGACATATATATATATGTATTTTATATATATATATATATATATATATATATATATATATATATATATATATTATATATATATATAAATGTATATATAATATATATATATATATATATATATATATATATATATATATACATATATATATATATATATATATATATATATATATATATATATATATATATATATATATATATATATATATATATATATATATATATATATATATATATATATATATATATGTGTATATATGTATATATATATATATATATATAATATATATATATATATATATATATATATATATATTATTTATGCCCTTATAAGGGAATATTTCCGAATAAGTGTAAGGAGGTGAAAAAAATTCCCCATATATGAAAACGTCAATAATTACATAGATTTTGACAGATATCCACATGTGGAAAATGGCGGTGGAATTCGAGAATAGGGCCCCTGGTTTTTTTCCAGATGGATAAATATTTTACCAAGAGCAGAAATTGTTAAGAATTCTGCAATTCAGTTTTAATCTGACGAGGATTACGTAAACTGAATCATTTTTCAGACATTTAGTCAGGCTATACCGACTGAATTCCTATGCGTTAAATACAATAAAATTGAAATTGTTGAAAGTTTTTAAGGAGTGTTGTTAAATTCGCTAAAATTCGCCTCTAAGTGCATCGTTGATATATAGGAAAAACCAGGGTAATAAGTTAGCAATTCAGTCGCCTTAGCGACGAGATGAGATGACTGAAAAATTATTAATTTATTGTAATCCTTGTCAGATCGAAACCGAATAGCATAACTCTTAACAATTTCTCCTCTTTGGGAAATTAACAGTTAACTTCGGATTTTCCTTAAAAAAATCAAGTTTTTTAAACATAAAAAATTTTTGAAAGGTTTCTTTAATTCGTTGTATACCTTAAAGGAAGTGGGCTACCTCCGAAACCCTCGCTTTGACGACCAATATTAGTAGAAATTAGAACGTTTTTCGAAAATAGGTTTTTTAATAGTTATTCACTTACTAAAATAGAGTACTACCTAAGCCGCTTAGCATTGGCCCTCTCCGCGCAAGGACGCAAGAAATTATAGCATCATTTTGTAATCAAATTGTATAGTTGATCGTATTTAATAAAAATCTAATGGGATCTTATCAGGCACTTTACTTTGTATTTTTCGAGATTTTGTTTTGGGATTTTTATTGCTTTTATTGTTGCCGGTCCTCCTTTCTAATGGGACACTTTACTTTGTATCTTTTTGGGGGTATTTATTTTGCCATATTTTCCCACTATTGAGACATTTTAATTTGACGTTTGAATAGGTGTTCTTAATTTATTGATCTAACTTAGCGGAGTTTAGGAAAAGTTAAACTTTTTTAACTTCTAATTGAGATTCACTTAATACACATAATAATATCAGATTGCACAAAACCAAAAAACTGAGACGGGATGGAAGAAAATAAATTTCACATTATATTTTACTTTTATTTTGCCTCAGAAAAAACTACTGGGATGAGATGGGAAGGTGTTGCCCGATAAACATTTTTATTTTTTCTGAGATGGAAAACTGGGACAACTTCACATGCTTGAGAATTGCGTAGCATACCTTTGAGTTACTTAGGTCTTACTCTACTCTGTGGATGTCAGTCACAAATATAAACACAATGACCAATGACATTATCATTGTGTTTATATTGACAAAATTTTAACCCGCGTACTAGATGCTAGATTCAAATGCAATTCGAAGTTAGCATCGATTCCGTATAATTCGCATCAATCAGGGTTTCATTTGAAAAATAAACAAACAACAACCTATATATATAAGCCGAATTGTTTTTTCAAAAATATTAATTACTAAATATTGCAACGAGCAAAGCGTACATTTTAAATGATATAACGCGAGTTAGTGCTCACGATTAATTTATTAATTGGTCGCTGTAACGCCTCGTCTAAGGAGAATTAGCCAGTAAATAGCACCAATACTTCAAAACAACGAGCGCCGCTGTTACTGTTGAGTAAGCGCCCTAATTCGAAATAACGACGGTCGCTCCCCGATATTACCAATCAGGAACATCACTATCTTCGGGCAAGCTAAATATACGTCAACAAGCATCACTCAAAGATGACCAACCCATGGTCGGAAACCTTGGATTGGTAAATGCCATTACACCAACAGCAACATATCCAGCTAAAATAATTCCTCGCAATCCACAAATATAATTTAATTTATACAAATAAACGAATTAAAATTATACTATTTGTTTATTTCGAAACAAGGATCTTGTGATAATAGGGAGATTGCATATTCCTACCTATAGGGACAGTCAGACCCCCTATAACTCCAGGTATTTATCCAATTACTCCAGATTTCAAGTTTTATTTGAAATGTTTCAACTTTAGCATTGAGTTCCTGAGATCATAAGCCATTACATTAAATTCAAGGTTTTCAGGGGTTTTAAAATTACTCGAGTCTTCGAGATTTTGGAGAATTTCGATATTTTCATTATTATTCATGAGTCTTGTGGTTTTCGAAGACTTATCGGTGATATTCCAATCACAAACCCACTCATTATTCTGGAGTTTTAGAAGATGCCTATTTTCCATTTCTATAACCAAAAATTATTTTTAATAAGTGTTACTATTGGTTCTTACATAAAGTTGAATGCGGATAATCGCAAAGGGAAATTTTTGTTTCATGTCACTGTGTTAGATACATTTTCTATTGTATTACCAAATAATCTTTTCATTTTAGACATTTCTGGACGTCAATAAAAAATCATAATACAAACAATAAAATATTCACATGGTAAAAATATTTCAGCTTGCTTTGTTTATCGCCGGATTAAAAATTTTCCTAAACAAAATAAGGATTTTTTTTTTTTTTTTTTTTTTTTGTAAATGTCAAATTCGCAATGGAAAAGATATAGGCGTGACTAGTTGCATAGACAAATGTATTGTTTTTGTTATTATTGGGGGGGCCATGCGGGCGATCAGCCACTTCACACTGCGACCTAAAAGATCTATTGTGCTGGCCCCTACTTAATTATCCGTCCAGTCAATATTCAGGTTCTTAATGAACCTGACGATACTGCCTCCCGGTACGTGATACATACATACTATCCGGGCTTATTGCTCTCCCTCCTAGATGTTTACTACAGCATGTAGTTCCGCTAGAAAGACGGTAGCATTGGAGCTCAAGGACCTCGAGAGGGTTGTCCCACTCTCGTATATTCCTACTCCTGCCCCGTATTCCATTTGATTTTACTCTTATGAGTTGCTCGGAATTACAAATCACCTGTAGGTCACCCAGCTTTACTACAGGAAGGCTAAATAAAACTGGAGGGTGCCTGGTATCCAGAGTCCGCATATTTTGGGCTGATTAACCTATCAGCCATTCATCTTTCGGCATATGCTGTTCCACCTTAGATTAGGGTTTTTTGTAAAGGTTTTCTCCTTTAGCGCCGTACTTTAGCCTGTGCCAAATGGCCAAAAATGTGCCAAATGGCCTTAGTTACCAGTGGTTGCCACGAGGAGGCAGTACGTACACTTGCGAATTGTCAATAGGTTACCCCTTACACAATTGTACCCATCACGCAGCTGCCTAATGACAAGACCAGAACAGCTCACGTGATGCGCACCCTACTGGAAGGTTACGGAGCTGGTAGATTAATCTACTTAACTTTGATCCCCCCCTCCAATAGACGCCAAACCACCATAGACAAATGTATATACCGATATGTATTTTTTTAATGTATTCGCATTTAAAGCGCCGCTAGAGGCGCCACCGTCGTAAGAGCCAATAGTGGTGAAAATTTATGTATATCTCCAATAGCATATACAATTGGTGTAAGGTAAGTTTTATTCCTAAATTATTATTAATTCACAGTAATTTATTTCGCAAAAACATATTTTATTAGCAGTGGTAATACCTATAAAATATACGCTTACATTATTTTCACTAAATCAATTAAGAATTAATTGTTTACATAATATGACGACGGATGAAACCTATGACATTTCAATTTCATTAATAATTGATTATTGCTATGGCCGTTGCGGTGGCAATTTTATATATTTGGTCGCAATAATTATGACTTCCAGGCACAGAACTCATTCTTTTATTATTAGGTTTAGCCATTCTCAAATAAATTTAAGCAAAATTTGTAGAACAAAGTCAGTACAACAGAACCTCAAATGTATTTTGATGATTTAATTGATTTTTTCAAATTAATAAAAAAAAAAAAGATAGTGTACATAGGTATATGTATATAGTCTCGGTTCTTATGTAACCAGTACAACAGGTTTTCGATAGATACAACTATTTTATTAATTATACGCGCAGGACACTATTTTAAATAAATGTTCACCACCGTTGGCTCTACTTCGAATAAGGTCCACTAGATGTCAGCCACTTTGCGTTAAAAGGCGAATACTATCCGAGTGGAAAAATTTAAAACAGATTACGAATATTCGCCAAGCTACTTAGGTGAGAACCCTCACTTACTAAGAAATGTGACAGTTATATTCCATTTGTTTTTGTTTTATTGAAGTTACGTTTCATCTATATTAACAAAAACGACGAGTCAGATTCATAGGGGCGAATTCATTTTTTCTATTTTCCGCAGGAGTGCTGATAGCACGTTTATTATGGTTGAGTCGCAATTTGCATTTTGTATGTATCCGCTTCAATTTTTCTATCTTCCGTAAGAGGCGCTTTTCCTACTTTTAGAATCGTCAATAAATTATCGATTTTCGTATTTATAGCCCGTATTATACAACACATTTGTATTAACTGTTGATGCTAAAGCACTCAAAATTGGGTCATAAAACAGCTCTTAAAATATAGAAGGATTGTTAGAATTTCGAAATCGAAAATACAAACGTCAACATATAATATACGATTTTGCTGATTTTCATAAACTCAATAATTATATTTTTGAAAATTTTAATATAGTAATTGATTTTATTATATATTTACAAAAAGCCTTTGGATTTAGTTTTATTGCAGGCAAGAGTAAGGTACTTCATGTATTGGCAAGCCTTACGTCCAGCTCATCATCTGACGAAGAGGAACATTTATTTAAGAAAATTTATGATGTAAAAAATTACCAACAACGGATTAATGAAGAATATTATACGGATAGGGAGTTTAAAAAACAATTCAAAATGTCGAAGGAATCAATAATCCGACTAGTTTCTTTAATTGAATCCAATCAAGAAGGGCGAAATGACAACAGAGGGTTAACAGTATCAACAAAGCAAAAACTAATGATCGTTCTTCGATTCTTTGCTACAAGATCCTTTCAAGCTGTTTGCCAATCTACAGTATGTAGAGTAATTAAAAAAATAAGTGTTAAAATTGCATGGCTAAACGGTGCAACTTTTTGTTTAATGGAATTAATATGAGTGGCCCAGTTTAAGTTATAGCTCAGATGTAATCCTAAATAACAAATATTGTTTACTCTACTTATGAATTCTGAGTTAAGATCAAGATTAGTGGAATCGGGAAATAGATAATGTTTGAACGAGAATATCAAAAATTTCGTTTTAGATTTATTAAGACTGAGTTTGTTGGCAACAAAATATTCATTCAGTGTTTTCAGGTCCGTGTCCATTTGAAGTTTCAGATCATGCTGATCAGCAGCACCATAAACAAGTGCAGCATCATCAGCAAATAGCTGAAGTTTACCCAATAATTTAAGTGAGAAAATATCATTTATATATATTGTAAATAGTAACGGGCCTAATATTGAACCTTGAGGTACACCACACTTTAAGGGAAGCATCACGGACTTATTGATTCCGATTTGAACATAGTGTCGGCGATTTAGTAGGTAGTCTCCGAGCAGCGCGAGAGCATTATCTATAACTCCAAGCGTTTTTAACTTTAGAAGTAGAATTGAATGATCAATGCAATCAAAGGCTTTAGCCAGATCAATAAAGATGCCTGATGTGACATTTTTCGATTCCAAATTATTATAGATGTTGTCCATAAGATTTAAGACAGCAGATAATGTACTACTATTTTTCTGAAAACCAAACTGATTTGCATTAATCAATTGATTTACATTGAGGTAGTCTTGCAGCTGGTTATGAATCGATCTTTCGAAGATTTTGAAAAATGAGGAAGGACAGAAACTGGACGAAAATTGTTTATATCTAGCTTTGATCCACCTTTAAATATTGGGGTTATACGAGCAAGTTTTAGTTCATCAGGTAACTTATTGCTCATGAAAGCCTCATTTATTCCAGCGCACAATACTGGAATTAACTTTTCTTTGAAATTCTTAACAAATTTCGATGAAATGGCATCCCAGCCAGATGAGCTAGAAGTATCTAAGCTAGAGACAATTATATTAATTTCTTCAAAATCAGTTGGTTTGAAATGGCTTAGTCTACTTAGCACCTGAATTGTAGATGAATGGTTGATACAAATATTGTTATAATTATTGCTTTTTCCAATATCGTTAAAGAACTGATTGAATTGATTAACTACCTCGCTTTGCGAGGTAACCAATTTATTACTGTTATCTGATAAATTTATAGGTTCTTTAATTGTCCTATTCCGATTATGTAAAATTTCGTTTAAAATGGACCACATTTTTTTAGGAGATTTAAGACTTTCGTCTAGTAATTTATTAACTCCTTATCGTAACCCTTCTGGTCCACAACAACAGCGATATAACATAGACTTAAAATCTACTCGTAATTGTATTGAAAGAATATTTGGGTAATGGAAACGTATAGATTCGGAGTTTTGAATAAAGAAATTAGACTAATGTTAAATTCTTTCGGGGGAAAAAATAACACCCTGAGGGTAAAAAATTTTACTCGAAGGGTAAAAAATTGACATTACAAATTCTTTCTGAGAAAATAAAGCACTTTTTTTTGCTCTAGAGCATTTTGCTTTACTCTGAACTTTTTCATAGATTTGCTTTGCTCTTTACAAATACATAGAAATGTAAAATGTCAAAGTGAATTGGAAACAAAAACAAAACTGCATTTTGATATTTAATTTGTGGTTTATTTGAGTATTAATGCGCTAAATTAATTGATTCCATCTTATTTTTATTTTATTTTTATTTTGGTGTTGGGTGCGTCTCAATAGGGTAGGGGTTGACCGTCTATAGCCATGTATCTCGTGGTCTATATTCCAACGCTGCAACTATGTAGAAACCACCAAATGTGTCTAGTATACCTCCACGTGGTAACATCCGGGCAACGATGTGAAGCATCGGCGAAATACTAGAGGCGAGTGCAATACACTATAAATGAGCAATGAGCAGAACAAATAAGGAAACTAATACCCCAGGTGGTACACCTGTTGCTCAGGTAAATCCACCCTCTTCGGAGGTCGGTCTCATGGATTCTGGGGAAGACCAGCCATTGCTATACTACAATTATTTTAACCAATCCCAAGACATGTTGGTGAATAAACAAGCTCATTTGAGTGAAATAGAAAAGGATAATTCACATCCCTTCCAGAGGAGTAACAAAGTCGCGTATTCTCCGAAAAGAGGCGGTAGTCCCTCCATTGAGGCCAGCAGCCACAACACTCGTTTTACAAACGAAGAAAAGCTTCACAATGAATTGTGTAAAGCTAATAATGCATTAGTTGAAGCCAACAATATAAATAAGCAACTGAATGTTACAATTGCATGGATGCAGGAGCGTATGAAGACGCTTGAAAACGAAGTTAAAGCTCTTAAGCCAAAGGAGGACATCGGTTCTACTCCTAACCAGAATACAACTCCACAAGAGTATCATACGGATGAAGAAGAACTAGCTCGAGAAACTGAGTGGATTAGAGTTAAAGGTGGGAGAAAAAAAAGGAGACGGAATAATACGCCCTCCCCACCTCAATTAAAGGATAATGTTCCAAATATTATCCAGAAACAACCAAAAAAAATACCTCCACCACCACCAATAGTAATAGATGAAGTCAAAGACTACGATGTACTCTATGAAAAAATAAAAACAATAACTGCTACTGATAAGTTTAATGCAAAGGTGATGAATGGAAACACCATCAAAATAAACTTAGAAGATGCTGAAACATACAGAAAATTGACAAAAATGTTAAATGAAGAAAAACGTGCTTGGCACACGTTTGAAGATAAACAAACCAGACCAATTAGGGTCATGGCTAAAAACTTACACTCTACGTGTAAACCAGATAAAATAATTGATGACCTGAAAGCAAAAGGATTTAAGGCAACTGAAGCATCGATTAAGCTAAAACGGAGAGGCAAAGTACCTCTTAACATGTTTATGTTGACCTTCGATACTGATGAAGATATCGAAAAAATTTATCAAATTAAGTACATCTTGGGGTGCAAAGTGGTTATTCAGCCTCTAAGAAGGTCTAAGCTTATACCACAATGTAAACAATGTCAAGCCTATGGACATACACAAAAATATTGCAACAGGGAACCTAGGTGTGTCAAATGTTTAGGTAAACATCATACCAAAGATTGTGTAAAAGCCCAAAATGTTCAACCTAAATGCGTTCACTGTGGAGAAAACCATCCGGCTAACTACAGAGGATGCAGTGTTGCTATTGAACTGCAAAATATCAAAAATAAGAACGTGATTGCTAAAAATCCAAGTTTATTCAGGAAACAAGCGGTTAAGATGAACCGACCTGAAGTAAATCGTAGAGTGTCGGGTACTACTCAAGGACAATTTGGTAAAATGACTTATGCTCAAGTAATGATGAGCAACGGAAATCCAGGAAAAACTGCTCAAAATGACGATATAAGTCAAACACTTAAATTAATTTTAAGCAGACTAAATACATTTGATGAGCGATTACAGAAACTAGAGTACAGCACTAAGGGAGCCATCCCTAAACAGAAAAATGGCCCAAGATCTTAGAATCTTATGTTGGAATGCCAATGGACTGATGCAATATCAACAAGAACTGCAAGTGGTCCTGGACACAGAAAAAATCGATGTATGTCTCATCACGGAAACACACTTCACTAGACAATCAAACATTAAATTTAAAAATTATCAAATATATCACACTATTCACCCTGAAAACACTGCTAAAGGAGGTAGTGCTGTTATAATTAGAAATAGTATTCATCACTATGAGGAGTTAAAATATGAAACGGAAGAAATACAAGCAACTGCTGTTATTGTCAAATCCAAAAGTAGTTATATTTGTATTGCTAGTATTTACTGCCCACCGAAGCACTCAATGAAAGAAAAAGATTATCTCGAGTTCCTCAGTAAATTAGGAAAACGATTTGTACTTGGAGGAGACTTTAATGCAAAAAATGTCCACTGGGGATCCAGATTAACAACAACTAAGGGTAAAGAACTCCTAAAAGCTATCAGAAAATGCAGTTGTGAAGCCCTCTCAACTGGAAAACCAACCTACTGGCCAACTGATCCAAACAAAGTGCCAGATCTGATTGATTTCTTTATAATAAAGAACATATCTGTAAATTATGTACAAGTAGATGAAAGCCACGACTTAAACTCTGATCATTCACCAATACTTCTAACGTTAAGTGAAAAAATCATTCAGAAAGAAAGAAACCCTTTCCTAGTAAATAATCACACAAATTGGGCATGCTTTAGACTATCGCTAGAAGAAAAAATTAACTTAATGGTTCCATTAAAGACTGAAGAACAATTAGACAAAGAAGTTCACAAATTTGTAAACGATATACAGCAATCAGCTTGGGAAAATACTCCTGAAATTAAAACGAAAATCAAGGGAAACAATTACCCTATGGAAATTAGGGAACTCCTCGCAGAAAAAAGAAGAGCGAGAAGAGTATGGCAACAAACAAGGGCCCCCCAAGATAAAACTCATTTGAACAACCTCACTCAACAATTAAGAAGAGAGATCAAAGAATTGAAAGATGAATCAATCAGCAACTATTTAAGAAAATTAACTAATGATAACAGTACTGATTATTCTCTTTGGAAAGCAACCAAAAGAATCAAAAGACCAATAATGCAGATTCCCCCAATAAAAATAGCAGGTGAGAAATGGGCTAGAAATAATGAAGACAAAGCTCGAGAATTTGCCGAACACCTCGAAAAAATATTCCAGCCACATGAAGACCAAACGTTGGAAGCCGAGATAATAACTGAACAAGCTGTGCAAGAAAGTAAAGAAATCCTACCCACAACACCAAAAGAAGTCATGCGTGAGATAACAGCTAATATGAATACGAAAAAAGCTCCTGGGTACGATCTTATTACTGCAGAAATCTTAAAAGAACTGCCAAGGAAAGCTCTGGTGAAACTCACCAATCTTATAAATGCAGCATTTAGAATCAAATGTGTACCAAGCTTATGGAAAATTGCAGAAGTAATTATGATCCCAAAACCTGGGAAACCACCACACATAACATCGTCTTATAGGCCAATTTCGCTATTGCCAGTCATGTCCAAACTCTTTGAGAAGCTTCTGGTAAAAAGATTAAATCCGATAATCGAGAGTAAAAACTTGATCCCAAATCATCAGTTCGGTTTTCGCAACCAACACTCAACAATTGATCAAGTACACAGAATAACCAGTATAATTGAGAAAGCATTAGAGGAGAAAAAAGTCTGTTCAACAGTATTTCTAGACGTTGCACAAGCGTTTGATAGAGTGTGGCATGAAGTACTTAACCACAAGTTAAGGAATCTTCTACCAATGCAATTTGCTAAGATACTAGAATCATACTTGAAAGATAGGTTCTTCAGGATTAAGTTAGATGATACATTTTCTGAATTGAAAGAAATCAATGCAGGAGTTCCACAGGGCAGTGTATTAGGGCCGGTTTTATACCTACTATATACTTATGATCTTCCTACATTAGAAAACAACACAGTGGCAACTTTTGCAGATGATACGGCGATCTTAGCTGTTGGAAAAAGCAACGAAGAATCAACACAGAAGTTACAATCAGCTATAACTCAAATATATAAATGGACAAAAAGATGGAGAATAAAACTAAATGAAGCTAAATCAGTTCACATCAACTTTACAAACAGACGAATCGAACATATTCCGATTACCATAAATCGGGAAATAATACCGCATGCGAACACAGCTAAGTATCTCGGCATGACCCTGGATGCTAAACTACGATGGAAAGCACACGTCAAGAAGAAAAGTGAAGAATTAAGAATTAAATACAGAAAAATGTATTGGCTGATGGGAAGGAACTCTTCTTTATCAACATACAACAAGCTTCTACTTTATAAGCAAATATTGAAACCGATTTGGGCTTATGGTATTCAGCTTTGGGGTTGTACCAAACAGAGCAACGTAAATATCATCCAAAGATTTCAGAATATGGTATTAAGGAACATCGTTGATGCACCTTGGTATGTTAGGAACAATGACCTTCATAGGGACCTTAAAATGAACCTCATCTTAAATGAAATCCAGGAAAAAGCACGGAGACACGAAGAAAGGCTCCGCCAACATGTGAACATTGAGGCAACTCAGCTCCTAAGCATCACGAATTTAGTTCGCAGACTTAAAAGAACCAAACCTTTTGAGCTGGTGTGATTGTCAGTTTAAGCAGCATTATGCTGATCTAAAATCCACAACAAAGATGTGGTTTACATCAATTTACCAAACACTATGGAATGCCAATGGGAAGAAGCCATAGATTAATTTAAGTTAGTAAATTAAGTCAGAAACAAATTGCTAATTAGTCCAGGAGACTAGATTGTAATTACATAAAATAAATAAATAAAATTTATTTTAAATTAAAAAAAAAAAAAAAAAAAAAAAATTTTTATTTTTATTTTATTTATTCCAAAATAGGACAGCGAACAGACAAAAGTCCAATTACACGCTACCTCTAAATAGTATAAAAAAAAAAAAATCTTAACTAAAAATACAATAGTACTACTAATAACAATAATAATAATATTAATAAAACAATAATAATAATAATAAAATTAAGAAATTCAAATTCAAAATATAGATAGCAAGTAATTCAATACTTAAATAACCACTATGAAATAGTGTTCAATAATAAACAAAAAAAAATTAAAAACTAAGTAGACAACACAATTCCAATCCTTATCACAATAGAAAAAGTTTTACTAATCTGACTGATAGTAAAACATAACCTCACTTTTTTTGCTTTTTTTACACCAACACAACTACAAAAATATTTCATATTCTTTTGGATATAAAAAAGTTACTTTATTTCGAGTAACCCGAAAGAATTTGACATAAATTTACAAACTACTCTGACATTTATAGTCGCCACCGCTGTTCTTCATAATTTATTAAAGTACTGGGAAGACCTATACGAATTTGACGATGAAGAAGAACAACAGTTTTTAAGAAGAGCAGTAGAAGATCCTATTTCAACAATTTATCCTGATTCATCAGAATTTTCATTTAATCCTCGTATAAGAGAGCAAATTTACTGAAACTTTAAGTTTTTAGTAAGAATATTTTTTTTTTTCCCTTTATTTAATATTACAACTGATTTACAAATCATTTAGTAATTTATCTTTCTTAAATGAAGATTCACATTTGACGGGCAGTAGCCCAATGGTTACTCCCGTTTGAATTTACATAGTAATTATTTTTCTCTATCCTAATGAAATACAACTGCCTAATTCCAAAGGTTTCTGCCTTTGAAGTCTTCTTACTGCATTGGTGGTATCCAACAAACTTCGTATGTCTGCATTTTGGTGCCGAGATATCCGCTGAATGTGTTTCTTCGCATGATTTTGTATTTCTTCACTTACATATTCCATATTTAAGTCCCTATGGAGGTTATCATTTCTAATGTACCATGGTGCGTTTACAATGCCACGCAGCACTTTGTTTTGAAAACATTGAATCATTTGTACATTTGTCTTCTTGGTACAACCTCAAAGTTGAATACCGTAGGTCCATATTGGTTTAAGTATTTGCTGATATAATAGCAATTTGTTATGTATTGTAAGTTCAGAGTTTCTACCTATTAGCCAATACATTTCCCTATATTTAATGTTCAATTCTTCTTTTTTCTTTTTAACATGCTCTTTCCATCTGAGCTTGCAATCGAGAGTCATGCCGAGGTATTTGGCTGTATTTGCATTTGGAACCGGCCTTGAATTAAGTTTCACTGGAATCCAGTTAACTTTCTGGTTCGTGAAGTTTACGTGAACCGATTTTGCTTCGTTTAGGCTAATGCGCCATTTCTTTGTCCAGCTACTCACTGTGTCGGTTGCTTTTTGAAGTTTGGTCGTTGCTTCTGATATACACTTTCCAGTCGCCAGAATAGCTGTATCGTCTGCAAATGTTGCTATGGCGGCACCTTCTGTATTTGGCATATCTCTGGTGTACGTGATGTACAATATAGGACCCAGTATGCTACCCTGTGGTATGCCTGCTGATATTCTCTTTAGTTCAGAGTACTCTTGGTTATATTTTACACGGAAATGTCGGTCTGCGATATAAGATTTAAGAATTTGATAGAATTGCTTAGGTAGATCTCGATGCAATTTAAATTCAAGTCCTTAGTGCCAAACTTTGTCGAAAGCTTGTGCTACATCTAAGAAGATGCTGGAGCATATCTTCTTATTCTCAAGTGAGTCTTCGATTATATCCGTTATTCTGTGAACTTGTTCTATCGTAGAGTGATTTTCTCTAAATCCAAATTGGTGTGGTGGAATCAAATTTCTCTCTTCTATTATTGGCTTGAGTCTCTTGAGCAGTAATTTTTCAAATAATTTTGAAATTACAGGAAGTAGTGAAATCGGTCTGTACGACTTTTTATCGTTCACTGGTTTGCCTGGTTTGAGGATCATAATTACTTCAGCTTTTTTTTTTTTAGAATATTTGAGAAAATATAAAAAAAAACTTCAAAATAATAAAATAATTCATTGTGTTTTTATTCATTCAAAATCTTCAAAATAAAATTACGTAATAAATAATATTATTTAGAGCATTTAAAGATATTTATACTTTCATAGATGTATTGCAATTACATTACTTAAATAAAATTCGAACTATTTAATTCAAATTCAACGAAAAATTTAATTCGTGATAACTCAAATTTCCACTATTTGCCACTTAAGAAAACGCTTTTTTTTAGCTATATTGGATTTGATTTTTGATTTTATAAGACGGTTTTTCAGTTGTTCCATTTCGGAAAACTTTAATTTCCGTTTTGACTTGCGCCTTGAACGAATAAGTTTCAGTGGCCGATCGTCTTCATTGACACCAGTTGGTACAGTATTTTTGGAGCTGCAACCGCTATCATCAAGAGAAATACCTGAACTCTCACATAAATTTTCCCTGTGCACTGTGGTTTCCACAGACGTTTCAAAAACGTTACTAACATAATATTGCTTCATTTAATAAATGTTGTAACTTCTTCGTTTCTTTGAATTCTGTCGGTGTCATACGGATTACGCAATGGCTCTAATGTGGGAGCAACCAAATTAAAAAGTTCGCATCTGCTTCATTACTAAATGAATAGTAATGGACCCCCTCCAGTATGGTTCATCTTATTTTTTTGTTTACTACATTTTCGGCCCAATTTGCCTTTCATGTTGTTATAGGCAGATATAATTTGTTTTTTTGTTTTATTTTGGCAGATACTTTGGACGAAAGAATCAGTTTTCTTATTTTCAATTATAGGTTTTCTTTTTATCGTCTAGCTTATCCATTTTTTTAACGTCGCAAAACATAAAAAGAGTTAACACACAAATGCACTATATAGAACAATAAAAATACAAAGCAAACAAAACCATTTTTATGTTTATTATGTTGGTAAAACTTGTTCGAAATCAGATGGTAAAGTATAGTTTATGAATACAGAGAAAAACTGATAATAAAGCAACAGATTTAACATCGACTGTCAGCGCATTCACAATGAAAAAACTTTTTACTTTTTACTTACATGTTTGTATGAATTTCCAACATAACGAGCAAAAATTGTTGTTCGTTAAGTTGAAAATTCATACAAACCTGTAAGTAAAAAGTCAAACGTTTTTCCATTGTGTATGCTCTGTATGAATACTGAAAGGAACTACGAGTATATTATCACATTATTAATTTTCGAAAAGAATAGATTTTTTATAATTTGTAGTTACGTCCATAAATTCGGGCCATATATTAGTATCGACATCTTACTGAAACTCTGACAGGTCACGCACAAAGAAAATACATAGGATTTTTCCATTGACGTTGTCTCCAAAGCGTGCAATTTTTTTTTACACCTATTAATTTTCACATGAAATATGATTGTAATAACATAAAATCATAATCATTTTGATTGTTTTGTGTATTAAAACTGAAATATAATATATTTTAACACAAATCAACACTTGATTTTAAAACTACTTAAAGGATAAAAGTTCCATTTCGCTAGCCAAACTACGTATTACCAGATCCTACTCTATAAATAAGAGCCTAAAATATCGACTTTATTTTTTACTAAGCTTAAAATAAGTTACACAACCTTTTTTTTTTTACTATGAAACAATTTGGGAAAACTATCATTTTCAGTTACAATTTTAGTTTATTAGAATGATGAGGTTTTCTTTTGTTTTAATACGAAAATGTTCATAAAACAAGTAATTTTATTTCTCCTAGAGAAAATCGTTTTCCTCTTAGTGAAAATCGTCTTGAAAAATAAGGTATTTTTGAACTTTAAAATGTTGTTGATTCAAATTTGAATTTTTTTTGCCTCTATTCAAATTTGAATTCGAATATCTTTCAATTGTTATTTTGAATTTGGGTAGCATCTAGCATGCTAGATTGTTTTGATTTTTGTTTTCTTCGCGCTCATTGTATTGCTTTAATTTTGTTCTGTTTGGCTCTTTTTGATTTATTTTAATTTCGATTGTTGATTGGAGACGTGTTGTCTTTTTTCTTATCAGCTGCGTTTTTTTATTCACTCCGGATAGCTGCTATTGAGAGCCGTCATATAAAATGTGGCTCCCGATAGCGCTCCGTATAAATAGGTAAAGCCAAATATTTTTTATGTCAAGTTTTCGCTAAACAATTGAATTAAAAATGATAGTTTGATGTTAAATAAATTTAGTTTACCAATAAATAGCGCGTCATATTTAAATTTAGGTATAGAAAAATGACGGCTCTCGATAGCAGCTATTGGGAGCTAATAAAAAAACACAGCTATCATTGGTTTTAGATGTCTATAAATGATGACGTCATTAAATTGATTTTTCTCTTTTTAATACATATTGTTATTGTTGTAGAATGTTTTTTAATTTAATTTGCCTTATTTTCTTTTGACTATTGCTGTAAAATAGGGAAATGTAAGAATCTGTGTTTTAAATGAGCAATTCATTGAGTTGATTTTTTAGCAATTTTATAAAAATTTAGTTAATCAAGCTAGTCAAGTACTTGCTAGTCTTTAATAATAAAATATCGATCGCCGTCCGTGTACAATAAGTTCCTTAACGTGGCCAACAAAATTCTGATTTGACAGATTGTTCCATTAATAAACATTCTTTTATGCCATTGATAAGTGTTGTATTAAGTCTCCAATTTTTAAAGTTAAAGTTTATCGCTTTCGTAAATCACAGTATTTGTGAGTCGTTCTAAGGAATCAGAACTCTAATCCCTTTCAGATTAAATCAATACCTTTTTTATAATGTATACAGTTTTTATGGTTTTCCATTTTTCACATTTACGTCAATTTTCATTAATTTTCTTGAATTTTACTTAACTTCTATACCAGTACTGGGTAGAAACATGTCAAACTTGCTTTCGGTGTGCTGAAGATTTTATTTTATAATAATATGAGCTTTTTGTTTTATTTATATACATAAATACTTTTATAGTAAAGTAAGTAAATGCATAAAGCTTTTAAATATTTATATTTTTTTTATTTAGTCTGTAGTTTTCTATATTTCACCTGTAAAATGGAAATTTGTGCTGGGTGGGTAGGTACGTTCAATTTCCATATTGATTTATGGTATTTTGTATCGATGCTTCCCAATAAATTTTTAGGAGGTGGAAATTGTAACAAACCCCTTAATAAATAAAATGTGATTTGAATTTCAATTTATGGACGGAATTTTGTCTGCTAGTATAGTGTTTTTGCCGCATACCTAATACTAAATTTATGCGGTTAATAGAACATGATATACGTAAATGAATATATTATATGTATTTATAAATCAAAATCGGAAAAATCAAATTGACCTTAATCATGAAGTTGATGATTGTGGAAATGAAATTATATAGGAAGATAGATAATGTTGGAATGAACCACACCCACACATACACACACATAAGGAAAGTTATCCAAAAACAAAAACAAAATAAACAATTGTCCAAAAGACACAACAGTATGATTATTATTATTATTATCAACATCGTCATCATACTTAACGTCGAATGATACCAAAACAATACATAAATAGTTGATAGTATGGTTTAGTTATGGTATCCACCCAGAAATAACTATCGTATACATATTTTTCATGTTGTTTAGCTACGGAAACTTTTAAAATATAGACAATATATAGCATTTATTCGTATTATATGTAGTAAAGAAGAAGTAATAACAATTAGTAAAATGACAAAACAAATAACAATATCCAGATACGATTTTAGATTTCCAAGAATTTCCGATATTTTCTTGTGATTGTTTTATACTTAAGTTGACAAACAATTTCTTGATTAAATCAAACAACGGCAATCATGCGATATTAACTGTTTACTGACATTGAATTCGATTTACAAATTTCATTAGTTTTGTTTTTTAAGAAAGAAGCCATAACCAACATTCCTTTTTTGTGTTACTTTAGCAGGATTCAGATGCAAAAGTTCTAATCGACTATGGAGAATATACTCTGCCACTTTTCCAACAATGCTTTTTAAACTGCAGCGCAACTGGTATAATGTCCAGTTCTAATTTTATGAATTATTGGTTAGTTTCTCAGTTCGATGAAATAGTTTACCGTTGTCATTCACCATTCTACGTCATTATTTCTGACGATTTGTTAGATGCCTTAATTGATCACGTATAAGATCGTTAGAAATATCATTCCTTTTTAATATTTTTTGCAGTTTACCAAAGTTGTTTGATAAATGATACAGAATAGAGATGCACTTAATAACATATCATGTGATGCAAATTACGTAAACGAGCTTCAATCTTAGATTACACCCCAATGTTATATTCCTACATCCTATTATAATTCTGTGGCAAAAAGCCATAAAGGCATAAGTCAAGTTTTTCCATTTTTAATTAGGCAACTACAAACAATCGTAATAAGTGTACATAAAAACCAGAATTCTAAAAACTCATACGATTTTGAGTAACTCTTAATTTACTTCGGTCTAAAAAGACCAAAGTATTGAAATCCTGTCAAAAATCAAAAATTTGGTTGGTCCAAAACCACTTTTCTCGGCGTTTTGAAAGACCCTGAGACTAAAGAAGCAAAAAAAAAATGTCCGTCCGTCTGTCTGGATGTCCGTATGTCTGTAACCATGGTATCTCGAGAACGGCCATACGAATTGACCCCAAATACCTGGTTAAAGAAATATTTACCAATTTTTTATATATGCTGGTTTGAATATTGAGTTGAGTATTGAGTTTGGGGTTGAGTTGATGGTTGAGTAAGGGTTCAATTTGCGGGTTGAGTTGAAATTGAGTTGGAGTTGAGTAGGGGTTTGATAGGATATAGTGAGTTGTTGACCAATTTTTTATATACGCTGGTTTGAAGAGTGAGTTCGGCGTAAAGTTTGCGGTTTGGTTGAGGGTTAAGTTGGGCTCCGTTTGCGAGTTGAATTAGAGTTGAGTTGCGGTTTAGTTGGGGTTTTAGTTATCAGTTGAGCAATCTATATATATATACATATATATATATATATATATATATATATATATATATATATATATATATATATATATATATATATATATATATATATATATATATATGTATTTATATATATATATATATATATATATATTCATATTATATATATATATATATATATATATATATATATATATATATATATATATATATATATATATATATATATATATATATATATATATATATATATATGTATATATATATATATAGGGAAACCTCACTACAACGGAAATCGCCGGGATCAAAAACGTTGTCCATTAAACTGAGGATTTGCGATGTTTTTTTTTAAACATTTTATTGGGATTCCATATCTTATGCGGTTTTGATGAAATCTAGCATTTCCAATGGAAATGGGATATTCAAATGATTTTTAGACGAGGTTATGGAATATGGCCAAGTAGGATGGAACTTGGCTATTCCATAATTGATTATGATGAAATTTGACATTAATATAAGTTTTGTTTTATTCTATTTTATAATTATTTTAAAACACTTATGGTTTTTTTATTGACCAATTTTAATAAAAAAACTTTTTATTTTTCCTTTTATTAGTCTAATCAATCATAAAATAAATTAAGTAATTAATAATTTGTAAATATTAATTATTTTATAAAAGCAACAAAAAGTGAAAAACCAAAAAACTTACAAAATAGTGCCTTATTAAAAAAAACTTTCACGTTTCAATTACATACATACTTCCAATTACTTTTTGAATGAAAATTATTTACAAAAAATAAAAATAAAAACAAAGTGATTTGTTGTTTCGCTGTCCTTGACCTATTATAAATTTGAAAACTATGAACAGCTCTGGTTCTGAATATAAACATAAATACTTTACGTAATGAAATTTGGACTACATAGATTATCGAATGAATTTTCAAAAGGAAATTTTACTACGAATAGTTTTTTATTATATTAATACTTTATAATATACTGGACTTTTTTCCAACCATATCTGGTATGCTTCTTTGAATAACCGTTTGTTTTTCTTTTTTTCAAAATTTAAAGTTTCCGCATTATCAAAATCAAATTCATGATATTTTTGTCTTGGCATGTTTTACTAAAGCTAACCTAAAAATATTTTGTTGCGACACATATTTGACATAAACAACAAGCTCAAAAAACTTCCATAAAATATTTTTAAAGGCTTTCACAAATTTGACATTTAAGAGCTTTTATGAAATTATAAAAAGTTTTACTATCTTTAAAGTAAAACAAAATCTCGATATTTTTAAAATAATAAATTCCATTTGATATATTGCGGTCTACCATTCACAATTTAAAAATATTTTTTTTTTTTTATATTTACAGATTACCCTTTTCACAATGGAACGTTGCTGATTATTCGGTTTAACTAATAGTAAGTACCTCGCATAACAATTTTAAAAAATATACCCCTCATAAATTTCCTCACAACAACAACAAAATAAGGCAAACGTCATAAAGATTAAAATCTCTCATTTTTGAGTTTCCGCAATAAAAATATTTTAGGTATAAAAATAAATACGTAATTTAGATGGCTGGTGTTATTTGTTGCTGTGGCAAAAATGATGTACAACACCGCAGACCATACAAACACCCAACATAAATAATTATTTTTACAACATAAGAGCGATGATAAAAAATGTTTAAATTAATTTTTATCCTTATCGTCGTCATTAAAAAAAAAAAAAAAAAAAATTTAAAAGCTCGGAAAAGCTCAACACAAACATTTACAAATTTACCGTTTTTTATCGTTTTTAGTTTAGCGTTTAGTGAAAAAATTGAAATTTACAATCCTTAAACTATCAATAAAATTCACCATTTTATGATTTAAGATTTTGCTCTTTGTATTGTGGGTTTTCTTCTTGCACGTTGTGGTTTTACTTATTTAATTATGCTAGTAGCTATTTAACCCTAAAAAACATACATATTTATCAAATCTCCGTAAACTTCTTGAAGTGAAACTTTTACGCTACGATTCGAAAAAAACAAAAAATATTGAAACAAAATTCTGTGACGGACATGAAACATATTTTGTGTATTCGGATTAGCGAAAACACGCATTTTACATGGGCAATGCAACAATAAAATTCTTCTACGAACGTCTCTAGATTTATCTTGAGGTATTGGTTCCAATATACGGTAAAAGAAAAATACTTACATCCCTACCTACTTACATACGTACAAAACCAGTACATTGTTACATTTTTGCCTTGTCAATCAAGGTTCGTATCACTGGATCGTGATTAAAACAAAACACTTCAGTTTAACACAAACGAATTTATTCATTTCACAAGAATTTTTGTGGTCAAACGAATTTATTTATTTCAAATTTTTTTTAACAATAATTCACAAAATCACTTTATTTAATTTTTACACAATTTTACTGCACACTTATAATTTTTATTTCGCACTAAAATACTTTATAAATCACTTTTTAATTCCGTTTTAATCTTCACACTATCGCTCAGCTCACCAAATACTAATAATCTCAATTCGATCTCCTTCGCTTTTTATATATACAAACCAAGCTTCTAGAAAGTTCATGACTTTTCCAGTAAGAATAGTGTAGAAACATTTAGAACATTTTTATCATGGAAAATTTCATTTTAGTACAGTAAAACATTTAGCTATTAATTTAACTTATTCTATCACACCCTAGATGTCATCAATCAAGGTTTTTGTATTATTTTGGAACTGGCGATTCTTACTTTAAATAACTTACAGGAAATGTACAATAAAAAGTAATCGCAATTAAAAAATCTAAAAAGCATACAGCCTCTATTCTTTTCTACGGCGCGACTGAAGGGAACATTTTAAGATTTTCTTTTATAGTAAATTTCATGCAATAATGTTGAATTCTATTAACGCAACAATATGGATTTAGACAAAAAAAAAACTGAACGGAGATCAATTTCTACTATGAAGAGTTCAGCATTTTTGGTCTAGGTTCCGTTTTTGTGAGTCAATAGAATACGACATAACAGTTATACTAAAAACAAAATGTATTTCTTGTTTTCTAACAATTCAAAAATGAAATAATTGGTTTATAAAAGCTATAAAATGAAGTAAGAAAATTATACTTTGAAATAGTTCCAAGTGAAGTTCCAAGTGAAAATTGCACCTATGCTATCTGGTTGCTTCACTATAGGTGAATTATTCAGTGCTAAAGTGAATGTTTTTTGAAAAAAATGTTAGTTCGAAGGAAAATTCAAGTCTTGCTGCTTTTACCCTGAACATTTTACAGTAACATAAACTAGCGGATGGTAAATGATAGTAACTACAAGCTTACAGCTTAAAAAATTCCACTTCTGTTGCGCGTAGAGGCACACTTTTTGACGTGAAACCATTTTTAGCGGCAGGAGTAAGTAAAAAATTGTATAGAAATCATGTTACGGAAACATATGTGCCGAACAAATAATATTGCACGTATGAATTGCAAAGTACCAGAGCATATATGGCAATAAAATATTTTGGGGGAATCGGAGGATAAGGGGGTCCCCGAAATCAATTTTGTGAAATTATATCCGTTTAACAAAATGTTTAACTTAATTTATTCTCGTCTCGAAGTAATTCGAGTACTACCATCGTTGTGGCTATGTAATTCTAATAACTGGTAATCCAGAGCATATATGACAATAAAATATTTTGGGGGAATCGGAGGATAAGGGGGTCCCCGAAATCAATTTTGTGAAATTATATCCGATCAGAAATTCTATGGATGATAATCGATTGTTAATGTGTCTTCAATTGAATTTAAGTAAAAAAATCAAAGAGACTTATTGTATAGCTGGTATATTTGAATCATTACGACTATAGTATTATACCCACTGACATACACGAGCATTCATATATTGCAATAAAAAGGCTGATTTCAATTTCTCGTTTCGTTTTTGAAACCTATAACAATTCTTTGAACCAAGAACCAAAATTACTTTGACGAATAATCTCTACGGCAATGTTTACAAAAATCAATAATAATAAAATTCTCAGTTGAGCAGAACACATGTATTATTCTCTGACATTGCTTGCAAGTTTCAGTATTACTATTTGCAATATGCGAGACATTTTCGAAGCATATTAAACAATTATCTTTGACAGACAGTGAATTTCTAAGTATCATTACTTGAAGGTTGTATCTATATTGAGTTAAAGCGGCTATGTAGCTTTCTTTTTCGGATAGGTGAATTTCTATAGTAAAATTACAATTCACTAACAGATCAATACTATAAATCAAAAGGACTCCACAGTTAAAAGAATCCCTTTGTTTTGGAAAAGCCTGATTTGTTTTTATTTCAAACGTGGGATAGGTCAATTTCCGCATTTTTCCTAGCTGTTTCAAATAATTTTGTGCTAGATCTCCTTCGGGTTTCAAAATTTTTTTAGGGGATAATGGATCGTAATTAACAATTATATTTAAATCTAAGTCTATGTAAATGAGAACCCAGTGATTTTCATTAATACATAGTGGGAAGAAAATATATCTCACTTCAGGGAAAATTTGGAGCTCAAATTGGCTGTCGGAGTTTTCGTCGTATATAAACGATTCATGTGTATTAAAAACTTTTAATACCTGATAAGGATCTAAACAGACCGAATTTTTGTTTTTGGTTACCAGAGAGATGCATAGGTATAAAACGTCATCAGCTAAATACCCATTGCCGGCTAATGATGAAAAACAAGAAATATTAAGACTTGTTACCCAATGGTTATTAATTTTAAAATGACCTAACTTGATTAAGTGGTTCTTGAAATTATTATAATAGTCTACACTATCTAGCAAATGATTTGGAAGAAGCGTAATAACATTTTTAGATTCACCTTGAAAAGTTAGCCGACGTCCAGGTTTTCTATATCTTGCAAAAGCTCCTGGCCCTGAATATTTTAAATACTTCCTTTTCGGTTTTCTATTCCATTCCTCAGATATTTTAAAAATATTTTCTGGATGGGTGACATCAATATTGCTTTTAGAACCAGGTGTGCATTTTACTATCGCACAGAATTGATTTTGGGTGTCTTTAGGAATTCCTTTTGTTTTATCATTAATTTTATTTTTTGGTTTTTGAGATAATGAATTATTTTTTCTATGTCGTAGCACAGGTTCAAACCGTATCGATTGAATGCGCTGTGCAGATTTTTCTCTTAAAAGGTCAACAAACCTTCCAACTTTCATATGTGTTTCTACCATGTACTTATTTTTCAAAATATTAAACCAATTTTCCGCTAAGGCGTTAGATACTCTATTTACATGTGTAATTTTCTTTAAATAAACAGAAGCCCAAAGTGGT
Source organism: Tipula vernalis (assembly GCA_958295665.1). Lineage (NCBI taxonomy): Eukaryota > Metazoa > Arthropoda > Insecta > Diptera > Tipulidae > Tipula > Tipula vernalis. Next base: position 232,414,939 of record OY282559.1, on the reverse strand, counting down.
AGGTATGTTATATATTGTTTTAAGAAATAGGTTATAAAATTTGGACAATAAAATTCATTAGTAACAGTATCAATATCTTTTATATTACAAGCAATTTCGGACTATATTTCATAATATCTTTTATAGTACTTGGACGTATTAGTATTTTCCGGATGCTCGGTTTCATCATCATCCTTTTCTATATGACTATCTTTCGAAATTTCCAAATCATTATATTTACTATTATCAGTAGAATTCATCTTTTCTACAACATTAATAAATCTAGAATAGGCTTTCTCAAATCCATCGTCTTTGGTGATATTTTACTTTTAATTTGCCGTACAATTATTGCTATAAAATGACAGCAACATATAAATGTATTTATTATTTCACTGGATTGTCCAGTTATTAAAATTTTGTATGTGTATTGTAAGTAAGAAGCTGAATCCATATTATTCATTTTTAAAATGGAATTAATAAGGACCCAGGACCAATCTGTAACGAAGTAGAGGGGCATTCGTACTTTTGGTTGGCAAAGCTTTATTTCTGAATATAAATCAATGAATAGTTTTGATATTGCGGCTACACCATGTTTGCTGCTTATCAGTTCTGCAATTATTCCATTCACTTTAATGACACAAGCATAGTAAAATATTTTTTTAAAATCATGGGAGGTACAACATTTGGGCGATCGTACTACACTCCCTGTTGCGTCAACGTGGATACAGCAATTCTCTGAATTGTTTAAAAGTTCGAGCTTTGTTTTGCGTAAAAGAGTCACTGACAGTGGATCAGAAACGGAATAAATGTAGTCATCATTCGCCGGTTGATTAGCTCGTCTGTACATCACATCATGCACCTCACAATCGAAAACCAAATCTTTTAAAAGTTTCCTCTCGGACTTGGCTTTCCGCAAATTAACCAAATTTACGAACTCTTGTGTATTTCCAGCTTTCGCTAAGTCAAAATTTAAATTATTGTAGGACTTAAGTAGAATATTATGGGCGAAATCATTCTCCATTTCATTCTGTTTTGCAATTCTTCTCTGACCCCGAAGTTGAACAAATTCTTTTACATCACCATGATCAATCATATCATCACCAATAGTGAAGAAAGACATTAGGAAATCTCTGCGTAACTCAAATTTAAATTGTTGTTTGTGATTTCGGTATTTACAAACACCATAAACTACTGTATACGAACTATTTATGTTTATTGATTTAAAGCATAAAATACAGGTGTTCCCCGCAACTGTCATGGCTTCACGTATTTTAGTTCTAATTAACTCGTAATTACGGGTTTCAAAATCAAAGTCACCCAATTTCATAACCCCACGGTATAACCAACTATTCCGTGATGGTTCCTCAATTATAATTGGAAAATTTTCGTTAAAATGTCGATCATTTAATGATTCAGAATTATTTAAAGAACTACTTAAATTAAAAGGCGGTTCATTGATCAAGTAAATTGATAATTCATTCTTATCAGAATCTTGAAGCAAATTAACACCATTTCTATGATATCTGAAATAATTATAAATACGGTTCCGATTAACCGCATTATTATTAATCTTCATCATTTGACATAATGATTTTATTTTTCCCGAATCGTGCCTTGGAATTTTAAAATTGTCTCCAAATATAATTCTAGCGCACTTTAACAGTTTGGTGGCATCAAATTTTGGTAAATTACCACTTTGCTTTTTATTATATTTTTTCACCATTTTAAAAGTAATAAAAAATAGAAAAAAATAGCTTTAAATAAATTTTATATTAGACAATAAAATGAAAATTAAAATATAAAGATATACATCTAATCAAACCTAACCTAATACCACAGAGTACATAATTATGTCCTCTGTGCTAATACCTTAATTTTTGTTATACTAAACTATTTCTAATACTAGTAACTATAGTAACTAAATTATAAATAATAACTAGAAACTAAGGGAACTAAACTTAAAATATTATAATAATATATAACTAATTCTTATCGACTAAAATAACTAAATCAAGAATTCAATAAAAAATATATTATAACAAATTACAAAACAACTATCAACCAATCAATCAAACAATATAAAAATCACCTCCACAACTACCAACAGCCTAAAAATAAATCTGAAAAATGACACTACTATAAAAATATATTGAGCTCAATATGGAAACACCTCTAAACGCTTTGAAATTCAAACAACGAATGAAAAAATTAATGTAAATTCACGTCTATTTATCCTTTTCAAACTTTTTTCTTTTCGATAAAAAATTATTATTATTTCTTTTATATATGTATTTCTGGCCGTTATATTTATATATTTATATTACCCCCTTATGCCTTATCCTCCGATTCCCCCAAAATATTTTATTGTCATACATGCCCTGGATTACCAGTTATTAGAATTACATAGCCACAACGATGGTAGTACTCGAATTACTTCGAGACGAGAATAAATTAAGTTAAACATTTTGTTAAACGGATATAATTTCACAAAATTGATTTCGGGGACCCCCTTATCCTCCGATTCCCCCAAAATATTTTATTGCCATATATGCTCTGGATTACCAGTTATTAGAATTACATAGCCACAACGATGGTAGTACTCGAATTACTTCGAGACGAGAATAAATTAAGTTAAACATTTTGTTAAACGGATATAATTTCACAAAATGGATTTCGGGGATCCCCTTATCCTCCGATTCCCCCAAAATATTTTATTGTCATATATGCTCTGGATTACCAGTTATTAGAATTACATAGCCACAACGATGGTAGTACTCGAATTACTTCGAGACGAGAATAAATTAAGTTAAACATTTTGTTAAACGGATATAATTTCACAAAATTGATTTCGGGGACCCCCTTATCCTCCGATTCCCCCAAAATATTTTATTGCCATATATGCTCTGGATTACCAGTTATTAGAATTACATAGCCACAACGATGGTAGTACTCGAATTACTTCGAGACGAGAATAAATTAAGTTAAACATTTTGTTAAACGGATATAATTTCACAAAATTGATTTCGGGGACCCCCTTATCCTCCGATTCCCCCAAAATATTTTATTGCCATATATGCTCTGGATTACCAGTTATTAGAATTACATAGCCACAACGATGGTAGTACTCGAATTACTTCGAGACGAGAATAAATTAAGTTAAACATTTTGTTAAACGGATATAATTTCACAAAATGGATTTCGGGGATCCCCTTATCCTCCGATTCCCCCAAAATATTTTATTGTCATACATGCCCTGGATTACCAGTTATTAGAATTACATAGCCACAACGATGGTAGTACTCGAATTACTTCGAGACGAGAATAAATTAAGTTAAACATTTTGTTAAACGGATATAATTTCACAAAATTGATTTCGGGGACCCCCTTATCCTCCGATTCCCCCAAAATATTTTATTGCCATATATGCTCTGGATTACCAGTTATTAGAATTACATAGCCACAACGATGGTAGTACTCGAATTACTTCGAGACGAGAATAAATTAAGTTAAACATTTTGTTAAACGGATATAATTTCACAAAATGGATTTCGGGGATCCCCTTATCCTCCGATTCCCCCAAAATATTTTATTGTCATATATGCTCTGGATTACCAGTTATTAGAATTACATAGCCACAACGATGGTAGTACTCGAATTACTTCGAGACGAGAATAAATTAAGTTAAACATTTTGTTAAACGGATATAATTTCACAAAATTGATTTCGGGGACCCCCTTATCCTCCGATTCCCCCAAAATATTTTATTGCCATATATGCTCTGGATTACCAGTTATTAGAATTACATAGCCACAACGATGGTAGTACTCGAATTACTTCGAGACGAGAATAAATTAAGTTAAACATTTTGTTAAACGGATATAATTTCATAAAATTGATTTCGGGGAGCCCCTTATCCTCCGATTCCCCCAAAATATTTTATTGTCATATATGCTCTGGATTACCAGTTATTAGAATTACATAGCCACAACGATGGTAGTACTCGAATTACTTCGAGACGAGAATAAATTAAGTTAAACATTTTGTTAAACGGATATAATTTCACAAAATTGATTTCGGGGATCCCCTTATCCTCCGATTCCCCCAAAATATTTTATTGTCATATATGCTCTGGATTACCAGTTATTAGAATTACATAGCCACAACGATGGTAGTATGTACTCGAATTACTTCGAGACGAGAATAAATTAAGTTAAACATTTTGTTAAACGGATATAATTTCACAAAATTGATTTCGGGGATCCCCTTATCCTCCGATTCCCCCAAAATATTTTATTGTCATATATGCTCTGGATTACCAGTTATTAGAATTACATAGCCACAATGATGGTAGTACTCGAATTACTTCGAGACGAGAATAAATTAAGTTAAACATTTTGTTAAACGGATATAATTTCACAAAATTGATTTCGGGGACCCCCTTATCCTCCGATTCCCCCAAAATATTTTATTGCCATATATGCTCTGGATTACCAGTTATTAGAATTACATAGCCACAACGATGGTAGTACTCGAATTACTTCGAGACGAGAATAAATTAAGTTAAACATTTTGTTAAACGGATATAATTTCACAAAATGGATTTCGGGGATCCCTTATCCTCCGATTCCCCCAAAATATTTTATTGTCATATATGCTCTGGATTACCAGTTATTAGAATTACATAGCCACAACGATGGTAGTACTCGAATTACTTCAAGACGAGAATAAATTAAGTTAAACATTTTGTTAAACGGATATAATTTCACAAAATTGATTTCGGGGACCCCCTTATCCTCCGATTCCCCCAAAATATTTTATTGCCATATATGCTCTGGATTACCAGTTATTAGAATTACATAGCCACAACGATGGTAGTACTCGAATTACTTCGAGACGAGAATAAATTAAGTTAAACATTTTGTTAAACGGATATAATTTCACAAAATTGATTTCGGGGACCCCCTTATCCTCCGATTCCCCCAAAATATTTTATTGCCATATATGCTCTGGATTACCAGTTATTAGAATTACATAGCCACAACGATGGTAGTACTCGAATTACTTCGAGACGAGAATAAATTAAGTTAAACATTTTGTTAAACGGATATAATTTCACAAAATTGATTTCGGGGACCCCCTTATCCTCCGATTCCCCCAAAATATTTTATTGCCATATATGCTCTGGATTACCAGTTATTAGAATTACATAGCCACAACGATGGTAGTACTCGAATTACTTCGAGACGAGAATAAATTAAGTTAAACATTTTGTTAAACGGATATAATTTCACAAAATTGATTTCGGGGACCCCCTTATCCTCCGATTCCCCCAAAATATTTTATTGCCATATATGCTCTGGATTACCAGTTATTAGAATTACATAGCCACAACGATGGTAGTACTCGAATTACTTCGAGACGAGAATAAATTAAGTTAAACATTTTGTTAAACGGATATAATTTCACAAAATGGATTTCGGGGATCCCCTTATCCTCCGATTCCCCCAAAATATTTTATTGTCATACATGCCCTGGATGACCAGTTATTAGAATTACATAGCCACAACGATGGTAGTACTCGAATTACTTCGAGACGAGAATAAATTAAGTTAAACATTTTGTTAAACGGATATAATTTCACAAAATTGATTTCGGGGACCCCCTTATCCTCCGATTCCCCCAAAATATTTTATTGCCATATATGCTCTGGATTACCAGTTATTAGAATTACATAGCCACAACGATGGTAGTACTCGAATTACTTCGAGACGAGAATAAATTAAGTTAAACATTTTGTTAAACGGATATAATTTCACAAAATGGATTTCGGGGATCCCCTTATCCTCCGATTCCCCCAAAATATTTTATTGTCATATATGCTCTGGATTACCAGTTATTAGAATTACATAGCCACAACGATGGTAGTACTCGAATTACTTCGAGACGAGAATAAATTAAGTTAAACATTTTGTTAAACGGATATAATTTCACAAAATTGATTTCGGAGACCCCCTTATCCTCCGATTCCCCCAAAATATTTTATTGCCATATATGCTCTGGATTACCAGTTATTAGAATTACATAGCCACAACGATGGTAGTACTCAAATTACTTCGAGACGAGAATAAATTAAGTTAAACATTTTGTTAAACGGATATAATTTCATAAAATTGATTTCGGGGATCCCCTTATCCTCCGATTCCCCCAAAATATTTTATTGTCATATATGCTCTGGATTACCAGTTATTAGAATTACATAGCCACAACGATGGTAGTACTCGAATTACTTCGAGACGAGAATAAATTAAGTTAAACATTTTGTTAAACGGATATAATTTCACAAAATTGATTTCGGGGATCCCCTTATCCTCCGATTCCCCCAAAATATTTTATTGTCATATATGCTCTGGATTACCAGTTATTAGAATTACATAGCCACAACGATGGTAGTATGTACTCGAATTACTTCGAGACGAGAATAAATTAAGTTAAACATTTTGTTAAACGGATATAATTTCACAAAATTGATTTCGGGGATCCCCTTATCCTCCGATTCCCCCAAAATATTTTATTGTCATATATGCTCTGGATTACCAGTTATTAGAATTACATAGCCACAATGATGGTAGTACTCGAATTACTTCGAGACGAGAATAAATTAAGTTAAACATTTTGTTAAACGGATATAATTTCACAAAATTGATTTCGGGGACCCCCTTATCCTCCGATTCCCCCAAAATATTTTATTGCCATATATGCTCTGGATTACCAGTTATTAGAATTACATAGCCACAACGATGGTAGTACTCGAATTACTTCGAGACGAGAATAAATTAAGTTAAACATTTTGTTAAACGGATATAATTTCACAAAATGGATTTCGGGGATCCCCTTATCCTCCGATTCCCCCAAAATATTTTATTGTCATATATGCTCTGGATTACCAGTTATTAGAATTACATAGCCACAACGATGGTAGTACTCGAATTACTTCGAGACGAGAATAAATTAAGTTAAACATTTTGTTAAACGGATATAATTTCACAAAATTGATTTCGGGGACCCCCTTATCCTCCGATTCCCCCAAAATATTTTATTGCCATATATGCTCTGGATTACCAGTTATTAGAATTACATAGCCACAACGATGGTAGTACTCGAATTACTTCGAGACGAGAATAAATTAAGTTAAACATTTTGTTAAACGGATATAATTTCATAAAATTGATTTCGGGGATCCCCTTATCCTCCGATTCCCCCAAAATATTTTATTGTCATATATGCTCTGGATTACCAGTTATTAGAATTACATAGCCACAACGATGGTAGTACTCGAATTACTTCGAGACGAGAATAAATTAAGTTAAACATTTTGTTAAACGGATATAATTTCACAAAATTGATTTCGGGGATCCCCTTATCCTCCGATTCCCCCAAAATATTTTATTGTCATATATGCTCTGGATTACCAGTTATTAGAATTACATAGCCACAACGATGGTAGTATGTACTCGAATTACTTCGAGACGAGAATAAATTAAGTTAAACATTTTGTTAAACGGATATAATTTCACAAAATTGATTTCGGGGATCCCCTTATCCTCCGATTCCCCCAAAATATTTTATTGTCATATATGCTCTGGATTACCAGTTATTAGAATTACATAGCCACAATGATGGTAGTACTCGAATTACTTCGAGACGAGAATAAATTAAGTTAAACATTTTGTTAAACGGATATAATTTCACAAAATTGATTTCGGGGATCCCCTTATCCTCCGATTCTCCCAAAATATTTTATTGTCATATATGCTCTGGATTACCAGTTATTAGAATTACATAGCCACAACGATGGTAGTACTCGAATTACTTCGAGACGAGAATAAATTAAGTTAAACATTTTGTTAAACGGATATAATTTCACAAAATTGATTTCGGGGACCCCCTTATCCTCCGATTCCCCCAAAATATTTTATTGCCATATATGCTCTGGATTACCAGTTATTAGAATTACATAGCCACAACGATGGTAGTACTCGAATTACTTCGAGACGAGAATAAATTAAGTTAAACATTTTGTTAAACGGATATAATTTCACAAAATTGATTTCGGGGATCCCCTTATCCTCCGATTCCCCCAAAATATTTTATTGTCATATATGCTCTGGATTACCAGTTTTTAACGCTTGTTGTTATTTAATAAATTTATACACAATTAAGATTTGAATTAATATAATTTGTATTTATTTTATTTATTTGAATTTATTTTATAAAAATTATTTTTATTATTAATTATTTAATTCACCACCATTTTTAGATTAACAAAACGTGAACACAAAAAGCGACATATTGTCGCTGTACAGATCGAGAGCAGACTGAATAATTATTAATTATTAAATTTTTACTTTGTTTTGTGTTGTGTGTCTTTCGTGTTCGTTTCGTTTGGTTTTGAACAAGCCGGTCTGCGGTTGGTTGTTGTATGTCATGTGACGAGCCCAATGTGCTGGCACAGGTGGCACCCAATGTGCGGCGAGCTCGTGTTGGCGCCGGATGGATAGTAGTGGTGCATTGGGTGGACCGCTACAAGTTATTAGAATTACATAGCCACAACGATGGTAGTACTCGAATTACTTCGAGACGAGAATAAATTAAGTTAAACATTTTGTTAAACGGATATAATTTCACAAAATTGATTTCGGGGACCCCCTTATCCTCCGATTCCCCCAAAATATTTTATTGCCATATATGCTCTGGATTACCAGTTATTAGAATTACATAGCCACAACGATGGTAGTACTTGAATTACTTCGAGACGAGAATAAATTAAGTTAAACATTTTGTTAAACGGATATAATTTCACAAAATTGATTTCGGGGACCCCTTATCCTCCGATTCCCCCAAAATATTTTATTGTCATATATGCTCTGGACTACCAGTTATTAGAATTACATAGCCACAACGATGGTAGTACTCGAATTACTTCGAGACGAGAATAAATTAAGTTAAACATTTTGTTAAACGGATATAATTTCACAAAATGGATTTCGGGGACCCCCTTATCCTCCGATTCCCCCAAAATATTTTATTGCCATATATGCTCTGGATTACCAGTTATTAGAATTACATAGCCACAACGATGGTAGTACTCGAATTACTTCGAGGCGAGAATAAATTTAGTTAAAAATTCTGTTCACTTCTGTGCAATTTCACAAATTGGTTTCGGGAACCCCCTTTTCCTTTGATTCCCCTAAAATTGTTTATTGCCATACATGCCCTATTTTGTCATTAATATGAATTGTATGATAGTATTCGAAGTGCTTCGTTACAAGAATGACGAGTTTTTATGAATTAATAAAATCAAATTTAACAGTGTAAAGGAATTGTAAGGTTTAGGAGAAGTTTAGGAAAAACTTCACGTGCATTAGAATTCGACATTATTACAAATGACGGACAAAAAACTAAAACATGAAAATACCAATATTGAGCAATCAACCTTTTATAGCCGATTTAGACGTACCAACATTTTTTTCCCAACAAAAAATGAAGATATTAGTATATTACGATTTTCATTTGTAAGACAAGAACAAAAAAATAATCCAACAAAATTTTGTTGGTTTTTTTTGTTCTTTTTTTCTTTTTTTTCCAACAATGTTACTATAAAAACCCATTTGACTATAAAATATACTCGACCCGAGTATATTTTATAGTAACAAACAACAACAAACACAATAAAAATGGCGATTTTAGAAATTTTTATAGCGCTTTATTTTATTTTTTAAAAATTTTAGTAATAAAATAAAATTTACGTTCGAAAATTATCGGAAAACCCATAATTTTGCCAAATAAACTAGTATCACCGCGGTATTTATTAAAAATTATATCGTCGATTTTATACCGCCAAAAAATTATGGTATGACGAGATTTTTGTTGTATACTTTTCTCTTTTTACCGCGTGTACACTTTTTTGTATTGCGTGTAGCTCTTAGTGTCAACAAAAAAAATGTTGGAAAAAAATGTTGGTACGTCTAAATCGGCTATTAGTATTTTCCCCTACGAATCACTTCCGAAATTCCAGTAAAACTTATCAAAAATGATGGAACTCCCTTGATAGAGTGAAGATTTGTTATACTTGCATACCTTCGGTAGTTTTTACTTTTGTAGTTTTATCTTAGTCACGCATTTTTTATTTCATTTTCTTTCATAATGCGTGAATAGTAAAAATGTAATTTGGTGTCACCGAAATTATCAAATCGAAAAAAGGGGGAAATCAAACAAAATAGAGCCTGTGAAGTATATACGTAAACAATTACAATAGGACAAATAAAACTCTATAGAATACCAATTAAAATAAAATTGTATTACTAATTCCCACTAAAGCATTTGAATATTTTCTGTTGATGGCGTAATAACAAGCACTCCGAGAGATTTGGGCATGGTTCGGCTATATACGTAGATCGAATAAATCAATGTATGGGGTCCATTACTCTGAAAATGTGTTTTCAAAACGCAGGTGATTGGGCCAATAAAATGAAGGGGAAGAATTAGGCCGGATGACATTTGAGGGCAGAGCCATTTGTGTGATATTTTTTAACCGAGTATTGTATAATCGTGAGATCATACATTTAATGGGAATTCCTGGTATTGTAAACCGGAATTTACCAATAAATGGCGCCACCTTTGTTTTATTTTGACATTTGTCAACAATAATGCATATTTTTTGCGTGTTAAAAATGTCGAGTTTTCTGCTTACATATTACGATTTGCAGACATTATTGATTTTTTCTTATCATTTGAAGAAAACCGCTGCAAAATCACATTGAATGCTTGTCGAATCTTACGGTGAGCATGCTCTTGGTAAATCACAACGCTATGAGTGGTTTAATAAATTCAAAAGTGGTGAATTTGACATGAGAAACGAGGAACTTGGAAGTTCACCAAAAAAGTTTGAAGAGAGTGATTTGGAAGCATTGTTGGATGAGGATGAGGATGGCGCTCAAACGCAAAAACAATTCGCGGATCAATTGAATGTGTCACGAAAAGTTGTCTCCATACGTTTAAAAGCCATGATAAAGATACAAAAGCTGGGAAAATGGGTTCCGCATAAACTGAATGAAAGAAAACAAGAATATCGAAAAGCCACTTGCGAAATGTTGCTCGCCAGATACAAAAGAAAGTCATTTCTCCAGCGAATTGTAACTGGCGTTGTAAAATTGATCTATTTTGAGAGTTCAAAGTGGAAAAAATCTTGGGTTGATCCAGCACAACTAAAGACATCGACTGCAAGGTCAAATCGCTTCGGATGGAAGACAATGATCTGTATTTGGTGGGATCAGAGAGTGTGATTTATTTTCATGAGCAGTTAAAACCTGGTGAAACGGTAAATACTAAACCGATCAGAATATGATAAAAGGCAACACGATGAAGGAAACGTTGGAAGCACTTAATTGGGAAATATTTTCACAAGCGGCTTACTCGCCAGACTTGGCTCTGTCCGATTATCACTTATTTGCATCGATGGGGCACGGGCTTGCTGAGGAGCACTTCACTTCTCACGAAAATGGCTCGTTAACTGGTTTGCCTCAAAAGAAGAACAGTTTTTTTTGGTGTGCATCTACGCATTGACAGAAAGATGGGAAAAATATATAACTAATAATGGGCAATAATTTGAATAAAATACTTTTAACCATTATCATACGATGAAGGTGTACTTTTCACTAAAAAATTCCGGTTTCATATTTACAGGCACTGGATAGCGATTTTGTCGCAATTTGAAGATAGAGTTGAGAATTACCGGAAGGCAATAGTGTTGGTAAATTTTATTGGTGTCAAAAGAATAGAGAAAAACAGAGAATAAACATTTGAAAAATAAGAAAAAACAATTCAGTGTCATTTCATGCGTACGAAAGGAAGGTTGTACATATTTTTATTTCCAGTAATTTTCTGTAAAATTTAAAACTAATAAAATGGTAAATTGAATAATTATTTAAAGATAAATAAATATTAACTAAAAATGGAAAATAAGTCAGAAAAATATATATAAACTATAATTTTATTAATAATTTTAAATTATGAAAAATCACACGACGTACATCTTCCCTTTCCTGCGCTTGGATTAACACTAACTCAAAATCACTATTTTACTTCGTATATTTTTCACATTATCCCTCTTATTCGATGGTAAACAAAAAACCTTTTGCCATGTTTTTTTTTTTTTTTTTTTTTTTTTACATATTTCATAGTGTCAAATGGGAGTTTTTTTTAGTTTTAATTATTATTATTATTATTAATAAAATTATACTTTATAAATATTTTTCTGACTTATTTTCCTATTTTAGTTAATATTTATTTATCTTTAAATCATTATTCAATTAACAATTTTATTAGTTTTAAATTTTGCAGAAAATTACTGGAAATAAATATATGTACAACCTTCCTTTCGTACGCATGAGATGACATTCTTTGTTTTTCTCAAAACCTTCTAAAATTTTCTCAAGAGAAAATTTTACAAGATTTTTGTTTTTCTCTATTCTTTGGACACCAACCAATACAATTTACCAATATGATTGCCTTCCGGTAATTCTCAACTCAATCCTCAAATAGCGACCAAAATCGCTGTCCTGGTGAATAAATAAAAAATTAACTTACACGCTGATCCGTAATGGACGGTGACGCGAACTCTTAGAGTTGTGGAATCCTTTGACCGGAGTGAAGAGTGTCACACTAAGTGTAGCTTCACAAATTAATGAAGGTGTCAGGGTACTGAAAAAGTATGTTCTTACATAAAAAATGGGAATAGCCAGTATAACCATGATGGGGATTTTATTTTCATAAAGTAGACCGATCAAAATTTCCGAAACACTTTTTGTCATAAAGATAAAAAGAGTTGGGCATGTTCGATAAATTTTTGAACAATGAGAAAATGACTTAGAACATTCCAAACTGGTGTTACACTAAGGCCATTCCCCATAAACGGCCTATATTTCCATTATATGGACCGGTCAAGCGTTCCTAAATGATTTTGGTTATTAAGACAAAAACAGTGGGGCCTGCTCGACGCATTTTTGAAAATCGTGAAAGATGCATGGACAAAACGGTTGGACATGTTCGGCCAAATTTTCAAAATTTGTGAAAAAGGCTAAACATGTTAAAATTGCTGCTATGCCATTTGCAAAATCTCAGAGATGTTATCAAGTGTGCGCCTAAAGTGGACAAATCCAGCTTTCTGAAACGTTTTTTGTTATTAAGATAAAATGGGTTCGAAATTTTGAAAATCAGGAAAATGACATAAAATATTCAAAACTGATCCCCACTAAATAAATCCATTTTTCCAGAGACGTAACGCATCAGTTTTGAACTTTTTAAGTCATTTACACGATTTTCAAAAATTTGTCGAACATGCTCAACCCATTTTATCTTAATAACATAATTTTTTCGGCAAGCTTTATCTTGAACATATCGCCCCTTACCTGGTTCTACTGGTTATTTACTCTTTATTACGAATGCCTATTTTTTTTTTTTTTCAAAACAGTTACACTTTTCGGTAATTTGTGTAGCTACAATTTGTGTGAAATACTTTACACTGGTAATCCTTTGGGAGTTACAGAATATACTTTACTAGCTTCTGGTTTGTATATCTTCTGGACTTCTGGTTCTCTACAGTAATAAGAAGAGCTGGCTCAGCAAATTAACCATCGAAGGCTTTGATATACCGTGAAAATGTTCAAAGCTCTTTTCCACTTAAGATTGTGAGAACTTTTCTCATTTGTAAAAAAATCAATCACTGAGATTGGGAACAGATGGCCCCGCGGGCCACATGTCTCAAAATGGGATAACTATTGCGGTGGCCCTCCCATTAATTCCAGACTCACAAATCCTGTATGCGTTGTCCGGCTAACCTTTTTTTTATAGAAGTTTTATTGCTCTATTTGATAGTTAGTGATTTGGCCCGGACAAGTCTGATTTACGCTAATTAACGATTAAATTAAATGTATAATTTGAGTAATTTCATCGATCATCAAGTTAACTTTATTTACAAAAATTCATTATTTTCGTACCATTACAAATTTAACGGTTTCGATTGCCAAATACAAAAATAAGGAACGTTTCAAAACAAGAGTACCTGTTAAATCATAGGGGATCTTGGTATTAAGCATGCATGGCAAATTAGACCTAGTTGGTCAAATTAGACCACTTAGACATATTAGGTAACATATATGTATGTATAATTAAAGTTAAACCGATTAGATAAGTTATAGACACGCTAGACAAGGTATTCACATTCACATGACGGTTTAGACGACTACATTTAATTATTGGCCAGTTGTACTCGAAATAGTCGATTATTTGTAATAAAATTTGACTATCTCAATTTGCCCAACCGCACATAATATTTGTTATGTATTATACTTGTGTTTTCTTGCAAAAATTAGTTCCAAGAGATTGTTTAACTCAGTTCATTGAATCTTTAATTCAAAATTTAAAAGTCATAAACAACCGAGATAATGATGAGTTTCTAACTGTATATTGTAACGTATCTCTGTCTTGCTGTGTTATCTGCATAGTAATCGTATAAGGAATACTCATGTAAGTTGTATACCCAAACGATTTAGATTTTCATTGAAAAACAACAAACTTTTATTCTGCTTAGTTTTTCTTTTCATTTTCTAACGTAATAACAAATTTTCTTTTATTTTTATTATTATTTGCCAATAAAAATACATGTTTTTGTCGAATCGTGTTGTCAAACATTTATTTATATTTTATTTATTTATTGTTTTTGCGGGACATAAATCATGGAATGAGTTTTGTTCTTGTATACAAGTCTGTATTGCTGTTCTACTCGTCGTATCCATACAATATGTATATTAAAATCATGATATATGGCAATGGAAAATGAAAATGAAAATTTGATAGATTTGGAATTAGTCGTGTGTAGTAGTGTGTAGTATTTATGTAGCATGGGGATGGCTAAAAATGTGTTTATTGATGTGATATTTTGACCACATATTGACGTGATTTCTGGTGATTAACACTTTCATGTAAACGATGTGACAAACGATTTGGTCAGATTTTGGCATAAATGATTTATGTAGACCTCAGATTTTACTCGACGTTCTACTGTACTGTATAATTTTAGTTTTTTTTTTATATATTAGACTGATAGAATTTTATCGATAACCAAAATTTTTTTACTTTTGATTTTATAAATAAAGAAAAGGATTGTAACAATACTATTGTTAGGATTAGATATAGTTTGAATTTTCATTGCGACACAACGTAAAATACATTCAAGAAACATACATAAATGGCAAATAAAAAAAATGAAAAAAAATTTGCTTGTAATGGCACCGGAAGCCAAACCAATGGAAATGTGTGAACGGCCGTCAAGTTCAAATCCGCGTATAAAATCACCGCCAAAAAGTGTTTTAAAAAAATTCTATCAAACCGTAAACAACACAGGCTGTGACATTTATTATGATAAGCATAATAATATTATAAATAAGACGACCGTTACTAGTGAAGTGACAAAAACGGTGAAAAAACGTAAGAGTGGAAAAGTATTGGCGGCTACCGGTTCCAATAAAAAAGCGAATCAAAAAGTAGTAGCACCAACACGTCGGTCAAGTATTAAAAGTAAACTTGTGAAAAGTGGAGTGGCTTGTTGTAGCGCTGAATATGTCGTTGGTGTTAGTGATAAAATAAATTTTGATGAGTTTGGCAATTTTAATAAGGATCGTGATGGACACACGAGTTTTAATAATAGTGATGGTGGGATTTATAATGCAGATAAAGCGTATGAAGATTATGGTGGACGAGAAGTTTTGCAAATTCCAACTTTTACATTTCCTAGGTGAGAAGTTAAAGATGATTTGTAGACGAACATAGTATGAATAGAATTCATAGTATTTTTTAAGTATATTCAAAATTGATTCAAATTTTTAAAAAATTTCAAATTTTAAATTTTTTAATTTCTCAAAACTGTTGTAAATTAATATTAAAAATCCTTATTTTCCTATAAATTATTGTACTAATCCGTAAACATTATTAAAAAGAGTGAAATTGGCAAGAGTTTTGCAACTTCAATTTCGATCTGAATAAGAATTATACAATATTTATTTTTAGTCAATCTCATCAAGCTATATTTAGCGACTAAATTGCTAATTACACATTTGATTATTTTCTAGATAATAAAGCAACCATGTAGTCGAAGTATTAGCGAATTATACGCAATACATATTAAACTCTTGATGAAAGAGCTAAAATAGCTGTTAGCTATTCAGTCGCTAAAGCTTGATGAGATTGACTGAACCTATCTTTTAACTCTTGATAGTTTCGCTCTTCATAAAAAATAATTATCTGGCTATGATCCGGAAGAACCTAATATTTGAAAAATTATTAATTTTCCAAAAGTTATTTAACTTTTAAAATTCTTAGAAATCTTTCAATTTTTTAAACATTCTGTTAAATTGTAAAGGCTATGAAGAAAGGCTTTCTTATTAAATTTGAAAAACAACCCTCGAACATCAAGCAAAACTCGAAAAATTTATGTATCCTTTAAATATTTTAAAATAAAAACAACTCTTGCAAACATGCAAACACTCGAAAAAGATTTATGTGACCCTTTAAATATTTTTCGGATTGCATTTTTGGTAGTTAGAAGCTGTTTAGCAATGACTCAAGTGTGTCAAGCTTTTACTGAAAAACCGCTTCAGTTGAAGTGTCATATTGTCTGTTCGGTATTGTCTACTCTACATAAGATACTAAGTTATTCTGTTTCGGATTTGGTCTCCCGACAGAAACATTCCATCATCCCGAAAAACCCACCCGTTAGTACAATTAATGGCAATTTGTCAACATCATTATGATAGAAATTTAACAAATGGTTGAAAATATTGTAAGTTTTGAAATAATGTAGTAGCAGTTTGATCACCAGAGGGCTTCAAATTTAAAATAATGATTTTTCTAACAAAATATTGTCCAAAATGATTAGATATCGCAACGAATGGTGGATTTATAATTTTATAGCTAATAAACCACTGATTCAAATGAGGACGAATTCTAAAATTTGCGAACTACAACTTGACCACCAGAAAATTGGAACATTGAAATTAGTGAATTTTTCATATTTTCGTACGAAATATCGGAGAAAATTAATAAATTGAAGGATACACATTTTAGGTGGATCACTGATTTGGATAGCGAAACCTAAAGTTTAAAATCGGTTCTGGACCACACAATTGATGGCCAACAAAAGACAAGTTGTGACGCAAATTTTATGTTTTATTTAGAATAAAACCAGACATAACCTTTATTTTTTCAAATACATAATCATTTTTATAAATCGATTTTTGGGTCCCTCCAATCAACGGTTCCTTGCCGTATGGCTTGTGGCAAAGATTACATTCACAGTCCATATTGAAATCATGTTGATGGAACTTGTTATTGATAAAGCTTTTCTTGTTCTTAAACTGTGATATATTGTAGACTACTCGTACATCATAAGCCTCCTCTTCTGTTATTACTGCATAGAAAAGAATATTCGTTTTACCTGTTGATGAAATACAGTTACTTGCTGTGTGTAATAATGCACTGCTTGAATTTAATTTTGTGGTATAAACTTTTCTCAGAATAATCCAAAATTACAACATATTCCTCATCTAACAGAATATTTTTAACGTGCTTTATATAACTCGCTTGTTCCTTAGTATTAAAATCGTGTTTATGGAGTGCTGCTAAACTAAACTTTGGCTCTGACAAAATTTTGATAATTTCAAAAATCGAACGTATAATCTTTTCCTATTTAAGTATACGTCTTCTAAAATCAGGCTTCCAATAGCTTTATGTTACGTCATCCACCTCCACAGCTTCTGCAGTGGATTTTATTTGTTTTAGGAAACTATCGAAGAGCACATTGTAGTCTTCACATTATCTTCAGAGGGGTCGCCCGTCAAATTTTCACATGATACTTTTTTAACAGCGCTTTCTCTCTCTCTCTCATTTATTAAAAGATCGCATCGCAAAATTTTTGTAGTAACTGGACATACTCGTAATAAATTCTAACCTGTAAATTCATTTTGTCTTCCGGGCTTTCCAGCTAATATACATTCGTTTGGTCACAGCTGGGCCAGAAAATCCACCAAATAGTTCCTGTTTTTGTATCCGCTCTCCATTAGCACGAGCACTTATGTAATCATTTGTTCCAGAAAGCTGTCGGCTGATATCGATACTTCAATAGAATTCCTCAAGTAAGGTAAGTGCTCTGAAGAAATTCCCGGCCTCTTTTTTCTTGATCCTTGAAATTTCTTTGATTTTATTAGTACATGTGTGTTTCATTGCCTGAAACTTATCCATAATCCTGTGTACTCACTAACGCTTACGTATTAAAGATAACAGAAACCCGCGATTTCGTATTTTTAGATACCCTTCATCATCAAAATTTGACTGATTTTCATTGATTAGTGTCACGGGAACCGGAATGCGCAAAACATTTTCATAATTGAGCTTTACCATTATTGTTTTAGTGATATTATTTGTGAACATATTTTGCCGCTTCTTTTAGTAGTGGAGTGGTTAAGACAAAATATATTTTTTTGTTGTGTATTTAGCGTATACATATTTTTGTATTTTTATTACTTTAGTTTTGCCCTTTTGCATTTTTAAAGGTGGTACCTAACTTCTTTGAAACGGGCCCCGGTCGTTACGGAATATTTCAGTATGGAATATTACAGTACAGCATGTCTTAGTATGGCATTTTTTTCAGTAAGGCGTATACTACGGTATATAGTACACTACGGCATATTTCATTTCGGCATATTACAAAACGGCATATGGAACACTATGGCATGTCTCAGTAAGGTATATGGTACAATACAACATATGGTACACCACGGCATGCTTCATTACGCCATATGGTACAAAACGGTACATTTTAAGACATAGCTATTTCTTAACCGAGTAAAATTAAATTCAATTAATACAATGGGATTCTAAAATGATTTGTTTGATCACGTTCTAGAGTAAGGCCAATTAAGGTGCGATTTGGCTATCTCTTAACGGATTATAGTGAAATTTATACACTAATAGAATTTTCCTTGATTTAATATAACTTACCTTTACTTAACAGAATTCCTCTTCACTTAATAGAATCATACTTTACTTTACTAAATACCTTTACTTTGATTTGGCCTTTCAACACATAAGATACAATTGCCCCTTCGGCAAATTCGGCGTTTCGACATTCGGCCTATCGATATTCGGCCTTTCGATCATTTCTGCCTTTCGCGTTATTCGACCTTTTGACATTCAGCCTTTCGACATTCGGCCTTTCAATATGCGCCCTTTCGACATTCAGCCTTTCGGCCCTATTCCAAATATTTTTTTTAAAATAAAATATGTAACAAAATTATTTTATTATTTATTATTTAGGTAATAAAATTTGTGCTTCAAGAATCATGCCTAATTATAAATTGCGATTTCCGGAGAAATTTGTTTCCCGACGGATTTCGTTTCATTTGATTTTGGGTTTTCAAATTTTTTTCTCAAGAATCTCGAAAATTCTTGCGAATTTTTCTATTTTTTAAATTAATAAAATTTTATCAAAAAAATATATTTATGACAGTAAACATATTTCCTTCCCATAAATCCCCTCCAGAATAACATTAACCCAAAAAATAATTGGGTTTATTTAAACATAATTCTAATTTTTGGTTAGGATATCTGCCACCAGACGTTATAATACATGTTAAATTTATATTTTATTTCGAAAGGTTGGCTTTTGTCAATTGAATCAAATTGGCCTTTTTTTTGGGAAAAAAATAAACCAAACAAAATTCGAATTAAATTTTGGTCAACAAAATACGCTTATTTATTTCAGCAAACTTCACTGACGAAGAATCATTTTTTTTGTAATCCATGAAATTGTTTGATTGTTTTCTTGACAAAACCTTCTCTATGTGAGCGCCGACCAAAAACGTGTACGGACTAGTGCATAACTGGTGGGGCCTCGAGTAATTTGATAAGACATAAAAAACCGTGGAAAGAAAATTTTTTGTTGGTTATTGTTGTCTGGCGGACCTACGTAGGTAGATTGGAAAACAAATGGAAGGCCAAACGACTAAGAGTACAATAACTCCCGACTAAACATATAAAAGCGGTTCTCGACACGTGAAGTTACCATTTAATATTTAAGTTTTTGGTAACCATTGAATTAACTGCGATCACAAATCAGCTTTGTAAAATGACTGTGATGTCTTTTGTAAAAGTCTGCTGTTTTACCTATACAAGGTTGTTTCCGATATATTGAGATTTTGCTAGCTGTGGCATCTAGCGGCACAAATCTAAACCTACATAACTATCTGACTGTAACATCTATGATAACGGTACTTTATAAAATTAAATTACGTATTAATTTAGGCTTATTTGATGATAAATGTAACAATCCATCATCTACCTATTAACAAAATTTGAAGTCAATTAAAGAATTAAAAGAAAAAAAAAGTAAAAAAAATCGTTCAACGTTTTTGCAATTTTTCCACGGTTAATACACTTTCCAAATTCCAACAATTGTTCCATAGATAATTACCGTGGTTGCCTATGAATGACAAGTTTTACGGTTGAGTAGTATTGCTGCTTTAAAAATGCGTTTGGAAGAAAAGGGTTCGTGAAGGACGAAAATTTATTAATTCAAAATTTATTAGAATGTTTTTGAACTATAATTAATATTTTATGTTATAACTTTGAGCCGCCATGTTGGCATGGATGGAATTGACATCATCACCCGTCATGTTGGCATTTTGTAATATTCTCTCCAAAATTCGGTTTAATGATCACGAATCACGTGCATTGTCTTTGCCTATTAATCAAAACAATACAACAAATGTCCAAAAAATATTTGCAATATAGGATGGCTCAATAATTTCTTTGGGGAAATTCTGTATTTTAGTACTAATGTAAAAATAACAATCAAAAAATATCTAGGCATAACTATGGGTTCTCACCTAAGTAGCTTTGCGTTAAATTTGTTTGGTATATAAATTTGTCTAGTAGTCATACCTATGTACATCTTTTTCCATTGCGAATTTTACTTTTAGAAAAAAAATTAAAATTTCGCTTATTTTGTTTAGGAACATTTTCAATTCTCCGATAAACAGGGCTATGATTTTTTATTGACGTTTACAAATGTCTAAAATGACAAAACTATTTGGTAATACAAATGAAAAATGCCACTAACACAGTGACATGAAACAAAAATTTCCCTTTGCGATTGCAATCTACTTTATGTGAGGACTAATACCTGTACCGCAGTCACGCAAAAGCGCAAAAGTTTAATTACACGAAAATATATGCGAATTGACAAAATCGACGGACGGAGCGCATTAGACCAAGTACTAAAATTAAATTATTTTCAATATTGCACACAAGAACGGGTTGAAGTGTCACTTTGTGATAGTAAATTAAAGTATAGTAATCATGAAAATTTTGTTTGGACCTTGAGATTTTTAGAGATTTATTTGTTTTGAGGTCCGCTGAGTCCGAAAAAGTGGGTTTCGAAATGGTGTCTGTCTGTCAGTCAATGAGTCTGTCTGTCGGTCTGTGTCTTCTCTACGGCCCAGATGGTTTAACCAATCGAACTGAAACTTCAGATTTAAGCTTTTTTGATAAATTGGGAGGTCCCAGTGAATTTTACTCCAAATCGGCTAGCCGGAAGTGGCCACTCCCTTGGGCCAGAAAACTTATTTTGCAAATATCTTGAAAAGTATAAGATTTACAAAAAACTACTTAATACAAAATGTTTCCAAAAATTAAAAACATATAAAAATAAAAAATTAAAAATTAAAAAAAAAAATTAAATTTCTCAAAATTCTCTGTTTGTAAAAGAAAGTCGTGTATTGGCCACACCTCCATTTTTTAAATTAAAGTGATGTCAATCGCATCAAACAGCTTATATGTAGCTAAATTATTAGTTAGGTATTAATTAGATCAGTAGATTTTATATTACGACGGAAAATATAAATTGGTTAAAAAGGGGTTTACAAAATAAAATTTAAAGCCATCAAACTATGGTTAGATAGTTTAAGATTATTTTAATGTTAAAAACGTGCGTCGAGATTGTCAGCATAATTTTTATTTTCCTAGTACTAAATTAATTTGTACGTTCTGTGCGTAATGCCATCTCCGTTCCATCGAGATTGTCTCTACCTTTAGTTTCGACCGCAAATGTCGTTGTTATTTTTAAAAAGTGAAATATTTTTTTGTTTGGTTGTGCGGGTGTTTCGTTTGGATATGTATTTATACTTTTTGACATTTGATTCGATTTTGAAATGGTTGGAAATGAATGACAAATTTACAGACGAGTAGTATTGCTGCTTTAAGAATGCTTCAGAATCGCGAAAAGAAAGAAGAACATGAATTCTGAACATATACATAATTTATTAATTTATGTTTTTGAATTTAAAATTGTACAGCTGTATATAATATAGTCCACATTGACAATTGAATATAAAAAAAAAAATTAACTTTGAGTCGCCATGTTGGCATATTCTCCATTTTGCAATATTTTGGCAGACAATTCAGGGATTTATGTAATCCCTACAAATTATGGCTTGCTAATTCGTTTAATAATCACAAATCACTTTAACTATTATAGATAGTCATTATGGCAAGCCTCATTCCTAAAATTCCTCAAACCTATTCATAATAGTCAAATAATAATAGAAAACAATACTACAAATCATAATATAAATATTTACAGAGGTATATTCCAACCAATTGACCTGCCGCCGTGTTTCTTTTTTGTGACTTCACTTCGTGTTATATTATATATTAGTAACGAAGATACATTTTTTGTTTACTCTGACAGTTGATAATTTTTTTTAATCTATCAAATCTGAAACCTGTTTCTTATTTCAGATCGATTGGATCGATCTGATTTCAGATTTCAAAGTCTGCTCGATCTACGGATTTAAATAAGAAACACAGCATAAATTTACCTAAAATACATTGCTGATAGGAAATAATATTGTCAATATTTAAATAAAAATTATATATCTAGTAAGCTTTTAAATATAGGGCCCGATTCCCTTAGTCGTATCGCTTGTCACGCCAAATAACAGGCAAGCTTTCAGATTCCTTCTATAAACCCTATACGAGTGCTATGAAAACATCATATTGCAAGGATTTTTTATGATTAAAAGCATTGACGAGTCTTTAAGCATCCGTAACAAAACCTTACAGAATTTAACGAAAGGATATTGTTACGGAAATTTTGACAGATCAGTCTCAGTTCTAAATAATATAAAATTAATTGTGAGTCTGTGATTTAGCGGTTTCACACATTATCATGAGCAATTATGACATTGGGGAAGAGGTCTACAAATTTAAGAAAACGCACGTGACATCTTTTAAGGGCTTCCCCATGTTGTGAAACACTCCTTCATTCATTAACATTAATTCAATTTCCGCGGTCATACAACTTACATGGTCAATTTATAATTAGTACGTCGAATTTACATAATATCAAATTACAAACCATAAGTATAAATATTTTCCAACGGCTTTTAAAGTTTTAAAATCGCGAAACAAACATATTCATCAACATGAACAAACAACAAAGAAAGCACTTCTTGAACACTTAATTCAACAAATCAAGCTTATTAGATGTACTAGCAACTACAACAACCTGTACCAACAACCAATACTACTGTTACAATTTTACACACGATGGTTCTCGTTTTCCCGCAGATGCCATCACATCACAGTTTGCGTTAAATTTTAAACATCATCGTGGTTGGTTCAGAAAAACATTTGCACGGCCAGTGCAAATGGAGACGGATCATGCTTCAAGATGATCGACATAAGATCGTCATTCAGCTGCCAAAGAAATAAGGAGGATTCTTAAAAAAATCCTCGAAATAGAATCCGTTCTGCTGAAGAAAGTATTTTTTTCAACTGGATACACACCTTGGCCCTGCTGCTAAGTGGGAATAATATAATTGTTACGAAAGCAATCAGCCGATGATCAAAATTATGAAGTGGCAAGGGCATTGCGACGAAAAATTCAGCGGTTCCATAACCAAAACTTCCAAGATGTGGTGAAATTCAATTGATTTTTATATTTACTTTTGTTCCGGTACCTAACTGCAGCAACGAATAAAATACATAAACGCGCAGGCAAACACAAACAAAATGCAAACAAAATTCAATTATCTAATAGACCATTACTTGGTTGCATTTCGAAATAAATCCCCATTCCATTTCCGAAGCAAACCAAACACCAGTGTTAATAAAAATTTGACTGTGCGAAAGAGTTTTTGTTGTGTTTTGTATACTATATTACAAGAATTGAAAAGCTTTTCGTTGTCATTCAAACTTTAATTTTCACGTTTTAATTTTTTATTTGCATATGTATATAAGTGTCTACATACGTACACGAGTAGATTGGCAGAAAAAACTGACAATCCCATTTCGGGGTATTGTTTTCGAGTACTTTTTGTGTTTTGGAATAAGACATTACGTGCGGAATGGAATGCGAGAGTGACTTCATTTAATATTTTGAAAATATTTATGAAAACATATGTACAACAAAAACATGAATTGATTAGAATATTTTAATATAATTACGGTATTTTGTTTATTATTATAATTAGCATTATGAATATGTGCCTATTAAAAATAATAAAAATTACGCCTATTTACGTTTAAATACGTTATACGTATATGGTTGGAAAAGTATTCATTTCATTTATGTACAATATATTTATATTAAGTAGGCTAATGTTTTTGTTTTGCTAACCTGGAAATTTCGAAAAATTAAAAATTTGCTTGTTATACTCTTATTGCAAGAATATTGATTTTTCTCAAGAGCAAGCAAAAAATATCCGAAATTTAACAAAATGCAAACATTTCACAGACTTTATGTTTACTGAAGTTTGCGTTCAGATATTTTTATACAAGTCACTCGATTACTTACATTTTCCATTCATTAGAGTAGCGACGGTTCATGTACGATATTAAGAATGGTATAACAGATTCAATACAAAGAAAATTTATTATTCAGAAATAATACCTTTAGTCACAATTTCCGAAACGGATAAAGTGATTTCGAAAATTGATTACTTAAGGCTTAATGATATTTTACAGTCTGAGACATGGGTGAATATTACTTCAATTCCTGACCCTAATGTGGCATTTTCGGTATTTCTTTCCAGATTATCTAACATTATTTCCGATTGTACTAGCTCTTTCAACATGACTAGCAATTGTGTTAACATTAAACCATGGATTAATTCGTCTCTGGTTCGCCGGATTAATAAAAAAAAAAAAGCTGGGTAGAAGAGTTCATAACCTACCTCTGAATGCTAGCTTACGGAAATATTACAATAAATATTCTAAGGATGTTACACGGGATATTAAACAAGCTAAGGCCAAGTTCTACTTGACTAAATTTCATCATCAGTCTGGCAATATTAAACAGCAATGGGCAGTTGTAAATGAGATATTGAATTCTAATACTAAGGCTGAATATTTTTATGAAGTATTGGATGATTTTAATGGTAAATTTACTTCATCGTTTGATATTGCTAATAGTTTTAATTACTATTTTACTAATACTGTTAGCCTTGCTAACTCGCATTTATTACCGGGGAATGTTGATTTACTAGTTCAAGAAAGGTCAGTTGATTCTAGTTTCTTTTTTCGCCCTTTTCTATCCAGTGAAATTTTTTCGATTATTAATTCCCTCCCTACAAAGTGTTCCATTGATGAATTTGGTCTTAGCAACATTGTTTTAAAAAATATTAATCATAATATTGTTGACATTTTATGTTTTCTATTTAATGCAAGTATCACTTGTGGCATATTTCCCGATTGTTTAAAGTCAGCTATTGTTATTCCGTTGCATAAAAAGGATTCTCGGTTGTTTGTCGGAAATTACAGGCCAATTTCCCTATTGCCGGTAATTTCTAAAGTTTTTGAGAAAGCTGTTAAACATCGTATGGTGGAATATTTGGACAGTAAACATTTTTTTAGTGATGCTCAATTCGGTTTCCGTGCTGGTCTGGGTACTGAGGATGCTTTATTAGCATTTCTCAACCCTCTTCATATTGGCCTTAACAAAAATCAATCGGTTGGTGCTTTATTTGTTGACATTATGAAAGCATTCGATATGGTCAATCACCAATTGCTTTGTGTTAAACTTATGAATGCTGGATTTAGAGGTTTCATTTTAACTTGGTTTAAATCGTATCTTGATAATCGTTCGCAATGCGTTCGTATAAATGGTGTTTTAAGCAATCGCTCTGTTCTACCAGCTGGTGTTCCTCAAGGATCAGTGCTCGGTCCAATTTTATTCCTCATTTATATTAATTCCATTTTTTCCCAAAAATTCAAAAGCACGGTGGTGGCGTTTGCTGATGACATGGCGTTCGCCATAAGTCCAATAATTATGCTAACATTATTTCTAATATTAATCATGATCTATTGATTCTTAGCCAATGGTTTAATTTTCACACCTTTGTTTTGAGCCCCAAATCTAAAGCTATGTTTTTTAATTTAACTAGCTACCCATGCGTAAATAGTGACATCGTTTATCATGATAATCGTTGTACTAGGATGGGTTGCCCCCAGTATTGTGTCCCAATTGAATGTGTTCAAAGTATTAAATACCTTGGGATTACGATTGATTGCTGTTTAAATTGGAAATTACACGTTAAAGCATTAGTCTCGCACCTTACATTCTCTATTAGAAAAATGTATCGTTTAAGAGATCATTGCCCACCTGCAGTTCTAAAAATTTTTTATCATGCCTTAGTTGATTCCAAACTTCGATATGGTATTTGTTCATGGGGGGGTACTTACCTTAATACTATTAAACAATTAATGATAGCTCAAAAGTATATTATTAGAGTAATGTATTTCAAGCAAAAGTGTTCGGCTTCTTGGCCTTTGTTTGCATCTAACTCACTTCTTCCCCTGAGACATTTATACGTTTTTAAGGTTCTAAAGATGTTCTTTGATATTTGCGGTAATCGCTCGTATTCTTATCATGCCTACTCATTGAGGAAAAATAACTTATGTATGAAATTTATTCCAAAATTTAATACAACACATTTCCGCAAATATTTTTTAGTTTCAGCTCCAAGAATTTTCAATCAACTACCTCTCAATATACGAATTGAACGTAATTTAAAAAAGTTTCTCCATGGTGTTAAAGGGTGGCTTTTTATTAATGAAAGTGTCGAATTTCTTTTTGATGTAATTGTTTAAATTATGCTTTAAATTTTAAAAATTGTTTTATTTTTGCTCTCATTTTTTTTTTATATTTTTTTTTCCTTTCATTTTTCTTATGTTGTTATTTTTGCTATTTTTATTTTTCTCTTCATTTACTATTGTTTAATTTTAAAGTTGTTAATGCTATATTATTATTATTTTTTTTTTTAATCTTTAGTATTGAATTTTATTGTTCCTCTTCCTCATTATTTTATTTACATTTTCATATTGTTGGTAGTTCTAAACAGACATTGTATGTCTAAGAACTAACCTAATTTTTTTTTTTTCAATTATGTACATTACATTTATATATTTATATTTTCTTATTAATATTTCATTTAATTAATTATATTTTTTATTTTTTTATATATTGTTTATATTGCATAGTTGAATAAAGAATCTTTTTTAAAAAAAAAAAAAAAAAAAAAAAAAAGAAAAAAATTTTTCAGAGCAATTCACAAATATTTTTTCGATCAACATGTCATTGAAATTTCATTCATAAAATGTCAAAGTAAGAAATTTATTTTAAAAGCTTACTAGATATTTTTTTTTTTTTTTTTTTGGAAATACATATTGAGAATATTATTAGCCATTGCAGGCCTGACTATTATGGGGCCTCATGAAATGTCAAGAAATCCGTACGGTAAATTTTAACGGTAGTAAAAAATTATATGAAAAATTTGGAATAAATTCAAAAAATGGTCAAACTTACATAAGTTATTTTGTATCAAATCGCAATTACATAAAGGTTTAAAGGGGCCTTTACACTATGCGATTTGCATGCAATATTTATTGTATAATCGGGTAATTTTCCCCGTAATTTTGATGAGATTTGAATTTTCCGTTGTTTAGAATAGTTGTTTAATTTTCTTCTTTTGGAGAAAAGGATATTCAAAGTCTCGTTAGTTGTACCGGAGTGAAGTTTCTAACGTTAATTTAAAGTGTAGTTTGCCACTAAAAATAGTGTAAGAAATAAGTGGTAGAAAAAGTGTTAAAAAAAGTTACTAACGTTAAAAAATGTAGCTACACAAAAAAGCGTTAAATGAGAAATTAAAAAAACATTATTTTCTCGTATTTCGATTTAAAATTAATAATGCAAAAAGGTTATACAAAATTGCCAATACTAACCAAATTTCGAATTAATCAAAACGTTATATTTTATATCAATTAATTAAATAAACCATTAACCATCAATTAATTAATTAACCCTAAATAAACCATTTAGTATTTGAATACTAAAATGAGGGCGATAGTGCCGCATTAAATCAAATAACACAAATTTAACAGATATGCTTATGTAGGAGCTATATTCCACGGACTGAGAATATAATAATCCGGTTAGAATATGATGGGTTGGGCTCGAATAATAAGATGGGCTCGAATGGCAAATTTTCAAAGGAGAACTAATTTTTCCAAAATGATTTGGAGGCGGTACTACACTAAGTCAAATAACAAAAATCTCAGAGATGTGCTCATGTACTGACTATATACAACGGATCAGGAATATAATCAGCTGGCTAGGAGTGCATATGCCATTCACTTATGATGGGTTGGGGTCGAATGACAAATTTTCAAAAATTAAGAAATTTTCCCATAAATGATTTGAAAGCGGTACTACACTAAGTCAATTAACAAAAATTTCAGAGATGTGCTCATGTACTGCCTATATACAACGGATCAGGAATATAATGAGCTGGCTAGGAGTGCATATGCCATTCACTTATGATGGGTTGGGCTCGAATGACAAATTTTCAAAAATTAAGGAATTTTCCCAAAAATGATTTGAAAGCGGTACTACACTATAAGTCAAATAACAAAAATTTCAGAGATGTGCTCATATACTGACTATATACAACGGATCTGGAATATAATAAGCTGACTAGGAGTGCATATGCCATTCACTTATGATGGGATGAGCTCGAATGACAAATTTTCAAAAAATAGGGAATTTTCCCAAAAATGATTTGAAAGCGGTACTACACTAAGTCAAATAACAAAAATCTCAGAGATGTGTTCATATACTGACTATTTACAACGGATCTGGAATATATTAAGCTGACTAGGAGTGCATACGCCATTCACTTATGATGGGTTGAGCTCAAATGACAAATTTTCAAAAATTAGGAAATTTTCCCAAAAATGATTTGAAAGCGGTACTACACTAAGTCAAATAACAAAAATCTCAGAGATGTGCTCATGTACTGACTATATGCAACGGATCTGGAATATAATAAGCTGACTAGGAGTGCATATGCCATTCACTTATGATGGGTTGAGCTCGAATGACAAATTTTCAAAAATTAAAAAATTTTCCCATAAATGATTTGAAAGCGCTACTACACTAAGTCAATTAACAAAAATCTCAGAGATGTGCTCATGTACTGACTATATACAACGGATCAGGAATATAATGAGCTGGCTAGGAGTGCATATGCCATTCACTTATGATGGGTTGGGGTCGAATGACAAATTTTCAAAAATTAAGGAATTTTCCCAAAAATGATTTGAAAGCGGTACTACACTAAGTCAAATAACAAAAATTTCAGAGATGTGCTCATGTACTGACTATATACATTGTAAAAATAAAATAAAACAAATTTTATTTTAATTATCTATTAAACTTCCGTTTATGTGGAATTATTTTTTTATTTTTTATTTTTGTAATATCGATTTCGATTAACAAGTAATCATCTTCAGTTACCGAACTACTAAAGAAAATTATGGATTCTGTCATCTTTATATACCTGTTTTATCCCTACGTCATAGCCTACTTGATCAAGAATTTCGAATTATTATGTCGTATATTTTATTTACAGGAGTATTAATCTTATTATTAAGTAAATTATTATTTCTTCTGTTTTTATAGATCAATAATTCTTCCATTCGGTCCATATTATCACCTTTTCTCATTGTATATAGAATTTTCATGTTAGTATTCATGTCTATATAGTTATGTTGTGTTGTATTGATATGTATAGCAAAGTTTGATGTCGCATACATTTTACCAATATCACGAACGTGTTCTTTATATCTTTGACCGAAGGATCTACCTGTTTGTCCTATGTAGAAAGCAGGACAATCTGAACAAATCAACTGATATACTCCAGTGTCTAAAATTTCTTCTTTCTTAGGCTTTAATTGCATTTCGAGGTTTTGTTGAGTTTTAAAAGCAATTGTATAGCCAAAATTCCGAAATATTTTTTGTATTTTAGAACTCGTGAAGCTGTTATATTCCATTGAAATGTATATTTTAGATGTATCTTCTTCTAAATTTAATGTTGTATAATTTCGATACATTATTTTGTTTTTGTATGATAAATTAATTTGATCTATTATTTTAGGTATATATCCATTTTGACTTGCGATGTATTTTATTATGTTTAACTCTTCTAGTTGATCCGCTTGTGTCATTGGTATAATATTTAATCGATTTATCATATGATTATACGCTGCCATTTTATGTTGTAAAGGATGATTTGATTTACTATCAATAGTTTGGTCCGTTTGGGTTGGTTTTCTGAATATTTTAAATTTATGTTTTTGATCAACATTTTTTATAGTTAAATCCAAAAAATTTATACTTTTCTCTTCCTCCATTTCTAGTGTGAATTTAATTTTAGGATGTATAGAGTTGATATAATTTAATAGTTGATTCATTTGCCGATTTGTACCCGTGTACATAAATAGTATATCATCTACATATCTGTGCCAATATTTAATGTTCTTATAATAAATATTTGTATGGCTTAAGATATGTTCCTTTTCAAAATTATTAAAATAAATATTTGCCAACGTTCCTGATAATGGGCTGCCCATTGGGAGTCCATCGGTTTGTTTATAATATTTCTCGTTAAATTTAAAATAATTTTGCTTTGTTATTTCGTTGAGAAGTTTCATGATATCGTCCACAATATTCCTATTGATTGAACTGTTTAGTAATAGCTGTTTTGTAATAGATATTGTTTCTGGAACAGGTATGTTGGAATACATGTTAGTAACATCAAATGAAGCCAGTTTACCGTTGGTTGGTATATCAATTCCTTCTATTTTATTGACAAGTTCAATATTGTTTTTGACAGATTGGTCCCTCTCAAATTTTATGTGGTTGCAAAGCCATTTGTTTACGAATTTTGATATTT
Organism: Tipula vernalis; assembly: GCA_958295665.1. Taxonomy (NCBI): domain Eukaryota; kingdom Metazoa; phylum Arthropoda; class Insecta; order Diptera; family Tipulidae; genus Tipula; species Tipula vernalis. The sequence continues at coordinate 232,383,557 of OY282559.1, read as the reverse complement.
TATAAGATGGAGCCGTTGTAAAATTAATTACTGGTCTAATTGGCATATTTGCCTTATGTATTTTTGGCATTCCTCTTAAAATTGGTGCAGCAGATCTGGAATATAATAAGCTGACTAGGAGTGCATATGCCATTCACTTATGATGGGTTGAGCTCGAATGACAAATTTTCAAAAATTAAGAAATTTTCCCATAAATGATTTGAAAGCGGTACTACACTAAGTCAATTAACAAAAATCTCAGAGATGTGCTCATGTACTGACTATATACAACGGATCAGGAATATAATGAGCTGGCTAGGAGTGCATATGCCATTCACTTATGATGGGTTGGGGTCGAATGACAAATTTTCAAAAATTAAGGAATTTTCCCAAAAATGATTTGAAAGCGGTACTACACTAAGTCAAATAACAAAAATCTCAGAGATGTGCTCATGTACTGACTATATACAACGGATCGGGAATATAATGAGCTGGCTAGTAGTGCATATGCCATTCACTTATGATGGGTTGGGGTCGAATGACAAATTTTCAAAAATTAAGGAATTTTCCCATAAATGATTTGAAAGCGGTACTACACTAAGTCAAATAACAAAAATCTCAGAGATGTGCTCATGTACTGACTATATACAACGGATCAGGAATATAATGAGCTGGCTAGGAGTGCATATGCCATTCACTTATGATGGGTTGGGGTCGAATGACAAATTTTCAAAAATTAAGAAATTTTCCCATAAATGATTTGAAAGCGGTACTACACTAAGTCAATTAACAAAAATTTCAGAGATGTGCTCATGTACTGCCTATATACAACGGATCAGGAATATAATGAGCTGGCTAGGAGTGCATATGCCATTCACTTATGATGGGTTGGGCTCGAATGACAAATTTTCAAAAATTAAGGAATTTTCCCAAAAATGATTTGAAAGCGGTACTACACTATAAGTCAAATAACAAAAATTTCAGAGATGTGCTCATATACTGACTATATACAACGGATCTGGAATATAATAAGCTGACTAGGAGTGCATATGCCATTCACTTATGATGGGATGAGCTCGAATGACAAATTTTCAAAAAATAGGGAATTTTCCCAAAAATGATTTGAAAGCGGTACTACACTAAGTCAAATAACAAAAATCTCAGAGATGTGTTCATATACTGACTATTTACAACGGATCTGGAATATATTAAGCTGACTAGGAGTGCATACGCCATTCACTTATGATGGGTTGAGCTCAAATGACAAATTTTCAAAAATTAGGAAATTTTCCCAAAAATGATTTGAAAGCGGTACTACACTAAGTCAAATAACAAAAATCTCAGAGATGTGCTCATGTACTGACTATATGCAACGGATCTGGAATATAATAAGCTGACTAGGAGTGCATATGCCATTCACTTATGATGGGTTGAGCTCGAATGACAAATTTTCAAAAATTAAAAAATTTTCCCATAAATGATTTGAAAGCGCTACTACACTAAGTCAATTAACAAAAATCTCAGAGATGTGCTCATGTACTGACTATATACAACGGATCAGGAATATAATGAGCTGGCTAGGAGTGCATATGCCATTCACTTATGATGGGTTGGGGTCGAATGACAAATTTTCAAAAATTAAGGAATTTTCCCAAAAATGATTTGAAAGCGGTACTACACTAAGTCAAATAACAAAAATTTCAGAGATGTGCTCATGTACTGACTATATACATTGTAAAAATAAAATAAAACAAATTTTATTTTAATTATCTATTAAACTTCCGTTTATGTGGAATTATTTTTTTATTTTTTATTTTTGTAATATCGATTTCGATTAACAAGTAATCATCTTCAGTTACCGAACTACTAAAGAAAATTATGGATTCTGTCATCTTTATATACCTGTTTTATCCCTACGTCATAGCCTACTTGATCAAGAATTTCGAATTATTATGTCGTATATTTTATTTACAGGAGTATTAATCTTATTATTAAGTAAATTATTATTTCTTCTGTTTTTATAGATCAATAATTCTTCCATTCGGTCCATATTATCACCTTTTCTCATTGTATATAGAATTTTCATGTTAGTATTCATGTCTATATAGTTATGTTGTGTTGTATTGATATGTATAGCAAAGTTTGATGTCGCATACATTTTACCAATATCACGAACGTGTTCTTTATATCTTTGACCGAAGGATCTACCTGTTTGTCCTATGTAGAAAGCAGGACAATCTGAACAAATCAACTGATATACTCCAGTGTCTAAAATTTCTTCTTTCTTAGGCTTTAATTGCATTTCGAGGTTTTGTTGAGTTTTAAAAGCAATTGTATAGCCAAAATTCCGAAATATTTTTTGTATTTTAGAACTCGTGAAGCTGTTATATTCCATTGAAATGTATATTTTAGATGTATCTTCTTCTAAATTTAATGTTGTATAATTTCGATACATTATTTTGTTTTTGTATGATAAATTAATTTGATCTATTATTTTAGGTATATATCCATTTTGACTTGCGATGTATTTTATTATGTTTAACTCTTCTAGTTGATCCGCTTGTGTCATTGGTATAATATTTAATCGATTTATCATATGATTATACGCTGCCATTTTATGTTGTAAAGGATGATTTGATTTACTATCAATAGTTTGGTCCGTTTGGGTTGGTTTTCTGAATATTTTAAATTTATGTTTTTGATCAACATTTTTTATAGTTAAATCCAAAAAATTTATACTTTTCTCTTCCTCCATTTCTAGTGTGAATTTAATTTTAGGATGTATAGAGTTGATATAATTTAATAGTTGATTCATTTGCCGATTTGTACCCGTGTACATAAATAGTATATCATCTACATATCTGTGCCAATATTTAATGTTCTTATAATAAATATTTGTATGGCTTAAGATATGTTCCTTTTCAAAATTATTAAAATAAATATTTGCCAACGTTCCTGATAATGGGCTGCCCATTGGGAGTCCATCGGTTTGTTTATAATATTTCTCGTTAAATTTAAAATAATTTTGCTTTGTTATTTCGTTGAGAAGTTTCATGATATCGTCCACAATATTCCTATTGATTGAACTGTTTAGTAATAGCTGTTTTGTAATAGATATTGTTTCTGGAACAGGTATGTTGGAATACATGTTAGTAACATCAAATGAAGCCAGTTTACCGTTGGTTGAAATATCAATTCCTTCTATTTTATTGACAAGTTCAATATTGTTTTTGACAGATTGGTCCCTCTCAAATTTTATGTGGTTGCAAAGCCATTTGTTTACGAATTTTGATATTTTATAAGATGGAGCCGTTGTAAAATTAATTACTGGTCTAATTGGCATATTTGCCTTATGTATTTTTGGCATTCCTCTTAAAATTGGTGCAGCAGATCTGGAATATAATAAGCTGACTAGGAGTGCATATGCCATTCACTTATGATGGGTTGAGCTCGAATGACAAATTTTCAAAAATTAAGAAATTTTCCCATAAATGATTTGAAAGCGGTACTACACTAAGTCAATTAACAAAAATCTCAGAAATGTGCTCATATACTGACTATATACAACGAATCTGGAATATAATAAGCTGACTAGGAGTGCATATGCCATTCACTTATGATGGGTTGGGGTCGAATGACAAATTTTCAAAAATTAAGGAATTTTCCCAAAAATGATTTGAAAGCGGTACTACACTAAGTCAAATAACAAAAATCTCAGAGATGTGCTCATGTACTGACTATATACAACGGATCAGGAATATAATGAGCTGGCTAGGAGTGCATATGCCATTCACTTATGATGGGTTGGGGTCGAATGACAAATTTTCAAAAATTAAGAAATTTTCTCATAAATGATTTGAAAGCGGTACTACACTAAGTCAATTAACAAAAATCTCAGAGATGTGCTCATGTACTGACTATATACAACGGATCTGGAATATAATGAGCTGGCTAGGAGTGCATATGCCATTCACTTATATAGTCAGTATATGAGCACATCTCTGAGATTTTTGTTAATTGACTTAGTGTAGTACCGCTTTCAAATCATTTATGGGAAAATTTCTTAATTTTTGAAAATTTGTCATTCGACCCCAACCCATCATAAGTGAATGGCATATGCACTCCTAGCCAGCTCATTATATTCCTGATCCGTTGTATATAGTCAGTATATGAGCACATCTCTGAGATTTTTGTTAATCGACTTAGTATAGTACCGCTTTCAAATCATTTTTGGGAAAATTTCTTAATTTTTGAAAATTGTCATTCGAGCTCAACCCATCATAAGTTAATGGCATATGCACTCCTAGTCAGCTTATTATATTCCAGATCCGTTGTATATAGTCAGTACATGAGCACATCTCTGAGATTTTTGTTAATTGACTTAGTGTAGTACCGCTTTCAAATCATTTATGGGAAAATTTCTTAATTTTTGAAAATTTGTCATTCGACCCCAACCCATCATAAGTGAATGACATATGCACTCCTAGCCAGCTCATTATATTCCCGATCCGTTGTATATAGTCAGTACATGAGCACATCTCTGAGATTTTTGTTATTTGACTTAGTGTAGTACCGCCTCCAAATCATTTTGGAAAAATTAGTTCTCCTTTGAAAATTTGCCATTCGAGCCCAACTTATTATTCGAGCCCAACCCATCATATTCTAACCGGATTATTATATTCTCAGTCCGTGGAATATAGCTCCTACATAAGCATATCTGTTAAATTTGTGTTATTTGATTTAATGCGGCACTTTCGCCCTCATTTTAGTATTCAAATACTAAATGGTTTATTTGGGGTTAATTAATTAATTGATGGTTAATGGTTTATTTAATTAATTGATATAAAATATAACGTTTTGATTAATTCGAAATTTGGTTAGTATTGGCAATTTTGTATAACCTTTTTGCATTATTAATTTTAAATCGAAATACGAGAAAATAATGTTTTTTTAATTTCTCATTTAACGCTTTTTTGTGTAGCTACATTTTTTAACGTTAGTAACTTTTTTTAACTTTTTTTCTACCACTTATTTCTTACACTATTTTTAGTGGCAAACTACACTTTAAATTTTTAAATTAACGTTAGAAACTTCACTCCGGTGTTGTTAATGAATTAATGAATTAAGAATGATGCCGGGTCCTTCGAAATATTATTTAAAAGCGTAAAATCACAAATACAACGTCAAGATATAATTTTGAGGCAATTTACTCCAGCAAAACGGATACTGTATTACAGTTTAGGTAGCTGTCAAAAATATTGTACACACATTTTAGGAAAATGCGGTTGGCTGCAATTCCAACGCAATTTACGTGCAATTTAATTTTGTACTGTACAATATATATTGCATGCAAATCGCATAGTGTAAAGGCACCATAACGGCTAATTTCTGAATGTTATGAAATATAGGTCACAGAAAAATTTGTCGATATTGAAATTTCATATAAAATAACTTGGGTAAATTTGACCATTTTTTGAATTTATTCTAAAATTTTCATATTACTTTTTACTACCATTAAAATTGACCGTACGCATTTCATGAGTTCGCCCCAGGTTTTCCCGGGGAATAGGAATTGATTTATGGTGGTTTTTTTTAGTAGTTTGGATTTCTTTTTCAAAGCGTTGCTAATGGTATTTTTTCAAATGTAGGGAAAAGTAGTTCCACTTTAAAGCTACTATTTCTTGAATCTAATTCATAACAAAATTTTTAGGGAAAATAAATAACAAAATTCCTATAAAATGGAGTTGTTTTTCCCTATATTTGAAAAAAAAGTCAGTCCTTCCGACCGAAAGGATAGAAGAACAGAAGGACACCACGTAATTAACAGAACCATTGTTTTGTTTATTTCAGCTGGAAATTTATAAACCTAGAAGCAATTACAATTTTTATGCTTTCCCATCATGACGTGGGAAACGTAAAAAAAATAAATAATTTTCCGAAAGCAAAAGCCATATGTAAATTTTGAAAATATGATTCTAGCTCATTTAAGCGTATAAAGTTTATAATTTTATTCATCAAAAAAAATCCTTCAGATATACAACATCAAGTTACAAAAGTATTCATAACATTTTATTACCTTTTAATCCCTTGTACGTAAATGTATGTTTCACTATGCCATTTGTTAACATTATACATCTTTCTATATTATACATAGATCTCATTAAAACTTATTCATATGTATATTTATGCTAATTAAGTTTATCAAAACATCATTAATATTCAAATCAACTTATGAACTTATAGCTACATATATGTAACAAAATAATAATAATCCCTAGTAAATATTATGATTTTTATATCCTTAAACATGTTCATATTGTTGGTTGATTTACCCTTTTTAAAATATAAACACTTGTTTTAAAAGAATACTTAAAACCCTAATCTTACGGCACTAGTACTGGTTTATACAAATGGAAATTAGAGTGGGTTTGAATAAGGTCTTTGCACCTTTCGCACCACGCGAGATCTTAAGCTAATGTTACAAGGAGTTTATTGAAGATCAGATCAGCCAACTGTTTTAGTATCTATAAACACTTTTTGATTCTTTCTCTGGCAAAGTGAAGCAAAAGTAACAACGGTCATATGCTAAGCGGCTTTGGGTTCTCTATATTAGTATGTGAATTACAAGAACATATATTTCTATAAAAGCTGGATTTTAAATGTTGTTAACTTCGCAGTTTACTTTTAACGTCATACCTTAAGCAATAGCTTAATCGAGGATGCTAGTTACAGCTCCGTTTTAAATGGACTAATAAAATTCAAAAGTTTCTCCCATTTTCCGATAAAAAGTGACACTGCAACTTTTCTATTGAACCAGAGCAAATTTGTAAAACCAACAATTTATTCTTTGAGGCTGACAATTGCACTACTATTTCTTTATATCAAAAATCATTGATGCCCACAACATAATTAGATTCTCAAATTTTCCCAGGAACCGAGACCTAACATTGTTCAGGGCCTTAGGTAAACAACTAAACTTTATCTATATGGGGTTTTAAATTTATTGAATATTTTCGACGGTTAGCATTTGTAATATTGGGCAAAAGGGAAATGATAATACACATTTAATATTGTTCTTCTGTTTCGTCCTTTGTCTATATTTCGGATATTGTTCGAAAATCATAAAACTCATAAATTATGTCATGAACATCTCGCAAAATTTCGAAAACCGAAGGGATTCCAGATCTCAACTAAAATATCTCGAAAAGACTCACACAATCTCTGATAGTTGCGAATAATCTACAAAATGTTTAATAACAAGGAATAACATCGAAAAACCTCTCGAATCTCGAAATTCTTTGAAGCCTCAAATAAGCTCCAATAATTCCAAAATCTCGAATAACATTAATACTTCTAACAAAATTAAATAAAATAAAGAAAAATTTCTGAACCATTCGGATTTTCGGACAAATTGGCAAAAGATTGGTAAACCGCCCATGCGAAGAGCAAGCAATCAGCGCTTCAGGCGATCAGGTGTCGATGCTCCGAAAATTCAATGCACGCTTGAAGCTCGATGGACGAGAAGAAATTGGCCCATGCTACGCCACAAATTCAAGCTTGAAGGTCCTGAGCAGCGACTGGATGGAAGCTCTTGACCCATGGAACGTTTCCATCGCCAGCGTCTGCAACAACGTCCGACTCGACGCTTCACAGCAAAGAAGAGGATCAAATTTCCAGCCCTTTCCAGCAATTCACTCAGCCTTTGCACCCAAAAGGCATCGCTGACGCTCAAATCAAGTACAAAACCAATTTTCCGCAACAGCCGTCTAGTTTCGTTTGCTGCTACGGAGCCTATCGAGAACGAAATCAAATGGTTGCAGCTCTTGAACGTGATTAGCCCCTTGCGACACTCAGCATACGCCGCGCACCAATCGTCGCTGTCAAGAAGAAGGATTGACATGCTAGAATCTGCGCCGACTATTCCACTGGCTTAAATGACTTGCTTGAACCGGAGCAATTTCCACTGCCAACGCCCGACGAGATTTTTGCTCAGCTCAAAGAAGCTGACGACCATCAACACTCACTGTGGAATTTTCCAAGTCAATCGGTTACAGCCAGTAGTCAAACCAGCACCGGGAATCTTCCAAAGACGTGTGAACAGCACGATGAGCGGAGCAAAAAATGCTTTCCCGTTCATCGATGACTTGAAGAATCTGTGCGAAGGGTTAAGCCGCATTCAAGAGAACGGCTTCCACCTCAAAATCGACAAGTGTTGTTTCCGTCAGGAAGAACTCGATTAAACCGAGCCCAGAGAAAATCAAGACGCTTCAGAACATTCCGCCTCCGACAGACGTCAAGCAGCTTACGGCATTTCTAGTAGCAGTCACCTGGTACGGAAAATTCATTCCTGGTATCAAGAAACATCGCGGCCGATTAGATGAGCTTCTTCAAGATGGTATCACGTTTATATGGGAAGCAAAGCATCATGAATCTTTCGACGAGCTCAAGACAATTCTGGCATCTGACCTCGGACTTGCTCACTACGACCCAACTAAGAAGTTGATCGTTGCCGCTGACGCTTCAAGCTATCGAATACTAGCAAGTCTCATGCATAAGATTCCCGACAAGTCTTTGCGCCCAGTAATGCATGCCGCACGCTTATTCACAGCAGCATAAAAAAATTACCGGCAAATCCAACTAGAAGCTCTGGCGCTCACATTCGCCCTTCAGAAGTTTCACCGCTACATTTAAGTTCGTAAATTCGAGCTCCATACGGACCATAAACCCTTGCTAGCAATATTCGGCAATAAGAAGGGAATTCCGGTATACACGGCAAGCCGCCTTCAACGCTACGTGTCGATATTGCTCGCATGCAACTGCGAAATCAAATATGTCGACACAAAGAGCTTTGCATATGTAGATTTCATCTCTTGACTCATTAGTCAACACGAGAAGCCTGACGAAGACCTCGTCATTGGAAAGATCATTGCGGAAGGCTCACTAGGTTGCTTCGCCATCGACACCGCCAAGAAGCTGCCAGTAACCTTCGAAGCTATTCAGTACGAAACTAGTCGATACGAAACGTTGAAGATAATGAACAATGGAACAAGTTGCATTGCGAAGGGTTGGCCACGCAAACAAGAGCAAATTCCTGACGCTGAGGCTTCAAACTACTTCCCAAGGCGAGATTCGCTCACAGTCATCAATGGTTGCGTTTTTTCGGTGATCGCATCATCATTCAGAACTGCATGAAGGTCATTCTGGCATTGACCGCATGAACCTATTAGCTCGACAGAAAGTCTCCTGGCCATAGCTCGACAACCACATTGAGAAGATAGTACACGACGCAGGTTACCCTTCGTGCTCCGCCTTCACTGCGCTTGATTGGCTGGGTTGCTGCCAGCTCCAACAATCAACTCCGACAATTTGTGCAACTAACACAAGAAAATTTTTTTTTACTGTTTCAAGACAAAACACGGTCCCACACTATCGTAACCGGACTGGTCTTAGACCGCTATATCCTAGACCACTAGAAAAACACCGTTTCCTCTTTATATTTCACGGTTTATTAAAAAAAAAACAAACGCAGTTTATATCTTTGATCTTTTTTTTTTAATTGCTCTTAATTATTTAAAATTATAGGTCTGTAACAACTGCAAAGAGGGTCAAGTTAACAACTTTATTGGAAAATAATAATTTTTTTCTTTTTCTTTATTAATACACTCCTATGATTGGAGTTATAAGCATAAAAAACCATGGGCGAGTTCACGCTCAACTCGCAAATGAAAGCATGTAAAAACCTCAACGTATAAGTATCTATTTAATAAACCTTGGATCGGGAGGTATCGGGTTCGAATACCGACAGGGGCGGATGCAAAAGGGATTTTTCATCATCTGATTACGATCGGTGATGAAGATGAACACATCTATAACCCCCACCTACTATTCACATGCGATGCTATCCTCCAAATAATCCAGTGGCCTAACGCCGACCCACTGGAGGATATGCATCAGGTAGCGGCGTTTATCAGGGATATAGACCTATATTTCACGTAAGAAAATCTCTAGGGATGCACAATAGGCCTCAATGGCCGCAGTGCTCTGGGCAACGAAGACCCACCCTAAAAAAAATCTATTTAATGATTTCAAGCCTTTTTAATGAGCCTGAGAAACCAATGCAGATAGACGGCTGCTATTACATGATGCTGGATTTATATTTTTGGTTTAAAAAGTCAATAAGTGTTTCTATTTTGGGTTTGGAGGGCGAATCTTACAGAAATCCAATTATCTACATCGGCCACGAAATGCTTCGCTCTCACTACCCTTGCAGTCACGTCACTCGCCAGCCACCAATACATCGACCACAGAAGGAAAGAAAAGACACGCGCTCTTCCCAAATCATACCATTGATATCACATCATCACAGCACACCAATGATAACCGCTCGATCAACCACGCAACAGAAAAATGTTAAATATTTGGTGCTCATTCGATGGCAATAACCATCGTACGCTCGAGCAATACAATATTAAAATAAACGTTAAATAATCTGTGCTCGTCAATCAGGGGAAAATAAAATACCAGTGCTACGCAACAATAGGATGGCGTAACCAACTAATCTATGATCGATAGACATCGAAAATAAGAAGAACAGTGTTACGCAACAAAAAGGTGGCGTAACAATACAGACTATACGATTTTGGCCATCGTAGTCGCGTCCAACGTAACTTATAGCGAGAGGAACTTGGGTAATTATCTGTGGCTTCGTCCAAATAGATTAACGATCGATCAAACTTTTACTCTGAGGATAGTGCTGGAGAACTATTATGAAAAATGCATACGACCCTGCCTGGACATATCGTCAAAATTAGTTTTTATGTGCCAGCTTTTAATGAATGGCTCAATAAACAAGGTGCAATTAGAAGGCAAAATTTCGGTCGCCTTCGAGATAACATCTCATCTTCAACCTATCATTGGAGTAGGTCATCCACCCTATATTATAAATCAACGTAGCTATTAGCAAATGCTCATGATATTTGCATTCTGGTTCGCAACATCATCTCCCTGAAGGAAGTTTTCCTTTCGTTGAAATTAACACGCCAGGTGACCAAACCATTTCCGCCATTTCCGGAGATACACGATATGAGAAGATGAATGAGTTCAAATATCTAGGATCACTGATCAATGAGCATAACTTCATTTCTGCGGACATTTCATCAAGGATAGCAGCAAGCTAGCGAGCATTTTACGCCAACGTTAGAATATTCAAATTTCCTCATAAATCGCGCAAAGTAAAACTGGATATTTACAAAGCGCTGAATAAACCAATTGTCACCTACGGTTGCGAGTCTCGGACACTGACGGCAAAAATATCCAGAAAATTGCTGGAACTGATCGTAAGATCATTAAACCGAGCATGATCACATCAAAGAGGGAGCCACGTGTAGAATGTGAATGAATCACGAGATCAAAAGCGATTTCGATAAAGTGGACTTTATCGGATTCACAAAATTATCATGGCTAGATGGCTTGGGCGCGTTCTTCATGCGCAAAATCGAACCAATAAACAGACCTTGGAGTCGGTATCAACGAAAGTGTACCTCGTGGGAGATCACCTACTCTTATGGATGAATGACGTTGAAAGGGACCTAAATACACCCGGTCACCGTATTATCTTGCACCTCTTGGATCCAACTATTTAGAGGAATATCGTTGAAGCAGCCAAATCCCTTCATGGAATATTGCACCAGTTGGAGGAAGAAATGCAATCAGAACATAAGCATTTCTTACTTCAAGCAACGGGTTTACTATAAATAAACCCTCCAGTGAAGATTTTAAAAATTGTTCAACGAATTTTGTGAAACTCTCAGTAACAGTAATTATAAAACGGAAGTAGCTATCGATTGATAATTATTAGGTGTAACCTCCGTTTTGCAGTCGTTAATTCTGAAGGGTTGAAAAATCAAAATGGGGTTTAAAGAAAACTTTATTGCACGGAAAGTAAATCGAATATGTTTACAGTCGTCAGTACAATTTGGGTCGATACTCAAGAATCACTGCTCTAGCGGACAATAGTGAAGTATGATATTTCATTTATTTGGAATAATTTTGTCATTTTGATAAATGTAAAATCTGTAAAATTGCAGAAATTTTCTGTGTTATTAGTTGACCATATTTACCACCTTCAACTGATAAATACCACTTAAAATTTGATATTTTTAAACATATATGTTTCTTCGGATTAATATGAAATTTCTGCAATTCTTGAGCACACATTTCTGGCATTTAAATACTAAAACTATTCTAAATCAATCAAGTATAAAAAAATGGCACTCAAACTACTTATTAGACTAACAACATTTTCCAATCATTACAATTTTAACAAATAAAATTTAAAATCAAATCGAATTTCGTAAATTCATTTTTTTTTTTCTATTTTCATACCCAACCCATTCCAAATATCAAAATTTCAGAAATTCATTAAATTATAATCTTTAATTTTAAAAATTTTCTTCACTTTCAATTTTTAAAATTCTAAGTACATTAATCTCAAAATTTCATAGTTCAAAACTCTAAACTCTCAACAATAACAATTAAATATGTTCGAATTGTTTCTAATATTTAGTGATTCAAAACTCATTAGACAAAACTAAACTAAAATGTGAAATTTGAATATTATTATTAAATTTAATTAGTGATTTTCCCAAACTTAATTCTCACATAGGGCATTAGAGGCGCCAGAATCCACAAAAAATATGACAAACGCACCTTATATGAGATATGACATTTGAAAAAAAAAAAAAAAAAAAAAAATTTAGTCCAAACATTTTTTTTTGCGATTTCCCAATACCAAAAAGATACCAGACGGATGTAAAATGTGGGTACGTCGCTTGTCAAAGTTTGATGAAAAAGTAACGCAATACTTTGTTGATCTGTTTCTTTGAGTTAGATGATTTATTATGTTTGTATTGCACTTCGAAACATAACCTCACTATTTTAACCAAATTCCTGTTTCTGATTCAGCTTATTGAACAGGTTCTTCAAATCAAACATCGCAATATGTATCTATCTTTTATATGGAATTTTTCACAAATAAATTTTACTGTCCCAATACAGCAGCGCTGCCTAAGTGAGCAGAGATAAAACCAAAATTGAATTTAGCAAATGGCTAATTGTTCACTGCTCGATAGAAAAACTATTTATCCTTCGCTTGAATGCTTACTTTTGAAGTTATTAATGGCCTACAGCAAGATTCACTTGATATTTACAATTCTTCTTCTTTTTCCGATATCGCTTCATCCCATGAAAGGATTTGTTCTGCTCTATTTAAGTTTCGTATTATTCAAGCTGCAAACTCAGGTTGTGCTTTTAATCCAACTCTAACCCCTGTAAGAGTATCACACTGTCGAACCTAGCCTACCTCGATTACTTAAGTACTAATAATGAAAATAAAGTTCTACTTTGTACTTTTTAACCAAACGGTATCGATTCCGAAAAATAATTTTAGAGAAACTGATTGAGATTTGACCGCATTGTAATAAACTAAATATTGATTTATCGATCCTTTTGACATAATATACATTTAGAATAAACGTAGTAAGAACGGTACTATATCGCAAAAGCAACTAAATGTCTGTTTAAATATTTGGTTGATTTCTCTCACTACATTCATTTTATAAGGAATAAATTATTGTAGCCGAGACACACATATTTTGAAAAAAAGCCTTTTCGGTAATTTTTCTCTAATGACTTTTGAAACACCTGGATATTTTGATAGGATTTTATAAATTATTAGATTCCAAAACAAAAATGTTCCAAAATATTCCGTTTCCACCAGCGAATTTATACAATTTGACAATAAAAGAAACAAAACAGCCCTCCCCAATTTTCAAAAATCCTATTGAGGGAATCAGCGTAACAACTTTAAGTAAGAAGGCGATATAGTGCTTGTTACTGACCGGTGAATTTTTAAGAACTTTTCGTTCAGCTCAGATGTCACTTAACAGAGCAAAAATTAACGCGCAAACTAAAAGAAATGTCAAAATACATCAACATTTTCACAGGGTGGTAATAATTTCATCAAATCCGTCAAGGGACTCTTAATGATTCGCTGGTTAACCCTTGTATTTCATTATCTAAGAGCATTCTTTTATTTTGATTTCGACCCATTTGGATCTCACATTACTACATATAGTACAAGTTTTGAGCGCAACGTATTGTTTTCTATAAAACCCTTTAAAAAAATATCCTATTTAATTAAGTATTACATCTCAAGGCAATAGTCGTTATTTGACAGAAGTTTACATTACAGCGTCTTGGTCGAGGATGTTTGACAATATTCTAAAATTAACCCGTTTTCAATGTTTCCCTAAAAAATTCCATGTAGGTATAGCCGGTGGGCTAAGGTAAGATGTCGTTCATGCAAGTAGTTAATATACGTCCTTCGGAGAGACCACCGTTGAAAAATGGTATTTGTTTTGTCCCTTTAATAAAATGAATCTCATTGTTTACCTACGTTTAAAACCCCTGACAGTTCTAAGTGCTTCGAAGACAAAATCTTACAAAGTTTCAGAATTTGTTCGTAATATTTGAAACTTCAGAGTAAAATTTGAAATAATGTAAAAGTTATTTTGAAAATTGAGTAGCTTTCTTCATTTGAGATTCTCGGCACCAGATTTAGTACAGGTTGTTTCCTCTATACTTGATTTGATTCCAAGTTTGTTTTATTTTTTGTGCACATAAATTTGGTACTTAGGCTGTTTTTGAAACGAATACTTATTTGTGGAACCTAACATATTCCATAAGAAATTACATTGAATAAGTTAGGTTCCACAAATAAGTATTCATTTCGAAAACAGCCTAAAGCCATTGCCCCATGCACAAACGGCAAACCGGCATTTCAAAACTTCAAATTCAATTTTTGACACAATTGTTTGATTTTCAATATTAAAATTATTAAGAAATTGTTCAAATCTATAAGTTCCGTCCTATTTGTAGAAAATTTTATTAAAATTGATTTAATTTCATTAAAAAAAACCCAATTTTATGTTTCGATGGACGGATTTTTCCTTGACGGCCGGCAAAATATAAAATTGGGATTTTTGAATGAAATTAAATAGATTTTAATAAAATTTTCTTAGAATAAGGTGAAACTTATAGATTTGAACCATTTGTTAATAATTTTCTTATTGCAAAGTGAAGCAACTTAGCGAAAAATTGGGTTTGACGGTTTTAAATGCCGGTTTTCCGTTTTGCATGTGGCAATGCCTTAAGGCTGTTTCCGAAACGAATACTTATTTGTGGAACCTAACTTATTCAAATAAGTATCCTATCGAGGTGGCTTATTTGCTTTCCCTTTCTTTAAAAATAATCTAAATTGCTTGTCATATTGGCTATGAATATTTTCCTACGGTAGACTGATACTGAAAAATTTAAAACTTGCTTTTGACGACCACTGAAGTAAAAAATGAATTATAATTAATTATTTAGAGGTCATCAAAATTCACCGATGTGAAGTTAGCACGTAAAGTTAGCACGAAAAATTTCAAAATGTATGCACGGCAATACTTTTAATCAAAGACTTAAACCAGTTTTTTTTTTATACGGATAGTTCCAAAAACAGCCTTACAAAATTTAAAAATAAAAAAATGTACAATAACTTATTGTAATAACCGAAAACTAATAACTGAAACGTTCAGAATATAATTGAAACATTTGGGTTTTCATCACAAATCGTGTGTCGATTGAGAAATCGTTGTGCAATCAAATTGCAATACGATTTGTGCAAAGCATCCTTTTCTTATTTAATTTAATTTCAAAAACCATCAACGAAAGCTTAGGTTACTTCATTTTGGTAGAAAAATATATTTTTCTCCGATCGTAGGAAAAAATATATCTTTCCGTTGTTTTTTCGAAACGAAAAGCTCATGATTCCAGTATGATGTATTTGTTGCTAAGCAACAAGTAATAATAGTACGAGAATATTTTTTCTGGCCTAGGCCGGGAATATATTCCCGTATGGATTTTTAATTGTTTAGAAGAAATAAAAGTACCAAAATAGGTACACAAACTTAACAACTTTTGAAAAAAAAAAAAAAAAAATGTATTTATGTCTTATGATGTCGTGGCTAACTAAGCAATAATTTTATGTTATTTTCGATTTTTTACTTTGTTTGGGTTTATATTCGTTTTAAAGTCCGATCGGAGAAAAAATAGTATGTACAATTCGGAGGAAAATTGCATTCCCGGACTCCCGTGGTTGCCGGACTCGTCCGCCAATTTCCACTATCGTCCGGGAATGCAGTACTTTTCCTCCTAATTATACAATATACTATTAATTGGCTGATAAAATGAAAACTTGATTCTTTTCATTCGAAAAAATTATTTAGCACAGAAAAAATTAAATTTTTATTTTCTCAGCCTATTAAATAAGATTTTAAATGAAATAATGGAATATTTTCAGGATTATACAGAAACAACTAAATATAGTTTTTATGACAAGAAAAATGGTTTAAGTAATGGGTAGAGTGAGAACGTTTTCTTCCTAATGTATGTGTCTGATAGATTAAAAATGCAGTTTGGTTTTTCAAAAAATTGAAATTAACATTATCAACATTAACTTCCTAACCATACAAAATTTACAAAATTTACTCAAATAACTCCTTAATGATTCTATTTTAATTGAAAATTAAATTCATGTCCGACAAATGTGAGGAAGGGTCCAGCACGGACCGTTAGTACTCTCTTCCTAACCATACAAAATTTACAAATTTGCTCGAATAACTTGTTAATGATTCTACTTTAATTGAAAATTAAATTCATGTCCGACAAATGTGAGGAAGGGTCCAGCAAGGACCGTTAGTACTCCCTTCCTAACCATACAAAATTTACAAAATTTACTCAAATAACTCGTTAATGATTCTACTTTAATTGAAAATTAAATTCATGTCCGACAAATGTGAGGAAGGGTCCAGCACGGACCGTTAGTACTTCCTTCCTGTCTTATACTTGAATCATATTTCGTGCTGTGTTTCTTAAATATTTTATTTGTATTTAAGAATATAAATTTTTCTTAATTACTGACAAAATAAATTCAGGTTTGGAATAAATTTTAAATTGTGAAAATAAATTTATTCCGATTAGTTTTCGGTATTGTTTTTATTTTCATTTATACATCGTGATTTATTCTAATTATCGGTACAAGAAAACAAAAGAGCTGGTTTTAATATTTTTCGTGCTAACTTTTCTTGATTTCAACTATTTATATAAATATGAATATTCTAACTGCATTTTTGTTATTCTTTGATTTTCTCTTTTTTCGTGCTAACTTTATTCCGGGCTATCGAATATTACATTTTTCGTGCTAACTTTTTAGTACAAATGTGTCTTTGATTTGTTTGTACTAAAAGTGTTGCCATTGCGTTTTACGTGCTAACTTTTCGTGCCAGCTTCACATACATCAAAATTCAATACTGTCATTGTATTATCAAGCGTTAGATTATAACCGTAATATGTGGCGAATAGCAGTGTCTTTAACTCAAAAAAATGGAAAACAAATAAATATTTGTTGTTGCTGTCAAAATAAGTAAATGAAATCAATTGATGATGATGATGTTCAAATTCCTCGATCATTACCGATGTGTGTGTATTTCAAAGCTTATAGGAATGTCACATGGATTTCTAAATGCACAAACCATTGCAAAAGTAAGCCGAACGGCTTTGGCTGATTATAACACGGCTGCCTTGCCTCAGTGAAAGCAACATCCCATTCTGTATCGTCTACAAGCAATCTACGTGCTCTAAAAGTACCTTAAAACGTTAGGGACATTACATCATCCACAGTTCTCAAAAATTCAAAAGATGTTGCTCCTCTTACATGTAGTAGGAGTAATCTCAAATAAAATCTTTCAGGATCATCCATCCCAATAGTATACATTCTAGTGATTACTTTATCTCCAAGAAGATGTCTGCGTTTCCATTTTACCTTTTGGAACACAAAGTGCTGAGGGATTTCAGCGTACAAAAGATCTTTGACTTTTATATTATTGTAGTAGTAATATTTTCATTTATTTCTCCCACGATATATCATCAAATGCATCACTATTGGCAATGGTTTCATTGTTATCAAAGGTATCTTCCACTGTATCGACACTACCGACCTTTTCGTTCAATTTGAAGCAAGCCAAAAGAGTTGCATCTTTGTTTGACCTTCTCTAACGTTTCTTTCTCCATTCCTTCCAGGAAAACAAAAGATTGTTGGCAAAAGAACTGCCAAACGTATAATATTATGTGATTGCCAGTGCATTAGATTTCCATTGGCTCTCCACATAGCTTCAGGAGGGCTAATAAATCGAGAGTGAGAAAACCTTGCACCTCATCATGCCGAATTTTTACACCCAATCATAACCTTTGAAAATATACTGAGATATTTTACGCTCTTAACAGATTCGCAAACTTCCATATTAACATGACAATTATATTGTGGCACCACCCATGAATTGTCAATGGTTTTGGTATCAACATTTGTTGAATTGCTTTCACCAAAAATAAAAAAATTACAACAACAATCGTACTAGATAGACCAAAAAATAGTTTAGCTTAACCCCAAAAAAATTAGTGGTTAAACAAATCGTAACCAAATTTTTAGTTTCAATACCTGCCACAAGATTCGAATTGACAAGAAAATACACGAAAAAAAATTAGACCAAAATTTTGTTAATTTTTGCTGTTGCTTTGACCACCCGTTAGCCAAATAAAATACCTAACTCATTTTGGTTGAAACCAATACACTTATTATAGGGTTGTCCGCACCTGATATCTATGATGTTTTAAATTATGTTTAAAATTTTGTTAGCGTTTCCCCTTGGAAATCCTTTGGAAATTCCTTTTTACATTTTCCATGCAAGGTGGATTAGATCACATGGACCATGAATCATATGTTTTACAATGGCGTTGTCTCCTTTTTTGTATGTGAAAACATCTTCAAATCCGGTACGAACGAAATTGCAAATTATATACATACGAGAAAAACGAACACAAAATACACCGGACTTGCACACTATTACAATTCGAATTACAATTTCCGTTGGAATAAAATGGAAAGTCAAAAAAGTTATGCATGTGTAGTGTAAACCCTGTATTTCATGAGAAGAATTACTGACAGTCAAAAAAAAAAAACGAAAAGAGAAAAATAATCTGATGCCCGACGAAAAACAATTTTGCTGTAAAATAAAAAATAAAATAAAAAACGTTGTCCTTGTCTCTTATAACGGCATCAGATTGTTTTTCTCTTTCCGTTTTTTTTGACTGCCATTCAATTTTTCTCATGGAATACAGGCTTAAGTGTTTCAAAAAAGTGAAATGGAAATACATTTGAAATAAACAGAATTACACGCATACTTTCATGCCTATTCTGACGCACAGTCACAGACTACAAAATCGTCTTTGTAAGACATTTTTTTTATTTTAGTACTCGGGTCTTAACTAAGACTTATTTCGTATTCTGCACATAGTCATAGCTGTCATTGATCTTAAAACACGGTCTTATGTAGCATCGACACATTTGATGATCTTAAGCGCCATAATTTATAATTTCTCGTATAGAGAGAAAAGAGCAATGAAATGTTGGATGGGTTGAATTTTTAATATGTACATAGATATATATTAAAATTATTATTTATTATTGAAATCAAAGAAAATTGCAGTGTACAAACAGAATACACACGTACATAAAAAAACAAAATGAACGGATTACAAAATATTTATTTATTTTTTTATTTATTTATTTATTATAATTTTGAATTGAATACAAGCTTTTGGCACATTCTGTTTTGAGCATGAGCTCATTGATACCAGAGATGCACCAAAAGATTTGGATAACATAATATGACAATTACACTGTCGTTTAACGCCGGAATCACAGCACCAGCCATTCATTTCAATTAGGCAGTCCACATCTTCATCTCGAATTATTGCATCAGGATTTCCCACATTTGAATCTCTGCATTTTCCAAATAGACCGCAATTCCCGAGTCTTGCTGCGCTTTCCTTATCGATAAACCACAACGGCGGTTGCAGATTAGAAATTAAAAAATTTACAATAAATTTACAAAATTTTACAAAAAACAGATTCAAGTTGACTTGAAAGTCAAAGCCAACCCCAATAGAAATGACCAAAATAGAATGAAAATTGGATTTTGACAGCTCTACACAATCTTTGGAGAGTTTTTAGTACATAATATTAAGACTGTCACCGCCAGAATACCGATTAAGACTTTCGTCTTAAAAAAAATAATTTACAAACTGGGTCTTAGCTAAGAGGGTCTTAAGAGTCTTATCGTCAGAATTGGACTGTAAGTATTAAATATTTATTATACATCTTAGCGGGCTATGAAAATGACACTTATACATTGATATATATAATAAAATAATAATTTTGAAATTGTTTAATCGGTATGTTTAGTATTGCTCTAGCTCATGCTGTTGCTGAGTTTGGTTATACAAACTGGTTTGGTAGTTCAAACTGCCACTTTGCTTTGTTCACCGGGTTTGACGTGACCATTGACAAAAGTCTAAATATGAAATCTTCAACAAGATTGACTTGAATGGAGACATGGCCATACTGAAATTTAGTCGTTTGCAATTTTCTTTGTCAATAACTAAATTATAAATTTCAATTTTGAATTAAACAATTAATGCCGCAATAGAACAACTTATTGACTTTTAAACCAAAAATGTAACGCAATTTAAATAATGAGCGATACTTGCTTTTGCTTATACATAAAGGTTTTCACATAATACCTTTGCGAGTTGAGCGTGAACTCGCCCGTTGTTTTTTTTGTTGAGGTATGATACTCCCCATTGAGACGAATGCCAAAGCACTGTTAAAGAATCAAATATTTTCCATGAAATTTTTCTGATGAAGATTAGCTATAGGCCATTCACTCGATATCAGATTTAGTTTCGCTAGTTGTCATTGGGTTTTTCAATGACAAAACAGAACTGCAACCGCAACAGAACTTAATTTAATCCCAAGAAATGTATATCCTGCATTTTATTTATAAACATTTTATTTATATTTTTTTTCATAAACGGTTCTAGAGGTCTCAGATATAATAAAGAAACTTAATTAACAACTAAAAATAATTCACCAATCTCGTGCCGACCGATCGAATGTAGGAGGAACCGGTGAGCCCTGCCATAAACTTTGAATAATTAGATTGTTGTGTATTCTGTTGTACTTCATCGGATCCGGCGCTTATACGTTCCACGGTTTGTCTTTGGCATGTTGTTTAAAGGGATTCAAATTAAGTTTTAAAAGTAAAATATTCGACTGTATAGACTGAAATCATACTCAGAAATTTTATCGCATCTATATTTACCAAGCAATTGCTAAGCGTTGCAAGCTACCTGTTAGTTAAATACATAAATAAAAAAGCAATGAAATATTTCACTAGACATATGTATTACCGTCTTTTCATCGGACCATCCACTCTAGTTTTTTGTGTCTATAAATCAAACCTCGATAATTAATCGCTTGAGACAACACAAGAATATGCTTATTTTCGACAAAATTTTCTTATATATTGTATTTTGTACAAACAGAGTTTAACAAACTATCCCACACTCTCTTAATCTTAAAGAGGACTTTCTTCCAAAATACATGATAAATTTATGATTTTAGTACATATAGACGAGAAATCGTACCTTTGCTGTTCCTTTATATTTTATATGTACAAAATACACTTTCGACATACACGGTGGATCAGAACAATTTTCTGATTAAACTTTTTGGATAAACTTTGCGAGGATCAGTTTTTGTGAATCAACCTGTAAATATATGTAATCTAAATGTACTGTATATACTCGAGAATATAAACGTTCAACATGGATAAATATTACAACAGAGTACTCTGGGGATGAGCAATAAAGAGGTTAAATGACTAAAACGAATGAAGATGGAATAAAAAACAGATTTGTTATGTTGAATTTAACTTTGTCACGTTAATGATGTGATATTTTGCAAAAAAAAAAAGTTGTATTTTGTTAAATGAACATAAAACTTGCTTATGGTTTGTGAATCTAATACGCGCGTACGTATACAGTACTCTTAAAAGGTGCCGCAACCGATGTGTGAGACAATTATTTCGGTGAACATATACAAGCGTATCGTTGATTGAACTTGAAAATTAACCCCCATTGCTTTTATCAGTCAAGCTATAATACATATAACGGACTAAAATAATAAGATGCATGAAAATGGAAAAACCAGGAACAATTTATCTGAATTTATAAACAAACAGAATATGTTCGAAGCTTTCGTACTATACATAGGAAATGTATCAAATATCGTATATGTATGTATATAGTGGATTTCGAATTTGTTCTAGACATACTCAATTAAATTTTATGTTTTTGATCAGTTCCTAAAACAAACATAATTTTAATTGGTTTTTGTAGAAAAAAAAATATATTTTGGTTTGAACAAATTATATCAACCATCGATTTTGTGTTTAGCTCTAAATATAGTGCCATACAATTAATCGGTTAGATATCGACATTGATATATACTATGTGTACCTGTGTTTAGTTTTTATTTAAAATATAAAAAAAAATCGATTGACCGAATACTCTTTACCATTCAGCGTTTGCACTGAAATGGCGACACATTATCTTTTGAAGGAGGTAGCTTAGCCCAGTCAGCCCAGGTATCAATTTGGTTCAATCTACCACAGACCGCGATTGATTCTAATTTAGACTAATTCAAAATCAACCGGCCAGTTATACAAATTTATGATAGACTTAAAGAAAATTTTAGTAAAAGCGACATTTATTAAGTGAAGAGTGCCTTTTAAAGGACAGGAAAAGGGAAATAAGGAAATTAACAGTAAGCGTATTTTGTTGACAAAAATTGAATTCGAATTTTTTTGGGTTTATTTGTTTTCCAAGAAAATAGCCAATTTGATTTAATTGACAAAAGCCAACCTTTCCAAATAAAATATAAATTTAATATGTATTATGACTCTGGTGGCAGGTATCATAACCAAGAATTAGAATTATGTTTAATTAAACCCAATTTTTTTTGGGTTAATGTTATTCTTGCGGGGATTTATCCTTTGCAATTGTTGTTGTAAATTTGTCAAGGAAATACGCTAAATATTGTGAGTAGTTTTTATTACTTAAAAACTATTTTGACTTTTATGGTACTGTAATATTTCGATTAATAAATCTTTCTCGAATTTTGTTTTTAAAGTTTTTTATTTAGAAAATTCACTTTAACAAATTTATTAATTTATTATTTTAATTTATGAACAAAGTTTTTATTTATAATTTTTCACTATTGTATCATACACTTTAATATAAAAATTTTCCAAAAAAAGAAAAATTAATTTCCAACACTTTTTTGGAATTTTTTCACAATTTTTATCTTTTTTATAATTTTTACATACATACGTTGGTGCCACTTCATCGATAGAACTGATCCCCTCGTTTTTTTATTTCGTTCAAACAAAATATATTTTGTTTGTCCGGGTATATCACAACCCCTTTTGTGCCAGAGTATATTATTCTGAAACACATAAATAAAATGCTAATGGTATTGCGTAACTTGACAGGCAATGTAATAATAATAAGTACATCGAAAGTATTCGTTGCATCTATATGCAAGTATTTCTCCTAATTCGTATTTTGCGTTATGGAAATTCGCTTGTATAGAAAGAATTACAGGAGAATACGCTACACATTGAAATGTGAATAAAAATATTTTGCTGATGATGATTTTGATGATTACTGAGAATATAATTCATACCTAAAAATCATCTATTTCACTATGCAATTTTTTTGTTATTTTTGTTATTAATAAGTGATAATACAACACTGTTGTATTGTCGCTGTGGGAAAAACGTTGTTATGGCAATAACCTACTATTTATTATTTTTGGCGATTTTTATTAATAAAAATAAATTCATTAGAATCAAAGTAACACACAACAAAAACAAAATTTTTATATAACTATCTGTCAACTTATGCAATTACAAAATATTTGTGAATCAGTATTGATTACTGCTTGATACAAAGATGGATAATTGTGATAATCAAAGATGGGGAGAGTGTACAAATAAAAAAATCGAAGAGTTAATACTCAATAGTGTTCCTTTAAACACGGAACGAAATAAGAAAAGTATTTGGAAACAGTTTATGGATTTTTGTGCAACACGTCAATACACAATTGAGCGAGACACATCAATTGATATGCTCGCGTCATATTTAAAAGATTATGCATGCAATATGCGTAAGTCTAACGGAGAAAATTACAAGGAAACTGTAATTAAAACTATTTGGAATACGCTAGCGAAAATGCTTCAAGAAAAATATTATGCAGAATTTAAAATAAAATTTGACCCATTTCGTGATATTGAGTTTAAACAGGCAAGATGTGCCAGAAATTCAAAACGGAAACAACTTCAAAGTGAACCGAACAAACGGAAATTAAGTGCTGTAGCTTTTACGTCAAATGAATCTACTTGTATGCAAACGTATTGGGATGAAGATAACCCTTATGGACTTCAAAAGAAATTCTTCAACATTGTTGCGACAGAATTAGCGTGGCGTGGTAACGAAGCCGCGTTTGCTTTAACTCATTATTTTAAGAGAATTACAGACCATTTCGGTAATGATACGGGACGAATTGAATATAACCCTATATTCACCAAAACTACACAAGGAGGTGCAAGCCGTTGTGCTAATAGTAAGTGGCTCACGCAAAATGTGAATAATATCAACGTTTGTCCCGTACGATTATTCAATAAATTAATGAATAAACGGCCAAATCATGTAACCTCCGAAAGATTGTTTCTTACACCCAATCCTTTCTGGAAAAATTCAACTGGAAGGTGGTATAAAAATCTTCCAGTAGGTGTCAATGAATTATCAAAATGGACCAAACAAACGGCCCAGGCAATTGGAATTGATGTGCAAAATAATAAAATCACCAATCATAGTCATAGATCAACTGCGGTTACTATAATGGCAAATGCGGGTATTTCAGATCAACAATTGATTAAAATAACCGGCCATAGCAGTGCTAATTCAATTCAGCCATATTTAAATATGCAGCCAGAGCAACACAACAATATTCTAGAAAAGATGCGAGGAAGTTCTGCTGAGCCGTCAAAAGCTGTAAACCCAATCGTTTCATCTAAAATTAACAACAAAAATGAAGGACAATTCCGATTTGAAAATTGTACCTTCAACAACTGTCAGTTCTACATAAATATAATATGTTTCAATGGTATTCTTGCATAATAAATAATTGTTATTACAAATATAATCTTTCATGTTGTGAATTTAAGTTTTATCTTTCACACCAATTCATTATATTCTCCACCCAAATATAACTCGTGGTCCTCTTAAGAATCGATAATTTTTTCCAAATGTCACTCATGCGTATCCCAAGCTTTAGAAAATGCAACTCGTGCTGCGCACTCGTTGCATTTTCGTCGCTGGGATACGCATTCGTGACATTTGAAAAAAATTATCGATAATAAGCGGACCACTAGTTATATTACGTCTGATTATACTGCACTACATATTTTTATATCGTATGAGCTTAGTAGTAAATGTCGAATACTTTGTTTTATTTCAATTTTAAATTTTTCCGTTTTTTTTATTTATGTAGAGATTAATTTTCTCGTTAAGAAATATATTAATCCCCTACATCACCCCCCTTGCAGTTTAAAGTCCCCCGGGTGTTGATGTGAAAACCTGTCGGGTTTTTAATTTATATCTATAATATTGACTTGAGATAGCTGCCACGGAAATGATTCGGTTGAAATAGGTTCCGAATGCGATAAATTAATTTACTACTGCTTGCGGTAAAAGTTAAAATGCACATGTCGAATTGGTTTTGGTGCTTCCAGTTCCATTGAGCAAAGTATGCCATACGCTGGTTTCAAACGGTCAAGCGATATTGATTGTTGCTTGCCTTTAATATCTATGACAAATTGTTTTCGTAGTTTGCGAATCACTTTAAATGGGCCCTCATAAGGTGAAGTAAGGCCTGTGCGAGCAGTCGCAATTTTCAAGTGACTTTGGCACAACAATTTTGCTCTCTGTTACTCGTGGTGGAGTGGGTATGATATCATACATAGTTGATCTTAAACGGTCGATCACTGTGTCATGGGTTGGCATAGGAGTGCGAGGATTATCTGCAAGAAATTCACCCGGTAATTTCAAGGTTTGTCCGTAGACAAGCTCAGTCGGTGAACACTTGCACAATCGTTGCTGCTGACATATCTATCATGGGATAGGCTTCTGGCCAGCGGGTGAATCTATCGACACATGTTAGTAAATATTGACATCCATTTGACGGTGGAAGAGGACCAACGACGGGTATGTGGATATGTTCAAATCGACCTTGGGGTATCTCGAATTGCGTTAAAGGTGACTTAGTATGCCGTTGGACTTTCGGTTTTTGGCATGCTAAACATGATTGTGCCCACTAGTTACGTCTTTGTTTATGCTTGGCGAGAAATAACGAGCTATAATCGGCACGAGCCAGATAAAATATTCTGTAGTTCCTCGTCTTTTTGCTGCGCTGACATAATTGCGCCACAATCAAGCTTTACCTCAATTGTATTAATGTCTAATTGATCAGTACTTCTGCAAGTTTCATTTTCAATTATCGTTGTACTGATTCTTGACAATGCATCTGCAACTACGTTGTCTTTACCTTGTTCATGCTGAATGTCGTAGATGGCGTAGATTGGTGAGGATTACGTTCAGTTTTGAACTGAATTGCTCTAGTCAGTGGTGTATGATCGGTATATTGTAAACTCCCGACCTTCCACAAAATACCTAAAATGTTTGATGGCTAAGTATATTGCCAATAATTCCCGATCGAACGCGGAATATTTTCTTTCTGTGTCCGAAAGCTTCTTTGAAAGGAATCCCAAAGGCTTCCAGCTATTTTTTTTATTTTGTTGGAGCACTGCTCCTACTGCTACATTTGACGCGTCAACTGTCACGCTAAATTTCGTATTTGACAGCGGATGCGCTAGTAATGTAACTGTACCCAATTTTCTTTTTAATTCCTGGAATGCATCATCACATTCTTTTGGCCACGAAAATGTTTTCAGTGTTTAGGCCTTTTCAGTAAATTTGCTAAATGCGTATGGATTGGGGCTAATGTTTCAGCTAAATTCGGTATACACCGGTGGTAATAATTCACCATGCCAACAAATTTCAGGAGCGGGGAAATCAATAATGGCATTAATTCTCTCTTGAGAGGGCAGAATACCATTAGGTGTGATCTTATGGCTTAAAAAATCTAAAGAACTTGCGCCGAACACACATTTAGAGCTCTTAATATGCATGTCATAGTCCACTAATTTCTGAAAGAGTTGTTCTAGATGCATTTTGTGCTGTGCCTCATCGGCAGATGATACTAAAATATCTTTTTTACTTTTTAATTTTTGTTGAATGTTAATTAAAAATTAAAAAGTAAAATTAGCGTTCACAGCTTATGTGATTGTCGTGAAGAAGAAAAAATTGTAATTGAATTTATCTGTATTAGTACGATTCGCTAGTACATAAAGCACAGGACATTCTGTATATATAGAATGTAAATTGTGGTATAGTCAGTCCAGTCGCCGCGGCCTGATGAGAGGATTGATTTTTTCATAATCATAAGCTCATCAGTTCGAAACTGGATTGAATTCTCTTACAATCTTCGGAACATATTAAATTAAAAACTAAAATATCGTCGATATAGACGAATACGAAGTCTAAATCTTTAACTACTTCGTTAATAAACCGCTGGAATGTTTGTGCGGCATTGCGTAAACCAAAGGGCATTCGAGTGAACTCGAAAAGGCCAAAAGGAGTGGTTATCGCTGTTTTATGAATGTCTTCCGAAGCTACGGGAATTAAATGATAGGCTCGGACTAAGTCGATTTTTGAGAAAATATTATTTCCATTCAAATTCATGGAACAATTTTGAATATGCGGTATACCATGGTCTCCAATCAAGATCTTTTTTCTTGACCATGTGCAATGTGGAGGGAGAACAGGAGAAGATGAAGGTCTACAAATGCTAGTTCAACCATATGCTTAAATTCTAATAAGGCTGCTTTATGGCGTATGGAAGTAACTATATGATGGAACACTGGATGTTTCATTGGTGTATTATAATTAGGCTCTGATGTGAGCGAAGGGAACTTTTTAAGAATTGTCCCATACCCATTGTCGATTGCGAAACGAATTGGACTTTCAACATCTACTTGCGTCTCATTGGCACATATTGACAGCTGAGTCGCTGAATCAACTAGCCGTTTACGCCTAACATCGACTAAGAGGCCAAATTTCACCAAAAAATCTGGTCTGAGTCCGATATTAACCTCTAACAATTTTGTACTGTAGGTATTAATTGTGCTGCCATTGGCTGCCGATAACACGAGATCGGACTTATTATAATTCAAATAAATTGGCGAAGAATTCATGTTGCCAATCTTATTACTATTATTATTATTGCAATTCATTTTGCTTGTATAATTATTATAAAAATTCAGGTTTGACATGTTTATATGTCTGACAGGGAGCACCGACAGGTCAGCTCCCGTGTCTATTACGAAGTGTAGGTTATTTATTTGGTCAAATACAATTAATCGGCTTGTTTTTTTTTATTGGTCTGTGCCGTAAAGACCTGGGGACTGTTTAAATGTTTTTTGACGTGCTCGGCACGTTTTCGGTCGTCGCCTGGTTTGCTAAAGGCTGGCTCCCTCTCCGGCTGCATGGCGGATAACATGCTCTCTCTTTCTCTCGATATCTATAATGTAATACACAATATCGGTTTGTATTAGGTCTACTTGGCGACCCCCGTCCTTGATTCGACCTATTGTTATAATTTCTATTATTTGAGTTAGATCTATTTCGCTGTCTCCATCCTTGTGATTGTAACCTATTCCCCTGGGCTAGCTGGTTCTATTTTGCCTCGATTTGGGTTAATCGCTCTTCGACTGTTTTTCTTTGTGTCAATCTAATAGGGAGCTCTTGACCTTGCTCATTACGCTGAGTGGGACGGGATCTTTGTGAAGTCTGATATGTCTGCTTGTGACTGGTGATTGCGCTTATATAGCTAACATTTGTCTGCATTGTTTCATGTATGCGGTCTGCCATTTTGGCCAACTCTTCTAGTGTCTGTTCCGCTGGCTGCGCTGCTATGGCTATTCTGATTATCTCTGGCATTCTTCTGACCCAGAATGATCGGATTACTACCGCGGATAACTTCGTGCTCGCAAGCGAGCGAATCGACCTTAAAATATCCAATGGTTTGCCTTCGCCAATCTGCAGCCCTGTCAGTAATTGTGCGAGCTTTTACTCTTTTGAAGGAGCTAAGCGCTCTAAAAGCAAATTTTTTAATTTTAAGCATTGATTGATCGTGGAAGGACATTCGAAACAATCGGAAATTAGATTGCACGTGTCAGGCATTAAAGCGCCAAGTAAGTGCAAAAATTTGGTTTTTTCGGATTTAATTTGTTGCGTTTCAAACTGCAACTCGGCCACTCGGAACTAGTTCAATGGTGATGCCGTCCAAAAAGGTCTGGGGATATATTTCCAAGTTCCCAATTAAATTAAAATATTCAATTCAGTATTTAGGTGACTTTTTATTCTTACGTGCCAACAATAGGGCCGAATACAAAAGGATTTTGTTTTTTATTAATAAAATCATTTTCCATTTTCTTGAATTTGAAAGATATTTACAAGAAAAGTAAGTAGTTTTTCGTTTTGTGTGTGGGCAAAGCAAACTGAAAAAATGTGCTGTGGGCAAAGCGCTTAAATGTCCTTCAAATCGTTAGAGCTCAAATTTCAGTTGATATTGGTTTTATCGTCTACTTTTTTAATATTCGTATCGACAAGTTGGAAAATTAAAAAAAAAAAATGTCTGATGAACTCACGGGCCGAAGTGAAATATTTCATATATGTTAGTGATAAACTACGGCATCTGTTCTGCTACGAAATGAAAAAAGAAATTTGACGGGTTCAGACCACCAGTTCAATTTTTTATAAAAAAAAACTACACTTTGGCTGGCTATGATTTGGTAAAGCATTCCATGTGACACAGCGCCAATTTTTACAATGACAGAAATATTTTCAACTAGAAAATAGCTCCATATTTATTAAAGTGCTAATTTTTAAAACTAAAAAATGTAATAATTTAAAATGTAGCAATAATAAGAACTAAATAAAACTGCCACTTTTCCAAAAAAATTATTGTATTTATTTTGTAAACTGCAGGTAATGCATTACTTTTATAAGTATGCAATGCATTATTTTTCGTATATTATGGAAATCCAAAATATTCTCAGCATCTATATAAAATGATTTTTGGATACATTTCTGGATATGATCAATTATCCTGTAACTTACATGTCTTAACCGATTATGATGAAATTTGACAGGTACGATGGAAATGCGTTGGTTAAACAATTTTTGGATGAAGTTTATGAATATGAAAAATTAGCTTGTTATTTGGCTATTTTTTAACCGATTATGATGAAATTCGGCAGGTATGAATAACGAAAATTTGCCTGTAACTTGGCTATTTTATAACCGAATATGATGTAATTTGCCGTGTATGATGGAATTTGGATTCTTAAATGATTTTAATAAGGAGTTATAGAATATAACCAATTAAGATGGAAATAATGGTGTTTAATGACTTATGGTCATGTTGATGAAGATGGGGATTGAGCTGGTGATGGTCTTGGTGATGATGGTGGTGATAATGATGATAGTTTTCGTGGTGATTGTATTGTTGATGATCTTGGTCATGGTGATGAATATGGTGATTGAGCTAGAGATGATGGTGGTGGCTCATGGTTATCTTGGCTATTTGTTAACTGATACTGGTGAAATTTGACAGTTACTAAAATGATTTTAAGGTAAAGTTCTAGGTGACTGGGTTATTTCATTTCTCGGAAAATAAAATATCGATAAAATAGCTGAAAATTCCTCCTTTTCCCAAATATTTCCTGCTTTTCCTAAATATGTATCTAGAAAAGAGCAGTAAATTCCCCCTTTTTCAAAATATTTTTATAGAATTTTCTCTCGATCTTTCTCTTTTCCAGAATATATTACTAGAAAGAGCAGTAAGATCCCTCTTTTCAAAAATATTTCAACACAAAATTCTGGATAAGGAAATAAATTCTTCATTTTCCAGAATTAAAATTTTCGTTTCTGTTTAATAAAAATTTAATATTATTTGAAAGAAATGTCCATTTTCCAGAATATTTCAGCACGGAATATTTTTTGTTCATAATTAGCATTAACTGCATGATGCTTCATTATTATTGTTACTTAACATAATCAATATCATCATTACCATATGCATATAGTACCATATATATTTGGGGCAAATAGGCAATTTTCATATCAGTGGTGAAAATGTTGATGTTGGCATGGTTTTTTTAATTGATCGGAATATGTTCGGATATTTAATTGTACCGGTGATATATGTGCATTCACGTTTGAATATTTAATTGTAGACTTACAACCATATTTGACCCATTATCCATTTTCAATAATTCCTCTCGGCCTTTATATCGCATTGTTTTATGATTATATATGCGTTGTTTGAAATTGATTCTTAATGATAATCTCACTTACAATGCCCTTATGATAAACATAAACATTTTGGTGGCAGTCGTTTTAAACGAAGAAATCAATTCTTTGCCTCATAACATGCACTTTCATTATTTATAAACAAAGTATATTTTATAAATAATTTACAAATTATTACAGTAGGCATTTGATTATAAATCAATATTTACACGAAAAAGTCAAAATATAGTTTCTTTTTTTAAAACCAGATGTTCTTATCTACCTAAAAAATAATACGCTTACTATGATTTTCAAATTTATTTTAATAATTATACAAACCAAAATACATGTGATTTTTTAACCCAAGATTCGAACCATAATAAGGTATTTGCTGTCAAATAGTAAGGTTTTCTGAGCCAAGACTCAATCCAAAATATAGTTTACCCTTTTTAAAAAAATTACGTTTTCAAGTGTTATCCTTTACTAAATGTGTTCCCTTTTGCTAATTAGTTGGTGAATTGATCAAGTAAAAAATATCTTCTTGTTTAGAAATAAGCGACATAGGAGAATTTGTCTTCTTTCTGCAATTGGAAAATCTGGTTACCTTATTTAATATAGTCTGTCACGTAACGTTGATTAAATAGAAGTGGCATGATTTTGTTTTTCGAAATTCACAACATTTTAGTATGAAATTTTAGCAAAGCTTTTACAAAATCAAGTGAAAATCAAATAATTATCATGTCTAAAAACTATAACTACCGTGTAAAACAAATCTAACAAACATTAAAATATAATATGTCGTTTTAACAAAATTTGACATGTCAACAACAACTGTTATACATATATATATATATATATATATATATATATATATATATATATATATATATATATATATATATATATATATATATATATATATATATATATATATATATATATATATATATATATATATATATATATATATATATATATATATATATATATATATATATATATATATATATATATATATATATATATATATATATATTTAAATACCATCATCACCCCACAATTTATGTTAAATAAAAAACAGCAAAACTTCATTCATTCAACCATTAAACTGAATCTAGGTCACAACCATTTATTTAGTAACCCTGCAAAAAAATATCCAGGTGAATTACATCCGTAGTTATAAAATACGGTAATTTACAAATTATATATCTAACGCGACTCGTCTCGTGATTATAAATTGTCTTTATGTAAACTCCGCACGATTCCAAATGTGAGAACGACTCGCGTATAATATACTAGATTGACACGCTACGCCATCAATTTAGTAACAACCTACCTACCGTAACACATTTTAATTTACAAATTATAATTTATTTTCTCTCCTAGCTTGTGTTGTACACATACAAAATACTGAAATAACAAAAATTGACATTATTTTGTGTAATTGTTTGTTTATCAGTGCGACATTATTATCATGTCATTGTAACAGCTGAGTTTTGAATTTTTCATTACCAGCATGTCACGCTAGGCATACAATTGATAGATTTTTATTTTTGTTTTTTAGTTCCCAAATTGACATTAAATTACATGTTAGATTGAATTTGATTTTTGGTTTATTTATGATTTATTTGTAAGTGATTGAATTAAGTAAAAGAAAAGAAGTATAATGGTGGTACAATCAAACTTGTTGAGTTGGACACCTATTTATCCTGGACAACTACCTAAGTTAACTAAGTTCGACCAAGCATTAAGCAAGGTCTCCCATAGATGGCCGGGCCTCACCGAACACTCTGTTACACACAACATAAAGAGGGTTTAAGTATAGCTAATAATTAGTAACACAATGACAACACATTTCTAATCTAATTTTATGATTTATTAAAATTCAAACTGCGTTCTGAAATAACCTTTATTAGTTTGCTGGGTGAGATTTCTGGGCACTCTGATAATCGTAATCACGACCTAACAAAATAAATATAATTCGTATGAGCTACTTATTGAAATGATTTCCAGCTCAAACTACTATTATAAATTAAGCATTTCCGCGAACCTGCCACTAAGATTATAGAAGTTTGATTTGTGATAGACGGTGTCCTGTAATGAATTACAGTAATCAAAATCAAAATAATTAGACGCTAATGAGTTCCTAAATTATGAAGTCCGAACTGAAGTGCCTGTAAATTAAGAAGACAAAAATCAAGACAACACAATGTCTAAACTTTTCGCGGGAATCTCTGAAAATAAAATCAAAATTAACCCATTATTACTAAATATTTAGCTTAAATAAATCAAAATCACGGCATCCGATTACATCTTAGATTACAACTTTTACTTAAATTTCAGTAAATCTTTTTGTTATTAATATTCGATAAAGTACTTAGCATAAAACACCAAATTTCTAAACTACGCTTCGTTGGATGCTTGATGTTTCCGGAAATCAGGTCAGTTTCTCATCTATTTCTAAGCTAGAACAAATTACTCGATTATTTTATTAGGACATCCCATTTAATAATCAACTGGTCCGTTTCCTGTTCTATGAAACCGAAATCCTAATTTACTTCAAAATTAATTAATAACTTAAAAATTAGCCCCTAACTCCCTAAAATAAATTAAGCTAGGCGTCTAAATTGCAAGGACACCAAATTAATTACTAATTGTCAAATTTAAAATTAACTTTAGCCTTAAAATAATAACGTGCACGGGTTATAAAATTGTATCATC
The DNA here is from genome assembly GCA_958295665.1 of Tipula vernalis. Classification (NCBI taxonomy): domain Eukaryota; kingdom Metazoa; phylum Arthropoda; class Insecta; order Diptera; family Tipulidae; genus Tipula; species Tipula vernalis. The sequence goes on along the minus strand of OY282559.1, from coordinate 232,349,321 downwards.
TGTATTCCAACATAACAATAAAAACAAAACCGCTTCAATCTTGTACGATGTACGGACACCTAATTAGTCAATAGTTAGTATTATGTAAAAACTACAAATCCGCTAGATGCTTGAAGATTCTGGAAAGCTGAAATTGGTTTCACGGGACTTCTTAAAAATCGAAATCGAGATTTATTAGTTCTTTCTAATATTTACTTGTTTAAATAAAGTCGAATTTATTTAATTTAAAATTTGGAATTAAAATCAAAAACGTTAATGTTAGAGCTAAACCAAATTTTCTAAATGTCTACAAAAAAGATAAACAGTTAAACATAAAAAAAACATTGAAAATAGCTAAGTTTTTGGAGACCAAACAGCAAACGGAAAGTATAGTTAAACGTTTTGGCATAAGTAAGACCATTGCGTATAATTTAAGAAGGAGAAAGCATGAATTTGCGTTCAGAATGGAAATTGAAGCGGAATAATCAAAGCGGAAAATGACAGAAAGAACCGAACTGCTATGTTTTAAGAAGCTCAGAACTGGACCTATAATACAACGAGCTTGGTTTACTGCAGTGTGGCTTATTTTTTAAAGCACTGCCAGATCGGAGCTTTGTAATAAAAGGTGAGACATACAAATGTGGAAAATGGTTGAAAGAACGATTTTCAGTTCTACTATACGCAACTTGTGAGTGAGAGTTGCTTCAACCTCTACTGATCGACAAATCACGGAAACCACGTGCGTTTAAGAATATTAAATTGGATTAATTACCAGTAATATCGCGACATAATCAAAAGGCGTGGATGACAAGATTATTGTTTGAAGAGTGGTTGCAAACTGTAGACAAGCAGGTGTAAAAATCTTGATGAAATATTATTTTGTTTGTTGATAATGGCCCTGCCCATAATACTACTGTAAACTAACTAACGTTAATTTGAAATTTGAACCACCAAACATCATACCATGTCCATGATTCAGCCCATGGATCAGGGAATAATCGAAAACTTTAAACAACGCTACCGAAATTTGTTGACAGGCAGTGAAGACGATTTGAATGAAATTTTCCAGAAAGAAGAAGAAATTGCCATTATGTTGGCAGCACATAAAAATGTTTGCGTTAATGAAATATGCGAACTTGCTACCATCTGTTCAGGAGTCAGAATTAGCTTTTCAAAGATTCTTAGTGAATAATAATCGAAATATTATCCAAACCACTAGTAATAAATATTTTACATTAAAATAGGTAGAATTATTTGATAAAATCGTATTAATAATGTAAAAAGTAAATTGAAGAAATGAGGTGCAATGTACTACGAAAAATGAATTACATATTTTTATTAATTGTTATATTTCAGATTAACAAATGTAATTAAGTTCCAATTCCCACTAAAACCTCTCAGTAAGCCAAAGAAGAAACAACAATGTTCTGAAACCCATCAAATATTAATAATTATGATCATAGATCTAAGTAATACTTATAATAAACCGAAGTAAAAGTTATTTAAATTTAAATTTAGACTCTGAAACAAAGTATAAATTAATATCTCGGTAATTTAATTCAAATTTGGAATAACAATTAAAACTAAAAATTAAATTTAAATATTTTAATTCAAAGTTTAAAAAACAAATTATAAATTAATTAATAGATTAAATTTTTGTTATTTTTTACAAATACTTAAATTTTAGTTTTTTTTGCCAAACCGACGGGGGCCTCCTCCCCTTAACCGAACTCAAAAACTATTAACTGACAAAAAATTTCATTGAGTCACAATTTCAGTTCACAACTCCTTTGACCACAATCCCACTAAAAGATTGGGATGGTGATACCAAATTCATATGTTCGTACTACTGTACAACCACCTTCCCCAGAAAATTATAAATCAAAACAAAAGTATCGAAATACCTGAACATCACATGGGGAATAATAAGTTAGCATGAAGAAGGAAAACAACACAGTTTCAATACAAAAAGCACAACCACTACAAATTCTATAATTTTATATAAATAAATTATTGCTTTATTGCTTTGGTAAACTCATGCAACCATTTCATCACAATGTTTTAGCACATACTAAAATTTTAGTTTTTTTATAAAAACTACCAAATCTTAGTACAACTGTATAACCCACAGAAACAACCAAACAAAATGTCTTAGTTATTGTCTTCGGCAATTTTAAAACTTGCAAAATCACGAAAATTCTTTTTACCAAAGCAATACGCCATTAAATAAAATTATATACTCATTTCACAATCACATCTGCAACAATGCATGTGACGTGAAAATACCTGTCTAACGGTACCTGAGCAGTACCGTTAATTTTTTGAACATTCATTTTCCTAATTCTGGGTCAAATTATTCACTTCAGACGAAATTAAAATAAAAATAAACGTACATCCGAGATTTAATCAATTATTCCAAAATTTTAACTAAGAACTCACAGAATATTATTAAATTTCACCACAAACAAAAATTATTTTTTTATTTTTCACTTTTTAACAAATACTATACACTTTATGTACAAACTTAAAAGGGAAAACCTCTTATAATTTCACTTTAATTCACAAAATAATCAGTTTTACAGTTAATTCATTGTATCAAAATTATTTTCACATTTAATTAATTAGTCTAAATAGAATTAAACGATTAGTTTTTAGTTTTTTTTCCAAAATGAAATGTAAATGTAACAAAAAATGAAAAATAGTTAAATTCTGCCGCCCCAAACACATGCTTTGACGATTTATTAAAATTTCAACATCAAAAATTTGTGTTTCTTAATTAATTATTTAAGCCGCTTAGCATTGTAGCCTTTGCGCACGGAAAACATGAACATATGTAATCTAAAGATTTTATTTTATTATCCAGTTTGGTCGTAAATTCTAAGGAATCTGCAAGAAGAACTGGAATCGGGGTAGATTTCTTCATATCCTGTTCCAAATGTTTTTTATTACTTGACAAATGTTGTTAGTAGTGATATTATCCTCTTTGGTTATTATGCAGGCGAATTCCATTTTACATTTAATAATTGCTTTATATTGTAGAGTCTAAGCAGCATTTCCGGATGAGAATCTCCCTCTTTGTGAGTAAAAATTGTTATGTTTGGTTGGGCTTGTCTTTAATGACTTTATCATCAATTTTGAAGATCATTTTCCTTTTATTAATTTGTTTTGTAAAGTTAGACTAACAATGAGTATTTTACATTCCCTTCGAGATCGTCATTGTTTTCCCCGCTGATCGCCATACAAAAATCATCAGTAAACTGGAGAATATTTGTCTCAACGTCGTTAAGTTTATGTACGCTGGAGTTGAAAATGTTTGGGAGCGACTTGGGGAGAAAATTGTAATTTCTCTATTTGTCAAGAAATACTTAGTATATCTAATTGATTATGTTTGGGTCAAAATTCATGCTCTTCATTATGTTAATTCTACATTGCCAAATGCTCTTTTAAACTCTTTAAAAAAAGTTTAGCTAAATAAAAAATAAAAAAAATTTGATTTACGTAAACCGAATACGATTTTTCGACAATAAACCCAATTGAACTTTAAAAACCGAAATGACTATGCAAGATATCAGAAAAGACGACTTAACAAGGCCCATATTTATATTATCCGTAATCCGTTAATTCGAAAGATATTGCATTAAGAAAAAAATATTTTTTTTAGGGATTTCCGTTTTTCGTGCATCTTATTGTACTAATAAATGATGTCATAGTTTTTATCAGTGTTGCATCATAATATACCCCAATGCTACTAGATGGTACGGATTTTTTAATATTGCAATTGGAAATTAGCAACAAGAACACATAAAATAATTTTAAATTTAATGTATAAGTAATTTAAAACATATAAATATTTCACGCTTCAAGTTTAACTTCCTTTAAATCTACCCTAGTCGATATATACAGAAGTTACATGTTGAACCGAAACATGACCGACCGAGTTGTGAACTGAAAATTGACTGAACGAACCTTTCAATCGAAAGTTACATGTGTTTCCCGTTTAAATGTGAAATCGTATAAAAGCAAAATTAAAGTAATCAAAAACAAGCCAACACATCTAGTAAAACATCCACTTCTTCATCTGACCACAAATTTCTTTTTTTTAACTCATTCTGTGTTTTGTACTTCAATTTATATGTTAGTTGGCAGTTTACATGTTAGAATTTTCGTTAAGTTTCAGTCGGTTATCATTTCAGTTCAACGTGTAACTTCAATAATAGGCTAAACTTTTCGCAAGAACGAATCAAAAATATTTAAAAATGGATGTTTATAGAATTTTTTTTAGAAAGTGGTGCCCTTAAATAACGCTGGCCGAGAGAAGGAATCAAGAAAAGTGACAATATGGCGGGAGGGTATATTATAAAATGCAGGAGGGTATATTATATTTCTGTGACAAATGGAGGAGGGGTGTTTGAAAACAGGAAAAATTGCGTCACATTATTATGGATGCCCCTTAAAAGTTAATCCAAAAATTGAGTACGATAAAACACCTCTTTACTTTCTCCTTTTGTTTTTTATTAGCAAACCAGTTACGATGAGAATGCCACCATTGTCAATGGTTAAGGTCACTGCATGTGCCAAATAATTTCTTTTTATCTCAGAACTTTCACCCAATGAAAGCACAGTATTGGTAAAAAAATAAAAATGTACCCAGTTTTCTCATCGCTTCTAAATTAATCTATGGGGACTTTTGAGGGCAATATGCATGCATCACATTGTGCTATTTAAACTATGAACTAGCAAAATTTACATATGTTGCTTACAAATATTTAAACGAAAATTTTTTTGAAAATTTGCAAGTCTAGCGTGGTTTGTAATAAATATTATAATAGATCCTTAACATTGCAATAATCTTGCTATTTTTGTCACTTCAATAATGTTCTTGACGAATTGATGTGGAATGTAGATAGTTCCCCATATTATTACCATAATCTAATAATCTTTTAATTTATTTGAACACGACACTCAATAAATAAAAATCAACTTGCTCATTTCACGTTTTGTTTTTATTGTTCTTTTTCTCTATTTTCCCATTTCAGATCATTAGATAATTTTTCATGGCGTGGTGGCCACCGTCAGCTAAAAACATGTAAACTATCCGAAAGTGAAATACTATTTGATAAGCTAAAAAAAATTCGTCACGCTAAAAACACAATTGATTTTGTAAACTTATTTAAATTAGAAGAAAAAATTAAAAATTGTAAAATCCAAGTCTATAACAATTTTAATCGACAGAATAGTGTTGCAGTGAACAGTGGTGGTTTATATATAAATAATACTAATAAAAAGTCAAACAGCGCAAATCCAGATTATAATCGAATTTTTACAACAACCAAATCATTTTCACCGTACAAGAAAAAAAAACGAAACTCATTTACAACAACTGATATACCGACAACAAAAAAGGTAGCTGCATCGACAAAAGTGTCTGGTGGTGGTAAAAATAATTCTTGTAAGTACAAACATTTTTTTATAATATGTAACGTGATCAATTTTGTAACGTGCCTTTGCTTGTGGTATTGTTTTGTGTGCTGTGTGTAAAAAAAGCGACAGTATGGAAAAATGCAGTGGTACCCCTTTTTAATTTTTTTTTTTTTTTTTTTCGAACAATGGAAACTACCAATATATTACACTTTACGCGAATACTTACAATTGCTTTGAAATTATTATTATACAGTAACAGCTCGAGCAATTAATTATTTTGCAAATTCTTACATAGAAAGTCTAACCGTATAAGTTGTGCGATTATGAAGCATACAACTAATAATCTCGTTGTTAATGGAATGACATTTAGATAATCTCATTTTGATGGACGCCGTTACTTTTATGTATCGCCACGGTTACAAGGAATTTTCGCTAAGATTGGAAATTATATTCAAGCAGATGTTTTTTATAGAATGCCATTAGAAATTTCGTAATCCTCCGGTACGATGTCCCCTCCCACAACAAAGATTTAAATCGTTGTGATTTTCCTATTGTAAATACATCTCGAGAACCAACCTCTGTTCTTCTAAATTTAGAGTAATGTTAAATTTGTTAAATTCCATCACCGAAAATTGTTGAAATGCATATTTTCAATCTCTCTTAATCCACATTAAAGATCACGCAAGTAAATTAAAAGATAATTCTGATAATTCTAAAATGTACGAAAGTCTTGAAATCAATTCTTAAACTTAAACAAATTTGAAAATGTATTTTAATTTTAGTGATTGTTATGACCTACAGTATCTGGTAAGATGATTTCGAAATTTTAAGAATTCGGATAGTTCTAGAGAAAAAAAATTGTAATTTTAAAAATTCTGATAAAGTTCTTAAAATTTTTACTTTACAGTAAGGTTAAATATTTTAAAAGTTCGAGAAGTTATTGCAGAAAATTTAAACGTTTTACATAGAAATATAATAATTCTTAGATTTCGTCAAATGTTTTATTAAATTTTAAATTTTATAAATTTCCAAAATTCTTAACGATAATTCTCAAACTGTTTAAAAATTGTGAATATTATTTGATTTGCTGATTACTAATTTATATATATGTATATACATATATGTACAAATATATTTATTTTTTATATCATCATTGACTGACTCCCTAATTGCCTCGGGAACGCTTTTTTTTTATTTCCAAATTATAAGCTGTAATTTGATAAATGAGTAGCCTGAGTGATACAGATGTCGACCTGTAAACAACAAACTTCGAATAGAAAATGTTTCGGGTTCGATGATCACCAAAGTCCGTGTTAATTTTAATAAAATTTTTATTTCATAACGGCCTTTCTTTGGTTCAATACGAATTGAAAAACATAAACTTTTGTAATGTAAAACAATGAATATGTAATAAATTTTGTAAAACTGGTAATCAACATTTATGCTGGTACAGCAAATTATTTCATTCGATATTCAATCATTTCAAATAAACTTTCGCGTTCGATTCTCACCAAGGACGTTTTGCATTATTTCTTTATTTTTATTTTTATTTTATAACGGCATCATAACGAATTGAAAAATATAAAATTTTGTAAATATACAATTATACAACGGGTAATTAACGTTTAGTCTTATACAGCCTAAAGCATTAAGATGGCAGCATTAGACAATTACAGTTTTTTAACATTTTTTTTCTATCAAAACCATACAGAAAACCCAAAGCAACTAACACGAATAAAAATGGCAACTACACATAATTTCTTTGAATTATTTAGGATATATTTAGGATTATTATTGGAATATATAATAATAACAATAAACTTAAGGAAACCCCGAACTCTGTTGGTCAGACTGTAACATACCAAAATAACAATGAAAATTAAATTTGATTTCTTTTATGATTTGGCTTTTAGTGGTATGTACCGCACTGGACTAGGACTACAAAAGTCTTCGGTTCGATTCTCCTTAAAGCTTTTTCTTTCCAATTTTTTTGTATTTTTTTTAAGTTTTATTATTCATGTAATAACCAAATATTTGACTTTAAAGTAAATATTGCTCTTTATAGTTACTACAGTAATTACACAAAAAATAGCTGGTAAGCTTTTAAGATGCGCCTAAATGTATGCAAATACTACTACAATTTATTTAAAAATTGTTAAATTGTTAATTGTAGTAAGCCATGAAAATTTTTCGCTACATTTTTTCCTATTATAAAATGAATAGAATAAGCGAGGGGACTAACTGCAAAAACCGATAAATTCAAATTTTTCAAAAATGAATTATGCATGTCACTGAGCTCATCTCTTCCAATAGAATAAGACTTGAAAACAACAAATTGCACAATTGCAAATTTTCCGTATTATTTAAATTAAAAGTTTACGATTAAATGCAAAATCCGATACCTTAGTAAACAAATGAAATGCAAAAATCGATGTCTACGACAACCAATGGTGAGACTGATCACGTGTCATTACATTTATAATTTGTTTGTTGTTTAAAGGATTATTCTCTCAATAATCTATCTTTCAGTGTAGTTTAATATTTTGGTGGGGGAGAGGGGCGAGTAGACAAGAAAGATAGATGCAACAATCAACAACAACGCCAAGCAACATTTGTTACGGAACCAACCATCAATGGAAAAAATAGTGGTCACAAAAAGAAAATCGTTAGAGCTTTTCAGAAAAACTTGCGACACCAATTGGGAACGCTGATTAGGAGAATGTGTTTGTCTTGTGATTAAAAACTGTCAAAAAAAAAAAAAATTATACTAACAAACAATATACCGGTATGTGAAACCGGATCGAGTCTTTAATACTAACATACCTCTCCTTTCCTTCGGCCTTGTTATGTGTAAAGGTTGTACGGAGGGACCGGCGTCATCCGAGTGTCTAGCTTAGGCTTGCTCGTACATTCTGATCGATCAATTAATCAATTTCAGTATAGTGTAATATTTTGGTATGTTATGTGCTATTGAATGTAGTGTAACGGTTTTAATTTGTTCGAGAATTTGTATTACAAAATATTTTTATAGAGAAACTATTACATACGAGTAATATATAACACCTGCGGACACATAAAAAGCGAGAAAAAGCCAAAGAAATCCCACATGGAAGCGTAATGTAGAAAAATGAAATAGGTTAGTGTTTATTATCCGATAATGATTTACACACGTTGAGAATATAGAAGGATAATACACCCATATCCAACGTATTCATTCACTCTTAATACAGTGAAATCTCAAAAAAACTTTACATAAATACATACGTTCCATACGAAAACGATCAAAAAATCGCAAATTTTGGCCTGACCCATTTTGATTTTGATGATAGTTGGTGAAAATGTTCTCCATATGAAATAACTCCACCCATATTGTTTTGTTTTCCTTTACGTCACTCTGTTTTGATACAGGGTGATTTGCCGTTTTCTACTTTTCGTTAAAATTAAAATTTGTGAAGAGCTCGTTCTCAAAAACCACTTAACCGATTTTAATATTTCTTAGTTCAATTGAAAGGGATTGAGTTCTTGTTTTGTATAAATTTTTTGAAAAAAATTCAAATTAGATTTTTGTTTATGAAAAAAAGCATTCTTTTGAATAATGACATTTTTCGGTCGTTTGGGCCACAACGAATTGCCTATTTTTTATTTTTTTTTAAAAGCTTATTTATTTTACCAACTAATAAAAAATAAAAAAAAATTGCGTTAGGAACAATTTTAAAGTTATGATTTTTTTAATAAACAAGCCTCGACATATTTTGTGTTTAAATTTTTAATTATTCTACCTGCATTTTGCACCATTTACTGTATTTTAAAAGGTAATCCTATTTTATTTTATGTATTAGTGTTGTTTACTATTTTATAGTTTTTTAAAAACAATAAACCAGAAAAAAATAATTTTGAAATAATTTTTATTTTGTTGTATCAAACAGTTTTGAGTTTTTACAAAATGAAGTTTTTTTAATATACATATAGTATATAGATGTCTTATTAATAGGAGAAAAACTATGATATTGGTGAGTGCTTTGTATGTGCCTAACTAATCTTTAGTACTAAACCATAAATAGTTGACTTTTGATTCATTTTTCACAGTCCATGAATATAGTTCATGTGGCGTGGTTATTTGATTTTCAAAAGGTCTTTGTAAACTTGCTCGAGCAGCATTCCTCTTGAGAACTCCTCCTAATGCATCAAAGGTCCTTTTCCGTGGCATGTTGCAAAAAAATCCCGATTTGCAAACGGTCTTTGTAAACTTGCTCGAGCAGCATTCCTCTTGAGAACTCCTCCTAATGCATCACAAGGTCCTTTTCCGTAGCATGCTGCAAAAAAATGCCACTCTGCTTCCAAGTCGAAATGCTCTTTAAAATTGTAGAGATTGTAAAAATTCATTTTATTTTTATACTGGGCCCCTGATCCATCGGAAAAAAATCAATTTTTTTTTATTTGTTGTAATTTTTCCTTTATGAAATTGACTAGGCCTTGAATGAATAATCTCACTGCTACATGATTGTGCTTTGTTGATTCAGATATAGCCACCAAGCTTGTGAATTCCAATTTATTATGGTTAACATCGCCCATCGAATGTGATTCTTCATTGTTTTTATAGTAAACGGCAAAGGGATGTATCGTACACTGTGCGTTAGACCAATGAAATCCTTGAACGGCATCCTGAACTACGAATGAATAGTTCTCCGAAAAGTCGCATATAACTATACATTCATCATGGTTTAAATTGGATTTCCTATGTTTCAAGTAAGTTGCTTGTTGTTCTGCAATAAATGAATGCGGTACCAAGTTTTGTAGTTGTTCGCAAAACTTATCCATAAAAATCAATGTTGATACGGTTACTGTTTCCATTGTGCATCTATCTACTTGTTGCCACTGCTTGAATGTTATTTCTTCTACATCATTTTGTAGAAATTTTGTAGATAAATCCGTACGGATATTTTCCGTTCCTGGACAGGTTGCACATTCGTTTAATTGGCAAGGTGTTGTTGGATATTTGCAAACAATCTGAGAAATTAGTTTCCGATAACTTTCTTGTTCATGTGAAAGGAGTTTCATTGTTTGTATCACATTAAACATAAGTTTAATATTTTGATTATATATGCAAACGCAGATACTATGTGTGCCGCTGGAATTTGCCAAAACGCAGTGTCCTGGACGAAGTGAGGCAAATTTTGAAAATCCAATTTTTCTACTCGGGTGTGTTTTTTTAAAGATTTGATATGCTTCCTTCAAATTACAAAGCACCAATCTACGTTGTTTAGTAATAACAGTTCCTTCCGATGAAATTGTTTCGAAGTCTCATTTTTCTGGACTTATCCTACTTATTTCGTCATCTTCAAAAAAATTCTGCACAAAAGGACCTTAGACCCACATTTGATATTCGGTGTTGACATTATTCCATTTTCCTCTTGAATCTGTTTTGCTCTCCTTGCCATATAATAAGAAACACTAAACTCTCGTTGAATTTTTCGAGCAGACCAGCTTTTTGGTAACGATGTTAATACCATATATTTTTCACTGAAGGTATTGGAACTTTCACACTTTTCTCGTAATTGTTGAATTATTTCATTATTATCGCCTTCAGTGTTATTTTGAAATTCACCAGAACTACAAGGTAGTTGAAATATTTCCTCAGAAATTTTTGCTGCAACTTCTTGCATTTTTTCCTACGTACTATAGGAGAACTATTGATTGACTGTAAAGTAGAGTTGAGTGATGAAAGGTCAGGATAGACGTATTGCTTCTCACTTGATATTATTGAAATCTTTGATGGCGATGGTAATGATGTAAGTGGTGAACTGTTTTGATCCAAATTAATTTGTTGAACACCAAAAGGTCCTGAAGCTTCGCTTATTACATTATTTTGTTTATTTTTATATATTTCGAAGTAGCATGAAGTACAAATGTTCCCTCCTTTAATTAAGCAAACATCTTTTGTATGAGCTATCTCAATTATATAATTAGAGATTTTACGAATACGCGATCTATTTTTAAGGCACATTTCACACTTAATTTTCATATTGAAACTTTGAAACTTTAATATTTTTACGGGGTTTAAATTTTACTTCAAATTCACGTTTACAAATGACATAAATATAACAGTTCCATCTTATTTATATGGAAATATTTTATTTGAAAGCTAAGTTTTAGCCTCCTAAGTTTTAAGTATACCTTAAGTATACCTGATGAAATTTTTAAAAGTTAAAATTTATTTCTTTGTTAAAATACCAAATGACATCATATTAACAGACCAAAATGTAGCAGACCCGTTTCCCTGAACAAAAGAAAACGTTATAAAGTGATAATGCTGTAGTTATTCGAAACTTGTACTCCTATGTTTTTTGGAACAACCTACATATAATAAAGTTTTTATAGTTTTATTGCTTTTAAAAAACTATAAAATAGTAAACAACACTAATACATAAAATAAAAAAGGATTACCTTTTAAAATACAGTAAATGGTGCAAAACGCAGGTAGAATAATTAAAAATTTAAACACAATATAGTATGTCGAGGCTGCTATATTGAAAAAATCATAACTTTAAAATTGTTACCAACGCAATTTTTTTTTTTATTTTTTATTAGTTGGTAAAATAAATAAGCTTTTTAAAAAAAATAAAAAATAGGTAATTCGTTGTGGCCCAAAAGACTTCGGTCTTGACATTATTTTAATAAAGAAAAATTTAATTTGGATTTTTTTCAAAAAAATTTATACAAAACAAGAACTCAATCACTTTCAATTGAACTAACAAATATTGAAATCGGTTAAGTGGTTTTTGAGAACGAGTTCTTCACAAATTTTAATTTTAACGAAAAGTAGAAAACGGCAAATCACCCTGTATCAAAACAAAGTGACGTAGAGGAAAACAAAACCATGTGGGTGGAATTATTCCATATGACGAACATTTTCATCAAATTTCAACAAAATCAAAATGGGTCAGGCCAACGGCTGATCGTTATCGTATGGAATCGCTGCATAACTAAATAAAATTAATAAATTCAGTTTTTCGGTCCCTTCGGCTTCGTTATAACGAGATTTCACTGTATGTACCTAGTTTATTATTTTTATATTATTTCTTAATAGGTACATACACACTTAAATCTCTACCAGAGTTTCCGACTTGTAAACAGGAAGGTAAATTTAAAAACGTTTTTGCCGCGATCTAAGTATGAGGGATAATCAAGCAATATTATTCTAATTACTACAAACATATGACGAAAAGGAGAGAGAAAAAGTATCAGTGAGAAATTTTATTGAATGTCTGACTTATATTGAAAGTCACTACTGCCGTTCCCAAACGAAAAGAAAGTATGTATCTTCATTTCATGTGATCTTTCCGTAAAGAAAATATGGCAAATGCATAATACAAATTTGAGCGAGTCAGATAAAATCAAGGAATCTTGTTTTCGAACTATTTTTAACACCGAATACAATATTGGATTTGGTTCACCGTTGAGTGACATATGTTCCACGTGTTTACGGTTTAAGGAAAAGTTAAAATTTATAACAGACCACATGACCAAGAAAAACTCCATCTTCTTAAGGCTTCGGCTTTTTACGGTATGCTCAAAAATACAGATCCGGAAAATATAGTATTCTCATTTGACTTCGATAAAAACTGGCCGATACCCAAGATCCCGGATCAAATCTGCCTTACTACAGATAACGTTTTTATTTATGCCTGGTCTGAAGTAGAACGATCAAAATCTACCAACGAAATAGCATCTGTGGTTTTCCTTCAATTAAATGAAACAGGATGTATTCTTCAGTGAAAGTAGTAAAGTTTAACGCTGATGGAAGCGGCGGACCAAATAAAAATACAACTATGATCTTAACAAGAGGTGATAAAGCTGGCACTATTCTGATCAGGGGGGAGCCTACCTTAATCGCCAACATGAATATTGGCAAATCAGTTTTAAAAAAAATTCAGCAAAATATCATTAATAAATCCAAGAGTAATACGGTTAGGCAATTTTGTGAAACCTGAAAAATATGTAGACGTCGGTGGTTTATTGAAAGCACATTATGGTAAGAAATGGCGGTGTATTAATCAACTCGTATATTATAAAACTGTAAGAGACTGCGAAAATTTTCCAACTGAGCCCGAACAAGCTGACGAATGTTGCCGTGTGGCACCTGAAGATTTTCCAGTCTAAGTTGAATTTTTAATATTATTTTTATTTTGTAATGTTTCTTCTTTCTTAACTCAAAGCATGACTTTAAAATGGAAAAGGCTATATCTTACACGGTAAATTTCAAAAACCGATAACTACAATCTAAAAAATTGATTTTAAAAAACTGGGATGACCCTTTAACAGTCCAATTGGATAAAACTCCTTTACAAACTCAAAAATATGCCAAATATTAGTTTTTGTTTGCTCCTGAAAAACTGTGAAACTGTAAGATATCGGTTTCTGCAATTAGACCCCTCAAGTATAAAGCGTGCTATGTTTGAAAAATAACAATGAAAATTAAATTAAGTTTGTTGAGTTGGATGTAAATTTAAGTTAGTATGTAGTAGAGTGGCTAGGGTCTGAGGTTCGATTCTGCTCAACTCATGTTTAGTGCTATCGAAATGAGAACGATCGGAGTTTTCTACTCCTTTTATATAATCTGTACTCCCGTGCTCCCCTAATTCATTTTGTACTCCCCTGTGATGCATTATTAATAAATAATAAATAGCTCAATTTAACTTAGTAAATAATACCTCAATTTCTTCAATTATGTTAAGTTATACCTGTTTATTACTGGAGTATACACTGAAAAAAATCCTGCATCAATGTAGACAAAAACTGCATTAATAGTAAGAAAAATTCGTTAAAACTGAGCCGATACGACCCTTCGTTAATAGAACAAAAATCATACGTTAATATAGTGAAACAGATAAAAATTTGTATTTTAATCTTAACTACTTACGTTGTAGTATTTATGATTCGATTCATATAAGATACGAAAAACGTTATAATTTTAATGCAGCTAATAGCATTTGTGCATGAATAGGTTCTTATTATTACCGTAAGAAATAGAAGATAAGATGCAATTTTTCATAATATTAATGAAATGGTAAATCACATTAATGAATAAATTCATACATTTAAGTTAAAAATTCATTATTAATATGTAGGAAGAACGGAGTGCGCAGTGGTTATGAATAATTCATAAATATGATGATTATTTTCATAAATATATTGAAAATAATTCATCAAATGCATGAACGGGTTCATAATTGATAATCAAAATTACATAATATTTATATTAAGTGATTCATAGGAAGAATGAAAATTTTTGTGTTGTTTGATGACCAAATTCGTAAAATCTGTACGGCACAGTTGTTAAGAAATAGAAAACTTAAAATTTCGTTTTGTAATTCCTTTATTTTTTTGATTTCTTCTATTTGTTCTTAAAATGCAGTCAATTTAATTTCATAAAAATAAACTTTAATTTTAAAATAAATATAAATAATAATTAAAAAATATAATATGATTAATGAACGCCATGCTGACAGGTTACATTCGAAATTGTTGATTTCTCCCATTTTCCTTTTGAAATTCGATAGTAATTTGCTATTCTGTAAAATCAATAAATTAAATTAAATTAAAATCACATGTAGGTACTTTTATTTGCTTATGTTTGTTACCTGATCTGATCCAAATAGGTACTCCAAAAGCAAGTTTATTTCATGATTTTCTCCAAGTGTTGCTGAAACGTCTTGATTTGCAGGATCGGCAAAATTTGGAATAGTAAACATTTTCTTACAGACGCACTATAATAAAGCAGAGGTATTACTAACACAATAATAAATCACATAAATTATAAATTTACACATTATTTATACAATGAATTTTAGGGGTTTTCACACAAAAGTGTTTTCGTTTTAATTTGACGGAATAAGAATTAATCATCGATCACAAAAGCGATGATTTTATTTAAGTTCTTATTAAAACGAAAACACGAACATAAAATGCCATATTTACCTGATTTCCTGATACACACAAAAATTATTTTAATTTCTCACGATTTTTCAAAATATGTAAATGGTCCTTTCAAGCCGCACGATAATAGTTAATAATAAAGCGTATGAAATTTATTTACCCAATCATGATTCAACTTTAACGTAATTTTCGTAGATGCTAGAATAGATTCATCCAATCATTAATAATACAAACAAATTCATATACATTATGCAATTATGAAATTTGATGTATTCGGACATATATAAATCTAATGGAATCGTTACGCATATAAATTTATTCGTAATATTCAAGTACTATAGAGCCACTTTCGTTAATATGATGAACAATAAGTATTTAAAATAAATTTTCATCATAGTCTTATTCATAAATATTATGAACTGTTCATAAATATGTTTTTTTTTAATAAAATCATGCAAGTTTCACTAATATGCAAACAACATGTGAATGTATTATACATGCAGGGTGGGCCAAATAATTTTTTTTTTTTAAATGCAATAAAACAAAAAGTTCTCAATATTTTTTCAAATTTATTTTTTCATTGTAAAGAACAATCCTTCCGATTAATTATGGAATACTATTTCATTCATGTGACTGTCTCGGCTGGCCTTGACGAACCCCATACGGTCGGTCCAATTTTTGAGCACATTTTCGATGGTATGCGGCTTTATGTCTTCAATCGCAATGCGAATATTGTTCTTGAGAGCGTCAATCGTTGCTGGTTTATCGGCGTAACACTTATCTTTGACGACACCCCAAATATAATAGTCGAACGGCGTTAAATCACAGCTCCGAGGCGGCCAAATCACATTAGCATTTCGGCTGATAATTCGATCTTCGAAGACAGTGCGCAAAAGATCAATTGAAACGTGTGCTGTGTGGCACGGAGCGCCGTTTTGTTGAAACCAAATGTGGCCTATGTCCTCCTCTTCAAGTGCCGGGAACAAAAAATAGTTTATCATGGCGCGGTAGCGCTCACCATTTAGAGTAACGGCGGCTCCTTGCTCATTTTCAAAGAAAAATGGCCCAATGATGCCACCGGACCAAAATCCGAACCAAACAGTCACTCGTTGAGATGCATCGGCTTCTCTACGATCACGTGCGGGTTCTCCGTGCCCCAAATGCGACAATTCTGCTTGTTTACATAGCCGCCAAGATGGAAATGCGCCTCATCCGTAAAATGATTTTTTTGCAAAAATCGGCATCTTCTTCAAGTCGATCGCAAGCCCACTCAGCGAACCGAAAACGAAATGGGTGGTCTCTTTGCTTCAATTCCTTAACCAATTGAACTTTATACGGTGTGATACCAAGGTCCTTATGCAGAATTCGTAGCAATGTTTTACGCGAAATGTTAAATTCTTGAGCACGATGACGAGTTGACGTTTCCGGCAACTTAGGCACATTCTCGGCTACAGCATCAACATTTTCGGGTATACGCTTGGTTGGCTGCTTGTTTCGTGTTGGTTTATTAATTAGCAAACCTGTTTCTTTAACTTTTTTCACAAAATAGCGCACATATGGAGCTCCCGGCGCTTCGTTTCTTCCGTAATCCGCACGCAATTTTCGCACACATTCTGCAACATTACCATGATTTTCGAAGTAATGTTTCAATATTTCCCAGCGTTGTTCAAGCGAATACACAACCATTTTCGTTCAGCGGAAGGATAAAACTAACTTTCTGTTAAATCAAAAGTGACATAACCCTTACCATACTCAAAATAACCGCTAGTTCAAAAAAAAAGTTAGATGGCCCACCCTATATAGTACAATAAATTAAATCATTTTTTAGTTTTTGAACTGTGATTCGTACTATTAACGCACAAATTTTCATGAATTTTTCTAAATTTTGTTTTTTTTTTTCATAAATTTAGTAATTTTTACATTAATAGTACGAATTATGGTTAATGAACGCCATTCGTAAATAAAATGCACTATATTTTTTTGCAGTGTAGGTAATGCTTTATTTTATACAAGTAAATCAGAAAAAGTATAGTGTATAAGGTATAACAAGGTCTGACGTAAGACCTTTTAGAACAGTTTTATATTGCGCGTTTTGGGAAATAGATCCTGAATAACTTCAGACTAACTTTCGACCAAAAAGCTTATCCATCTATTTATGAATGATAGAGATAACTTTAAGCTAATTTAGATGATTTTTTTTGTAATCAGCTGTAAATACAAATAAAATTTAAAAATAATACTTAATTATGATTAATATGAACGTATTTTATAAAAAATATTTTGTATTTCTTTGAATTATCTGTCAAAATATATTCTCGAATTTTGCTTTCATATCAAAATTTATTCTTAACTTTTTGTATGTGATGTATAACTTCGACTTTATGTACTACATAAACAATTTGAAATTATATATAATTGTTTTAAATTATTGTATAAAACGCTACAAAATATTTGAAATGTTTTTTTTTTAATATATGTTCTCCTTTCTGACTAGAAATACTCCACTGGAAATTTGAATGTGCTACTTTTAAAATTTTCGAAACGACAGCACTGCTCAGGTTACTTTTGTTTTTCAATTTTTATTTTTTTTTTTAAACTAAAACCCAGACTCTGCCTGCTTGTCGGTCTGTATGGTTTTGTGTAATGCCCAATACAAGTAGCATCACCCTTAAAAGCTCTCACTCTTTAGTTTAAGGTTTATTTAAGGTGCAATTATCCTTAAAAATAACGGCTAAGAAATAATGAATGAAAAAATATCAAATAGTCAAATGCTGATTGTGGCAGCGGCCGCTCGACATCGCCATTAGGTGTAATATCTTTAGTAAAACATTACATAACTAAAGCTATTCATAAAATTGTATCCGACCTAGGACGGGCTGTACCCCCTACTTTTCTATAATTTCAGAAATGTCTAAGATTTTTTAGAAATTTTGGGAATATTGGAGTTTCAAGATGTTTTGTTAATTCTGAAAATTCGAAAAATCCTAGTAAATTAAAATTCTCTTAAATTTCTCTTAATACCCCGACAGTTCATGCAATTTAAATATTTCAGGAATATTAATATTTTAAAAATTTTAAAACTTTTGAAATTACAAATTATGAATATTGCGAAGTTTGCAAAAAAAAACATATTTTTGAAAATGGAACATTACAATTTTGGGAGTAAAAGTACTGAAAAAGTTTGAACCTTATATCACAAAAGTGGTTTCAAATAAATAAAATCGGTTTTTTAAATTCCGGCGTTCCACAATACTGGTTCATTTAATAACTACAAGCTATACCAATACAAAAAATCATGGAGTTAGAGGAAGCACCACTATTGAATTCAGTTGGATATGAACAGAAATTTAATTTGGCGATCGGACTGTTGGAGATACATAAAGACTAATGCAATCTTAAAAAGAGTAGTTTTTTCTATGTCAATCGTGTTCTGCGAATATCACTACAAGAAAGTAAAACATTGAACATCTAATAATGCCTCACACATATCAATAGATTACGGGATACTGAATTTTGTAGAATGGTAATAGGGAAATAACGTGAAATTTTCTGGTCATGGTTCTCTTTCTTTGATCGAGTCTTTGCATGAAATTGGGCTGGATGCCGACATACGTGTTTGGCAGGGATGTTTAGTATGGTTGAGAAACTTGAAGGACTGTCAGTGAGATTGTCGTAATCATGTTGAAACTCAGACGCAGGGTGAACCAGCCAGAAGACCCCAACTTTCTTCTACAACTGTATTTAAGTACTGGAATTTTCGCGCCATATTACAACCGAAAAGAAACTAGAACTTAAAAAAGTTTCATTAGAAATACTCATCCAACCTGAGTGTTGAAGCAATTTTTCAATTTAACAAACCAATTTTATAGTCGTATAAATAGTTCGCTCGGACTATAAAAACATGTGCAGTTTACTCCCATTCATAAAATCACGTTGAATAAAAAAAATCTACCATTTAGGTTCAACACAATCCAAAAGATACATAGTAGTTTGTTCCAATACTTGTAACCGTCTCGAGTCTAATTATCCATCCAGTTTTAAACATGAACTGTCCACAGCAAGTATCTCTATGGTGTAAATGCATATGTGGCACTTTACAGACTGGACTTATTTTTTATAAATTTGTCCAACTTTCTAAATACAACCGAAATAAAATTATTCATCGTCAACTGTAAAAAATTGATATGTGCAAAGCAACCCTATTCAATTTATATAATCTTATTAAAAAATAACAAACTATGCAATTCTAAATGAAACTAATAATTAAATAAAGACATAAAACACGATTTTCCTGCTTTTCATTCAATTTATATTTTTCAATATGTTTCCTTTATTTTCAGTATCACGTGACTTCAACAAACAACTTGCGACTTCAAACAGATGTGAAAATTTTAAAACAAAAAATTTATTAACACATTGTAACGGGAATAGCAACAATCAAACGGATAATACATCAACTAACGATATTTTAATAAATTTTGCCACCGAGTACTACAATGATAATTATTTAATTTATTTAAATTATCTAAACTATTGTAATAATAAATCGGCCGAATTGAAAAAAAAATTTGATTTGAAAAAAAAATTATTAAAAATAAATAATTTTAATAATAACAATAATAATAATAGTTTTAAAGATTTGTTAAATAGTGGTGACGCTGCTGGTGTTACGAATAATCCAAATAACGGTGGTAGTGATAGTTCAGTGATATTATGCAATATTCGTGTGAACATAAATAATAACAATAATTTAAATAATAATTCATTTTTATTTGGTAAACAAAATTATATTATGACAAGTAGCAACTATTTGATAAATAATCCAAATCATAATAATAATTTTACACTGTTTAATAACAATAATATAGACCTGAATGATGATGATGATAGTGGTTCGAAATTAAGACGAAACGATAATTTAAATAATTTAATTAAAAATTTAAATATTACAAGTGGCCAAGAATTGCCAAAAATTATTTTAACCGACTTTTCGGAAACGGAAGCCGATTGCAATAATTCCAACGAGTCGGCGAACACTGATGGTAATACGGAACTAAATACGCGTACAAATTTACTAACTGTGAATAATTTATTTTTAAACAATAATAATAATAATAATAACAAAAATAGTAATAATAGTAATAATAATGAATCAAGACCTCCATTGACAAACTGAAACAAGAAATGGTGTCGGTTATGGATATTGAGCCATCGAAAGCTCAAATTTTGGATAGTAGTAAAGTGATTGGTGCCACTACAACAACAACCGTGGCTAATGTACCAGCAGTAGTTCCACCGTTAAGCGGTGGCGGCGATGACCAAAAGGTTATCGACAAAAATTTAGCAAAAAAGACGATGAAATTAGATTTAAGTAGTGGTTACAATAATATGAATAGCAAAAATAATAAAGATAATAGTAATAGTAGTAAGGAGAATAGTGATAATAGTGGAGGAGGTGATGGTAAAAAAACGATTAAATCGCCGAAGAGCCCATTAAATAATTCAGGTGAGTTTCTGTTGTATAATTTTGACAATTTTTTTTTTGTTTTGTCCAAATATATTTTTGCTGTTATTCGTTTTAGCCTATAGGTCTTTAGCCTGGTCTTTTGTTTCATTTTGTACGAACTGAACTTTTACTTTGTTTCTTTTTAACAGTATTCTGAACTCTCGTTTAAAATTTCGTAAACCCATCATTGGCATGACATGCATGAGAATTTTTTCCTAAACCTTTCCTAAGAAGCAAAAACAAATAGTTAGGAAACGATTATCAAATAATTCACGAGCCTATTTTAAAACGTGAAATTTTTGCTAAATCTAAAAATGTAAATATGGATTAGTGTTCTTACATATCGTCGGCGAGAAATGCAAAGTGTGTAAGCCCAAAAACAATTTTTTTCAGGAGACAATGAAAACTATTGTACTCTCCGTATTGTCTTCAGGCAAACACTTATTATCTTTCCAAATTTCTTCACCTTAACGTAATTTTTTATGACATTTTTAAACATTGATTGATGCACAATGGAGGACTCGTTCGTTTGATAAGAAAAACGCAAAATTGGAGAAAATGGACTTACACATTCTGCATTTCTCGCCGACGATATGTTGAATAACAAAAGCCATTCAAAATCACATTTGCATATAAGATACCATTCAATGTTGAATGTAAAAGATCGCACTACAATTTTGTATTCAACGGTTAATGTTTAATATTTCAATTTACTAAACCATCTTCGGTACCTTGTCCGGTAATAAAACTAAGAACAAAATCTCGTTACAAAGTTGGAGGGCTGCTTTGTTTGTATGTATTCTCATATACTAAATCAATAATGATTTTAGTGAAAATAACAATATCACCAATACCATTTGCCTGAATATCATGAAATACCGTTAGCGTATTACGTGTTCAGAGCGAACAACGCAGCACTACCGTGAGAACAGCAATCTTACAAATCTGTGACACGGTAAATTCAAAATCTAAATCTTTTTAATTGAAAAATATTTTGAAGAGATACTCAAAATAAAAAAAAATGGTGCTTGTCATATATATAGTCTCTTGAAATCTGAAAATATTTGTTGGACGGCTCAGATGATTATGGAATTAGATAGAAGATGGTTTAATGTAAGTATGTAAGGGACTATATCACAGCCCATCGACATACAAAAATTCGAAAAAGTTTACAACAATGTATTAAACCATTAAACCATGCAATTATCGTATATCTCATACCGTTTATATTGGATTTTACAAAACTGGGGGCCTATTCTCGAATTCCACATCCATTTTCCACATGTGGACATCTGTCAAAACTCATAAAAATTGAATTTTTTCGGTACTAAGGGAATATTTCCGAATGGGTATAAGCATGTGGAAAAATTCCCCATATAGGAAAATGTCAATGCCGCATGTGTTTTATATACGAATTACAATTTTCGAACCATTTTTTGACAACTTTGACAGATGTCCACATGTGGAAAATGGATGTGAAATTCGAGAATAGGCCCCCTGGGGCTCTATTCTCGAATTCCACAACCTTTTTCCACATGCGGACATCTGTCAAAATCCCTAAAAACTATGGAATTTTTCCGGTACTACTTCGCTGTGGAATTTTTTCGGTACTAAGGGGATATTTCCGAATGGATATTAGCAGGTGAAAAAAATTCCCCATATACGAAAACATCAATAATTACCTAGATTTTGACAGATGTCCACAGGTGGAAAATGGTTGTGGAATTCGAGAATAGGGACCCTGGGTAACAAAAAATGTATTTTCCTTTTATTAGAATTCCGAAATATGTCACGATAGCAATATTTTTCGGGGCTGATTGAGAGCAAAACTGTATAAGCATTAAGTAACTATCATGATATAAATATAGTATCATGAGATCTTATAGTGTTTGAGGATAGAATTTTGTGGTAACTTCACAAAAAAATATTAAAAACTTTCGTGACAGCAGCATTTTTGGGGCTGAGAGTAAAATGTGTCACTATAGTACTATTTAGTGTTACCATCGCATTTTCGTTGATGAAAATTGGGCTAACTTCACCTAAATATAAGGAACCTGGGCTTAATCAAACAAATGATTCATTTTTGCGGTATTATATGGACATTTTCATGTTTAATTATAATATTATTAAAATTAAGAAAAACCCAGGCTGCGTCTGTAACGTAACAATAAAACAATGAAAATTAAGTGTTTAGTGGCAACGCACTGGACTAGAGGGTCAAAGGTATTCGGTTCGGTTCTCATCAAAGTTTTGTATTTCCAATTTTAGTTTTTTTGGTTTTATTATTATTGTGTTTAGTATTCTTGTGACCAAATATTATACTTTAAATTAAATATTGCGCTTTATAGTTATTACAGTAATTACACACAAAAATGCGTGTAAGCATTTACGATGCGCCTAAATGTATGCAAACGCTATTACAGAAATTTAAAAAAAAAATATAAATTTTAAGTGCTATAGTTTGCGATGAAAACATAATGACTCCACTTTTTGCTAACGCTCGGTACGGCGCGGGGTATATATGAAAATCATTTCTAAAGAAGGTCTCAAACTCACCATGTAACTGACTAAATGGTCTGCCACAAAAAAAACGAAACTCATGTGCAAGAAGAAAAAAATAAAGTAGACTACATCCCGTATGCCAACAACCAAGCCATGCTTTCTTTACTTTGATGATTAAACCGACATGATTAGCCGATTAACCGTAATAAATACAAACTACAGTAAACGATGAACATGGAATAAACCCGTTCCATAAAATAATTCCACACAACCGGAATCTACCTACTGATGATTAGACCACCTTTTCAGTACGAAACGAAACTACCAACGTAAGGAAACTACTTTTTCAGTAGATATGTTATGAGGGATTGGCCTCTTTATTTTTCTGATTTACCAAATCGAAAATACTGGGAATGTCATGAACAATTATTATATTGGTCCATAAAAAAGCCGAAAAAATCAATCGATTAGAAGTTCGGGAATAGGGCAGATTATGACATATGTATCTTTAGATGAAATTCTGTAATATGGCCAAATGGAACTTGGTCATTTCTTAACCGATTAAGATGATTCTAGGTGGAGTTCTGAAATATGACCAATTAGAATAGATTTTTATATATCAGGAATGCGATAGAAAGACGATTCTAAAATGATATTTAGGAGAAGTTCTGGAATATAGCCTATTAGGAAGGAACTCGGTTAGTTCTCAACCGATTATGGTGAAATTCGACATGTACGATGGAAATGGAATTATAAAATGATATTTCGAAGAAGCTCTGGAATATGGCCAATTAAAAGGAACTCAATTAGTTCTCAACCGATTTTGGTGAAATTCGACATGTGCGATGGAAATGGGATTCTAAAATGATATTTGGGGGAAGTTCTGGAATATGGCCTATTAGGAAGGGACTCGTTTAGTTTTTAACCGATTATTTTGGAATTACACATGACATGTGCGATAAAAATTAGATTCTAAAATGATTGTTAGATGATGTTTTAGAATAAGACCAATTGGGAAGAAACTTGGTTATTTCTCGATCGATTTTGGTGAAATTCGACATGTGTGATGGAAATGGTATTCTAAAGTGATTCGATGAAGTTCGAGGCTAATTAGGAAGGAACTCGAGTATTTGAGTAATTGATAGGATAGTTCTCAACCGATTATGGTGAAATTCGACATGTGCGATCTAAATGGGATTCTGAAGTGATTGTAAGATGAAGTTTGAGGCCAATTAATAATAATTTTTGGCTGTGTTTTTCGAGTATGATTGCTGTCAGACCAGCAATATCGGCTCGTATTTAAGCTATATCCGGTGGGGTAGGTACTTTGTACCTTTTCTGTTTAAAAATTGCGACAACTTTGTTTCTCAAAAATTAGAATGATCGATTTTCGTTACATCTCCAGAGTTTTTGAGTAGATTATTATGGCTTGGTTTAAAAGAAATCAAGTTTCCTAATGAAAATATTACAATTGTAATGCATGTGAAGTTTATCCTAAATTTCTCCTAAATAAAAAAAATGGCGTTTAGTATTATTTTAGGAAAAACTTCACATGTCTATATAGAGATGTGAAGTTTATACTAAATCTTTCAAAATACAAAAAAATGCGAAGTTATTGGTAAATTGCAAACATTTAGGCGATTTTAATTTATAATTAGGCCGCTTCATAAAGTTCTAATGAATTATATGTACATCCTTAAATATGGCCTGGATTGCACCAACCAACTATGATATATAACTAAGGGGTAATTTAAAGCAACCGTGTTTCCACAAATTCTAAACCACATAAACTTGGTATTTCACTTAGTATTAGGTAATGCTTATCAAACGATTCTTGTAAAACCTTAAGGTCAGAATTAACCATAGAAATCACATACGTGGGACATTTACCAATATAAGCTAAGGCTAAATAATCAGCAAACCCAGTACTGTTACCATTTAATTTAATTTTAAAAATAGGATTAGTATACACTAGAAATAGCACAGGACCTAACACTGATCCTTGTGGTACTCCAACTTCGACAACTCTAAAATCACTAAAAGTATCATTAATTCTGACTCTCACCGTTTTATTATCTAAGTAGGAAGCAAACCACTTGTTTGACATAACCCTAAAACCAATGTCAAACAGAATAGATAACAAAAGTGACAAATTAACCCAATCGAATGCCTAGAAGCGTCAATAAATAAACCTGCACAAATATTAACATTCATGAAACTGGTATGAATAACATCCAAAAATTCCAACATAGGTGATTTATTTTGATGACCTCTTAGTGTTTTACTTAGTGGTAACTTTATTTTTACTTGCCTTTTCGAGAACTTTGAGAACAACTGGTTAGATTGCAACTGGTTTTTAGTTTCCCTTACCACTACGATCATCTAACCACTCCATGCTCCAAGGAAAAATTGAAAATATGAGCAAGAGCAGGACCGACAAAATTAGCAACAGCTTTCAAAATTTAATTATACTAATTCCTTCGGTAATATCTTTGTTCCTCTTAACATCAACATTAATCTGCATGGCACATTTATTTAGACGAGATACTTTATTTTTTTGGTATAAAGAACATTTTTTAATGAATGACTTGACACAATCATTCATACTAAGAAACTCGTAATATTGTTTAAGTCGCTTGATTGTTCTTGAATATCCCTGATGTCTACCAAGAGGAGTAATATGGAATTCCTTTATAACTTCATTTATGTCTTCTTCGGTTTGGTACATTGTTGTTCGGGATAAAATTTTTAGAATAAGCTTTACCAGCTCATTCTATACAAATGGTAACGAACTACCAAAAATGGAAGTGCATGATTGAAATTCTCTAGTTTATATTCTATTTCATATGAATATTCATCTAATTTATGTCGCCAGCGGATTAAATCGAGAAGAAGCTTTCGGGTTTGTTTTCAGCCAGATTAAAAGACGATGATTAGTCGTCGAGTAGCCCAAACTAGATCCTTTTCCACGGTATGGTAGTTTCGTTCCGCATCGTTTAGCAATCTACTCGCAAATGAGATTGGTAGATCTTTTCCTTCGACGTCTTGTCATAGAATCGCTCCGATTTCGTAATCATTCGCGTCTGTAGTTAGAATAAAGATGTCAGTGAAATTAGGACGTTGAAATATAGGAGATGAAGTAACGACTCAATGAGCATTCCATTCAAATTCTACATTTTTCAGTAACAATCGACTTGAAGGTTCGGAGATCTTGGAATAATTATCTAGATATACAAAACATGTTAAACCATTTAATCCCAATAATATCGTGTTCATGAGCCGCTAAAATGTAATTGGAGCCTTCCTTCAGACCAAATGGCATTCGCAAAAAATGGTAACGACCGGCTTGAATACTAAACGCTGTCTTTAGGTGATTCGGGGAAACGATATTATTTGACGTGAACAGGTTGCGAATTTTGAAATGTTGGAATCTAATGACAACACTCGTTTGTTGTAGTCAGTCAGAGTATCGCTTTCTAAGGCAGAAAACATTGTTGAAATCACGGCTAATTTTGAATATGGAAGATTTTTCTTTTTCGTTCAAGTGACTGAGATTTTGATTTTCAGTAAGCTTGGTCAATCTTGCTTCTATGTTTGCGTTCCATTTCCAACAAATAGTAAAATGTTAAGGAATATAATCAGAATTATTGTATAACGACTTAAGGAAGTTTCGAGCTCACTATTTGCACACACTTCAGAATTTTTAGGTAATAGCTGTGTTTTATCCTATGCACATTAGAGCTATCGGTCGCTATATGCAGGAGCAGCAAATTACAGCTCCGAAACTGTCGGAATGGGGCTTATAAAAGGTATTATTGGATCACATATGCCCTCGATTATGGGGAACATAAAGTCGCCAGAGCGGTTAGAGCACCTCAGCGTTTGAGAACAGCTGTCCTATAAACCGAAGAGTGTCCACAAATATGATCCTCCGATGACGTGCTCAGGTTTAATTAACAATATTTAATATTAAATTAACAATATATAATAATAATTAATTTGCCTAATTTCATAAGCGGCGCTTACATATTCGATTATCGACTAACTTGAAGTCCAAGATAGCCTTTTCCACCTGCTGCCCAAGAAGAAATGCAACACAAGGATCGCCGAGGTTTTCTCCACGTTAAAGTAGCCTTGGAACACATCCTCTCCATTTTTAGGCCATCGAGTTACTTGGAGAGCAATGAGTTCTAACCGACACTCGTTCATGCTTGTGATAAGGCGCCCAAATGCTTATGACGCCGATCCTAAATCTCACATTCGGTTAAGAGTTCGGTGTTGCTTTGACGGTATCCAATTTTTTTTGTTGGCATTTTTAACAGTTATTTTTTTTACGGATGCTGGTCGTTATCCCAGCGATCCAACCGTTCAGTCGCTTCTAGAACAGTTAGTGGTTACTGTAGTGGAATTCTAAGGCTATCATAATCGTTCGGGGAGCGATTTTACGAGTTATGTGAGTGCCTCCAATCAGAGGGACGCAAAATATGCAAATAAAGATCAATATATATGGACAACACAACAAACCTTCCGATTTATCACGCATCTATTGGCTTTTGTCATGGAGAATATCTTCTCAGCAAATAAAGGAATCCGATGAGCAATGCCTATAAATGCGTTTAGTATCACGTCAAAGAGTTCGCCAACTTGAGGTATGTTGTGTGGTCCCTATATATTGATATCTATTTGGGTATCAGAAATCCAAGCCAAAATTCTAAAACTTTGTCAGTAGTTCAATTAGGCCCACATCTGGTCAACAAATAAAGGAATCCGATGAGCAATGCCTATAAATGCGTTTAGTATTACGTCAAAGAGTTCGCCAACTTGAGGTATGTTGTGTGGTCCATATATATAGATCTCTATTTGGGTATTTTAAATCCAAGCCAAAATTCTAAAACTCGGTCAGTAGTTAAATTAGGCCTACATCTTATCACCCAATAAAGGAATCTAATGAGCAATATCTATAAATGCTTTTAGTATTACGTCAAAGTTCGTCAACTGGAAATATGGTGTGGTTCCGGTCCGTGTATATTGATCTCTATTTGGGTATCTGAAATCCAATCCAAAATTCTAAAACTTAGTCAGTAGTTAATTTAGGCCTACATCTTATCACCCAATAAAGGAATCCGCTGTTACAACATAGTTGATTAACATTTGTTGGGTTTTTATATGAGTGTTTCGGGTCATTGTCCTGCTGAACAACTACCGAAGCGGCATATTTTCCTCGAGATATGGTAGCATAAGGATATTAAGTATCCCAACGTAGTCATCTTCGTTAATTATGCCCTCAAATCGATGGATAGTACCTACCCCGTAGTAGGAGAAACATCCCCATACCATGATGCATCCTCCATCGTACTTGATTGTTTTAATTGTATATTTATCATGGAGAGCTGTATTCGAAGGTAGTCGCACAAGTGGTATTCTATGATCAGGGTTAAATAAATTGACTTTTGCCTCATCCGAATGTCCTTTGCGAATTGTAGATTTGTCCAGATCACGGCTAAACTCTTTCTTTACATTGCTAGATGAAGCAAACGGTTCATTTTTCACATAATGCAAAATTCTTATTTTTGTGGTAGAGAAGATTTTTGATTTTCTTAAGTTCTCATGCTTCTGATTTATCAACCCAATTAGTTTTATTTTCTACCTAAATTAAATAACACCATTTTATTTCTTGCCTAACGAAAAATATCAATATTACCTTATTCTTAAAGAAAAACACTAATAAACTTATAAGCTCTCAACTAATTTCCAAAATTTCAAAACTGTCCTTATTATTTTTCACAGCGATAACCAGAAGCTCACGGTAAACTAACAAAATTTTCCATAAATATGGTAAACTGATTAAAAATGAATGAATAACGGTATCTTATTTTGTGTTTGTTGTACTACCTTTTAAATTCCGTTAACTTACTTTTATTTTTATATTGTAAACATTAGATAACTTCATTTGTAATATTTACTAACTAGTATCCCTATGATATAATTATTATTTATTATATTATACTAAAAAGTATATTTGTAAATAATTTACTTGCCCTATGTCTTTCTCGTTCTTTCTCGCATAATATCAGAGCCTTCTAGAGTATAAGAGCCATAATCATAATGACGTATTTTTTAGAAGCTTTTTAGTGGTATATTATTATTATTATTATTGGGGGGGCCATGCGGGCGATCAGCCACTTCGCACTGCGACCTAAAAGATCTATTGTGCTGGCC